>VWZT01012513.1:855896-882264 GCA_013397055.1 Pachycephala philippinensis
GGAGGAGAGGCAGGGGTGCTGTTGTGGATCGCGGAGGCCAGAATCCTGCCCGCGACGTGAACGCGGCAGCGGCGCCCTTAAGCCTTGCCCACACTACGAGCGGAGAGGGGGACTGTAAGTGGCAGGGCCAGAGGTTCCCCGGCACCCTGTCCCGAGTGGGACAGGGTCAATGGCTGTGTCACTTGCCCTCGTATGTGGAGGCAGAATGCCGGAGAGGTCCGGCGCAGGGGTACGGGTGAGAGCATTGCAGCCGGTGTGCCGGGCACTACACTAGCCACGGGGGCCACCGAGCGCGTCAGCGAGCGAAGGTGCAGTCCCAAAAAGGGGTGCTTGTGCTACCGTAGGAGCTGAACCAGAAAACCGAGCCCCGGTGCCCCCACACCCCCGCGCCACTCGTTTCATGTAAGCGCACCCGTGAAGCCGCGTCCTCCCGCGCCGCTGTGTCGGTGAGGCAATCAGCAGCACAGAGCGTACCAGCTCGCATCTGGCTGCGTGCAGGGTGCGTGTGCGAGCCGAGATAACTGCTCGTCGACCCTGTCGGGGGCTGGCACCCTGCCGGCATCGCCTCATCTCGCCCCACAGCCCCCACGGCACGTTTGTCTGCCCTCCCTGGGGACCAGTGCTGTGGCTGAGTCTGCGACCGACCTGGCACAGGGGGGCATGGGCCGGCTGTCCCACCCTGCCCACCCTGAGCAGCCCCTGGGACAGTGCTGTCCTCCTGAGGGCTTCCCGTGGCAGGGGACGCAAGGACAGCAGGTTGTCCCACCTAGCAGGAGACACTCGGGTCACCCACCCTGTTCTGGCTAGTTGGATCACGGCACAGAGACCCAGGGCACCGGGCAGGCCTCCCCAGGGGCTCTCTGCCTCCGTGTCCGGCTCACAGCAAGATCTTCTCCGTTTGGCCCCCATCCAGCCAGTACCAGGAATGGCCCTGCTACTGTTGCGCTTGTCAAGAAGCAATGGCCCTTATCTCTTGGAGCCTGTCTCCCTGCTTTCTGGGGCTGTCCATCCCCAGATACCTTTCTAAGAACTGAGGCTGCTGCCTGCTTTATTCAGAAGCAAGGAGTCAATTTAAAAAAAAACAAATATAAACACCAAAGGTGAGGTGTGCACACACACCACACGCACATGCCGCTTCTGAATCCAAAGCTACTCTACCAGTTGCTTTCATCACCGCGCTTTAATTATAAGGGTGGAGCATTGCAATAAATTATTTCAGTAATCCAGTGGAACAACAACAATTCAGATCTTCCCCCTTTTACCAAGAATCCCTGCCCTGGTTTCCAGAGCACATGTTGGGCTGCTGCCTGGGCCCCATCTGCCTGTCTGCCAGCGAGGCAGCAGGTTTATTTGTGGCACCTATTGGGTCAAAACACATGGGCTCCAAAGTCCTTCCTTGGAAAAAGTCACCTCCAAAGTGGCAAAGAAGCATGTGGGCATTACTTGAAATTACTTCTAGCTTGGCTCCCAGAGTAGCTTATTCAAGTCACCAGTTAATCCCATTATTTGTTTCTTGGCCAAATAATAATTAATAGCAAGGCAGTTCCTGCCCCAAACTTTTACAGATAAGTGAGAGAAGATGCCATAGGAGACAAACACTAATTCCACTTGGTTTTCCCCTTTTCCAGGCAGTTTTGGCATCTGCACCCATGTGGATTATTTTGAGAGGCGTCGCCAACAGATCAGCTTAATTTTTACAGCCAATATTTCTTGCAAATGTGGGATATTCCCCAGGAAACTCTTTTTACTGATGCTCTGGTGGGAGGGCCGGCGCGGTGGGGAGCGGCAGCACGCCAGGCACCGCAGCAACACAAGCACTGCCAGCGCTGACTGTGCAGGGAGCCAGGAGTGCGTCACGGGCAGGGTTTTCCTGCTGTGAGCCATGGGGTGGGTACGGGGGGTCCCTGCCACAGCCTTGTCAGCCCCTCAGCCACAGAAGCCCCCTCTTGGGCAAGAGGGAGGCCAGCAGGAGCAGTCAGTGTGTGCACAGCCCACTGTTCACAGAAGCCCATTTAGGAAACGTGGATTATCTCCCGCTCCACTACAGCAGGCTGTAAAGTCACTGGCATCCCAAGAGATCAAACAGCGACCAGGCGAGAGAGCAAACAGAAGGTGGGAAGGGCCACCCACCCAGGCGATGGCCAAAGAAGAAAGGGTTGATGGTTATCCTTGCTTTTGGCACATCTGGCAGCAGAGGAGTGAGGAGCGTGGCATGCCCAGCACGGTGTGCCAGAGGTGGCTCTGTCAAACCGAGAGCACCGTCAGCCCTGCCAATGCTGCCACAGTGCCAGGCACCCTCCCCAACGGCACACAGCACATGTGGGACAGGCAGGGGGACAATGCCCCATGGCACTGCCAGAGGTGGATTTGGTGCCCAGCTTGCTCAGCAGGGCTCCCAGGAGACCTAGAGGGGTTCCCTATCCCACAAAACATTGGGGACTGAAAAACACCTGCCCTGCATCCCTTTCTGTGCTGTCACCTGGAGTTGGGGGGCTGGAGTGAACCCACGGACTCTCCTTCAGAGCACCTCCAGTGCCCCCTCTCCAACACCACCTACAGCATCACAGCCCAGAGAGCTTCTGCTTCAGTGGGAGGCAAAACCTAAGTCCCAAAAGCTCCTCAGGGGACCCCATGAGAGGTGCCAGGGGGATCCACAGCGCAGGACACCTCGGACAGCTGTGACACTCAGGGTTATATCCCTGAGAGCAGAAAATTAATCTGGCTGGGTTTTACTTTCTGTTTTCCCCTCTGCATGGGACTGGCCTGCCTAGAGAAGGGTCCAGGAGCCCCCAGACCTGCCTGCACCCCCAAAGCCCCCTTCCCCTCCTGAAAAGAAAAGAGGAACTGAAAATGAAATTAAAGCATAATTCAATCCGGAGCGGGTCCAGAGTAAAGTCATCTGCTCTTATCGTGTGCTGGCAGGCTCTTCCCGCTCCGCAACAAACACAATGTTATCAGGGCACAGAGGGCAGATTCGTTTGCACCGGCCGAGCAAGCTGCTGTGTCCGCCCTGCCTGCCCTGGGGTCTGGGGTGCACCGGGATGCACGGCCGAGGACTCGGGGCTCGGGGAGGCAGGCAGCGCCCCGGCAGCCCCGACAGGGAGCTCAGTCCCAGGACGGGGTGCATTGGCTGGGGGCCATATCCAGCCTCCATGCGCAGCTCTCTGGCCGGAGGAGACGGGGGTCAGGTTGCTCCCAGTGAATGTCAGCACCGAGTAAAGGCTGCAGAGGGACAGGGTCTTTGAGTGATGTCTTTGCCTACGGAAATATACATGGCCCCGTCTTCCATGGGTGCTGCCCAGCTGCTTGGCCAGGAGGCTGCCAAGCTGGCAGATCTTGGCATCCCACCCCCTGGCAAAGCAGCACAGCGGCACCCCCAGACCCCGCACACACTCCCAGCCCCACTGCATCGCCTGGACCGCATCCTGCTTTGATCTCTGCCTGCTGCCTGGCTGTGCCCTGGTGGCTGCGGGGCCAGCACAGCCCTCTCCGTCCTTCTTTATATACCCCTGTTATTTTTAACTCTGCCTACGCAAATCCCGAATCCGGAATGAGCAGCGGCCGGGGGCCAAGGGGAAATGGACATGGTGCAAATTTCCTGCCCTTTTTACCTCTCTTCCTCTATAACATACAGCAACGTTTTTCCTCCACTTCTTAACTTTCACTGGTACAGGAAAGCTGAAAGCTCCGGGCTCTGCATAGAGCCACAAGGTCCAGCACCGCAATGGATGGGGTATCCCCCTCGGAAGGGACATCACACTCAGCATGGTGCTGAGAGATGTCCCTACCCGTAGCACACACCACGGGCCCCATCAGCAGTGCGATGCTCTGGAGGCATTTGGACAGCCCTCGCAGCAGCAGCCTCACGTGCAAACACGTGTGCTCACGTGCCAGCCCAGGAGTGCATCCTTCCCCCTGGCCTGGCAAGAGCTCTGGCCCTGGCCACAGCAGCTGGGACTGGACCACAGCCATGGGAGCCGTTCCCTTTTGCCACTCACAAAAGTGCTGGACAAGACCTGTGACACCCCAGCAGCTCCAGGAATAACAGGAGGAATTACCGTTTTCTGGTTCCTTGTGAGCAACGAGCAGGAGGAACACAGGATATTCTTCCCAACATCTCTGGTTTAATCTTTAAAAAAAAAAGCTGCAACACAGAGTGCCACAGTGAGTTACACAGGGAGTTTTGCAGAGGATATTATGGTATGGCTGCAGTGCCCAGGGTATGTGCGTGTTAGAACCCTTCTCTTATGTGCTGGGATTAGTAGCTGTACATCATGTAAAAGCAATTTGTCTACAAAAGTTCCAAATGACCCGGGTAAACATCTCTGCCACTCTTTTCCGAGCAGTCTCCATCCCGCCTCCCGGCTATACTCTAAGGTGTTTAGTCTCCGATGAACCTGGATTCTCAGAGAGTGGAGAAAACCTCCCTTGCCCTGCACAGAGGCATGAAAAGTGTGGGTGTCGAGGCCAGTGCTGGTCAGACCTGATCCACTCAGATATACACCATTTCCCAGCCTGGAGAAAGCCTGGCTAGCCCTGGAATCTGGGCACTGGTGTGGCTGGAGTATCCAGGCACTGCTGTCCCAGTGGGGGAACAATTTTCCAGTGGGAGTTATGGGATGGGGTTGAGTGAACGGTCTGCACCGTGAGTCACCCACGGGGACACAGCTCAGTGTGAGGCAGCAGGGGACAGCCCAGGGGGCAGCAGGACAAGCAAGGAGCTGGAGAACTCTGTGTGGAAACTGTTTTCCAGGTAATTTGATTTTGCTATTCTTCCCATGCAGCTATCTGCCCAGAGCCACCCCACCAGTGTAAATCACACACCATAGGGCATTGCATGGAAAACTCATCCTGCCACCATCCCATGCCCCTGGGACACTGCACCGAGGCCACCACTATGGCACAGGATGCCAGCACCAATCACAGTCAGCCACATGCTGTGGTTTCACACAAGCAGCCCACGAAAGTGCATCCTCCCACCCGCGACACTCGTGGGGTGTCTGGCAGGATCAGTGGCCACCCTGTGTTGAGAGCAAACCCCTCTGCACTGGCATTTCATAGGGCTGCTTCATTCTGCTCCAGGAAGTGGCATTTAATTACCCAGCCTCCTGGTAGTAAATAGGTTTCCAACACATTACAAAAGGCTGTATTACATTTTTTTTATCCCCAACCTTGCTCATGCTCTGTGCTGGTGAGCTCATCCCCTGGGAATACCGTCTCCAAAATAGATTCACTCCCTTGTTGGAAATAATCAAATGGGAATCCAAGCTGCTGAGCCCAAGCCCAATTCCTCCCTTTGTTCTGGGGCTCTGGCAGCGAAGGGGTTCGGAGCAGGGTGACAGGAACTCGCCTTCTTTTAATTGACCTCCGATGATGAAACAATCAACCAAACAATTTAGAAATGTGCATCCAGTGAGATCATCAGGAAAACTTCTCTGCGAAGGAGCCTGGGGAAAGGAAGGTGCGGTAATCCACCTGCCCCAGCCGCCTCGGCCGGCCTCACTGCGTGGCACAACGTGGCACAGCATGGCATGGTGTGTCACAGCCACCCAGCGCCTCTTGGGCTACCTTGCTGTGGCTTCAAGCCAGCAGCTGCCTCACTAGGTCCAACATGGGGAAAGAGTACAGCTAGACCTGTCCCAGTGAGGACACCTGCTCCCATGGGACATCTATCCTCCTTGTTTCCAGCCCCAGTCCATCCTCAGCTGCTGGGCACCCATTTATCCCAAGCCAGCACCAAGCGGCAGTGCTGCCTGTCTCCATTCCCAGACTCACCGCAAGTGCTGCCACCCCAATGGGCATTTCTAGGACAAGATTCCATTATGTTGTGGGGGAAGAACCCTCCCATCCCCACGAGCACTGCCTCCCTGGGGATTTCCATCTCTTGCACCCTCTCCCCAGTTTTTTGTAGCCTGGCGGGAGGGCAGCCACCCGGGAAGGGCTGGCATGGCTCCCCGGCCCCAGCTGTGCCGCTGGGGCTGCCCCGGCTTCCCCAGCCCAGGTCAGTGCACGCTCCAGCTTGGCATGTGGCAGGCACTAATTTTGGCCCAAAGGGTTTCCCTTCAGCAGACTCTGCCGCCAGGGTGGTTTTGAAGACAATCTTAGCCGGAGTCTTCCTTCCTCGACTGCCAGCGATCCAGAGCCAGGCTGGTGTGTTTGTGTTGTGTGTACATGTGTGTGTGTATCTCCAAACCGCAACAAATATTTCATATTCGTTTTCTTTCTTTCCCTTTTTTTTTTTTTCCCTCCAAGCCCTTGGCTGTGGTATTTAAATAGTAGGTGTGGTCCCGGTGCTGTGTGCCAAAACCAACACCAGTTCCAGAGCAGATAACCCTGCGAGCAAACGCAGCAGCGAAACCACACTGAACTGCTGGGAGAGCCGTGCCGGGATGGGCAGTGCTGCTGGGCATGGCCGTGGCGTGGCCCTGTGGGCAGGCAGGCAGGCAGCAAGCGGGCACAGTGGCCACATGGCTCCCTGGCCCAACATGAGAGCTCAGCCAAAGGGGCTGGGTGAAGGGAGGAGGTGGTGGAGTCAGCATGTCCAGCTAAAGGGCCACGCACTAGCTGCTCGCTGTGTGCAGCCAGGAGCTGTTTGGGATGGACCCAGATGGTCTTTTGGGGTTTGTTTTTCTTTATAAATCAAGACAAAACATGTTACTTAATCGTCTATTTTCCTTGTTATAAACAATCAAAAAGATTTGTTTGTTAAAAAGGGTACTTTTCTCCCCCAAAAATGCAGAGCATGAGCAAGTGGGAGGAGAAGTCCCTCCAGTGTTTTAAAAGCAGTTTGCAAAGAAACTTTCTTACGCCCTGATGTTTTTCTCATCCAAGCTGAAAGCCCTGAAATATGGTGAACGTCATGTATTTCAGCATGAGTCACTTGGAGAGAACCAGCTGTGTCACCTTCCCTGGCAGTGCTGGCTCTGCTGGTGTGTACTGGGGACAGTGGGGGTGGAGGGGACCTCTGGGTGCTCTTCATCCAAGGATGGATAGATATAAGTCAGTTCAGGCAGGGGAGAAATGAAGAAGGATTGCTGCAGACCCAGAGCTGGAATGCCACCCTCCCCTTCCCAGGGGCAACTGCCATTTCTGGGGATGGAGAGGAGTTGCCTTGGAGTGTGAGCATAATCCCCAGGAAGTTCACAAACTCGTCCTCAGATGAGTGTGGACACGCAGGCAGTCGAGTTAGGACCACAACACCCCAGCTCTAGCAGAGCTTGTGCCTGGTGTCCCCCAGAGCAGCATCTACAGCCGAAAAGACAAAGGAAGATCCTTATTACATCCTTCAATCCCCCAGCTTTCCACAGGGCTGGCAGGGCACCAGGTTTCATGGAGGGTTCATTCTCATAAGATTTTGCTCCAGAGGGGACCTGTTTACCTTTTGCAACCTGTGGGATAGTGGGCCAGTATCCTGGGACAGAGACTGGGGGAAGCCTGAGCTTTCCCAGACCTGGCACTCACACCCCACTCTCCTCCTCACTCCCTGGGTGTCTCTGGTATGGCACACCCTGTCTGCTCCTGCCCTAAGCCAGTGCCTTGTGGGAAGTAGGCAGAAGGGGCAGTGCTATCCCACAAATGTGGTCCCAAGCAGAGAGCACTCGGGTGAACGGTCCCTGGAACACTCAATCGCTGGGGACAATGCCAGGAGATGGGGATGCTCCTCTCCAGCTGGAGCCCAGTGCCCTGCCCAGAGGATGACCGGGAATAAGTGTCCCCTGGCTGGACAGCGCCTGGGGGTGGCCACAGGCTGCTTGTCCCTGAGCTGCGCTGGTGCACGGCCACGGCCAGGCGTGTGGCAGGCGCAGCCAGCACACCGCTCCCTGCCTCGCGGCCCCGCAGCAGCTGCAGCGCTGGAGAGGAGCCGGCCGGGCGTGCAGCACTCCGCCAGCAGCACAAGGTGCACAGCGGGGCCGGGATCCACCCAGCCCGTGGCAGAGTAGGAGGGTCCTTGGCAGACAAGGTGCTATTTTAAAATCCACAGCCGAGCCGGCTCCCTGCCCGACCTCAGCGCGTGTTCTGGCTACCGGCAAACAGCCTCGAGCCCAAACCCAACCTCTAGTGGCCTCCATTTTCCCTGGTTCCATCCTCCCTGTCGTGCCTCAGTCCCGCTCCACCACTGCCTCCCACATGTCAGCTCGGCGCAGTGTCCCGTGGCTCCCCAGGGACCAGTTGGCCCCACTGGCACGTGTCCCAGCATGGAAAGGAAAATAAAGTTCGGATGACACCTCCCCAGTCAAGAGTGGAAAAATCTTTCCCAAAAAACACACTTTTAATTCCTCACTGAGCATAGCCAATGTTGGAGTCCCCAGCCCCACAGATTCACAGCCAAACAGGGAATTTTCCACCTACATCAAAGCAGAGCCATATGGTTTTGCAGGAACGGACATGGAGGTTGTGTCCTGTGCACCTGCCCGCCTGTCCTCTTGTTTTGGAAAATTGCAGTGACCACGAGGCACTGTGCAGGATACTGAGGTCTCCTGCTCCACACCACGTTAATTTTCAGTCCCTCCTGCCTCCCCCAGCACCCTGCGTACTGTGAGGTGTAGGGAGCCTGGGGGCTTTCCTAGGAATGATGACCCTAAATCCATCTCCCTTCCAGACACGAAAAATGAATGAGGCCTGACTGAACTAATGGCACATGTGATCTTGAGGAGGCTGCTCTGCCCACAGCATGGGATAGGCAGAATTGAAGGGGGCAGAGAGGGGATCTCAGGGGTTTAGAGCTGTAAGTCTACCTTGGCCCCACTGCTGCCCCCATGCCTGACCCTGCATCCCTCCTTCTGTTCTGGAGGGGAGGATGCTGGGGGGCAGGGGGAGTTTCTAAGGGGCTGAAGTGAGGTTCTGTGGCACTGCGGAGCTCTCTCCATGGAGCTAGGGGATTCCACAGGACTGTTTGTTGGGCTGTTCCTGGGTCAGTGGGCAAGGGATCACACGGTGAGAGCCCAACCCTGCATCCCAGGCTTTCCCCAACACCAAGCCCTTTGTGGAGCCTGCTCGTGCAAACTTACAGCCCAGGGGTGGGGGATAGGATTCATGGGTTTGTGGCCAGCTCGTCCCCCACCCAAGGCTGCCACATTCAACCTCGCTCTTAGCCCTTGGGTGGATTTAGTGAGCCAGGATGCCCCTAAAATTACTTGAACCTGGGTTTGCCCCAGTAAGCCTCTTCCAATTCACTTGGTGCAAATGGGACCACGGCCGGCACAGGGATCTGGGGGCACCCGGCCATGCCTGGTTACCTCCCCCACACCATCTGTGCCCTGGGAAGGGGCATCGCCTCCTCTAGCCCTCCGGTGTGGGTCAGGTGGCTGTACCTTCCCACTAGCCCAATCTGATGCACTTCAAAGCCGGGGCAGGAGCACGGGCCGCCTGCCCCGGGGACATTAGTGTCAGGCAGGGGGACATGCAGGCAGCCCCGGCTGGCGGTGGGGATGGTAGGAGATTGCTCCGGGAATCTGCACTTCCCGTAAAGACGCTGATTCCGGGAAGGAATCCCGCACCGGAGCCATCAGTGGGACCATTACGGGACATTCCAGCCATCTGGAACTTTTAGTCGCCAGCCAGGTCTGCTTCCACCGACCGTGATGTGTGGGAATTCTTCTGCCCTCCGAGTACACAATTGCAGGGTTATTTGCATCTAGAATGGGAGCTGGGCCCTTTAGCGGCTCGTCTGCTCCTGATAGCGGGGCTGGGAGCCTGCTCGGGCGCTAAACCCGCTAATGCAATCAGCGGGGCCGGAGCTCTGCACATCAAAGGTCCCCGGCTCCCTTACAGCAGCCTCCCGGCCACAAACCTCCTCTCGGCCACCTTTCATCACTGCCAGAGTGGCTGTCACCCCTCTCCTGGGAGCCCTGGCTGGGGGAAGTCCAAGGAACAGGGATGATGAAGGGCCACCAGCCTTCCTTGAGTGCAGGATGGGCCACTGCTGCATCGTTGCCTGCAGCCCTCTCATGGAATCATGGAATGATTTGGGTTGAAAGGGACCTTAAAAACCATCTAGTTCCAACCTGTCTGCCATGGGCACCTTCCACTAGACCGGGCTGCTCAAAGCCCCATCCAGCCTGGTCTCTCCAGCACCCCGCTGCTGTAGTTTCCTTCCCTATAGGACTTCTTTTGTCCCCGTGCACGTTGTGGAGGAACAAGGCCATGGACAGACTGGGGAGGGGGGCGCAGCCCCCACCACTGATCTGAGGGAACCATGGGGCCAGCACAGGACAGGAGCACCCACAAACATTCTGACTCATTAATGGGGTTATGTATAACATCCGAAAGGAAACTGGCTGAGGCAGCCCTGGCCCACATTCTCTGCATCGGGGAGTGGCACCCACTTTATCCCACAGCAAGGTGTCCCTAGAGAAAGGACTGGCAGCCCTGGTGCCACGTACCGACAGGGAGAGTGCTGCTTGGAATCCACGTAACGGGGTGCTGGATGCTGGAGGCTCAGCTGGGTGGTTCAGCCAGCACCTCAGGGTGTCCTGGCTGTGGCTGCTACATCCCCCAAGGCGTGCTTGCAGACCAGCCAGCATCTCCTCCTCCTGGGAAAGTGCTTTCTTCCTTGCTCATCCTCTGCACCCCCCAGGGCCACCACAGAGAACCTTCCCTGGGAGTGGAGAGGACGTTGCCCAAGGTGGCATCACTGCACCTGCAGGCAGGACAGACCTGATCCATCCCTGAATCCAGAGGCATGCACTGGGTGCTCCCACACCATGGGCTGGTGGCCCTACTCCTCGTGCTCAGGCAGACCCTAGAGCCCCCTTGGGTCACTGCATAATCCTTGCCATAGGCAGGTGCTGGAGACCATGCCCTGCCTGGATGGGCTCCTGGCTGCAGCTCTCCTGGGGTCCATCTCTGGCAGGGTCTAGGTCTGCTGAAGGGACAGCACAGCGCTCCTGGAGGGACAATGAGGACAGCTCATGAGGCACAGGGGTGCTGGCTGCGCTGGCTCAGTGCCATCCAGGGTGCTGGCCCACGGCTTCTGGCCAGCAGTCAGGGCTCATGGCAAACACAGCTGCTTCCCCATCCTTCTCCATAGCCGGCTCGTGGCGCCAGCGCTGTTGCCATATGGTGCTGATGTGTACACAGTGCCTGGGTACACACAGTGCAGCGGGAGCGCTTGCTCTGGGGTCTGCCTGACCTCAGGGGCACACAGCACCCTCCAAATGTCTGCACCCTTTGGCAAGGAGCAGGGTGGGGGCCCTCAAGTGCCTGTACAAGGGATGGGGCCTCACCGCTGGCTGAGCTGTGTCTGATTTGGCCTGCTGGAGATGGGGATAGGCTCCTGGCATGGTCGGGAGCACCCCCTGCCACATGCTGGGGGGAGCTCTTGGGGCAAGGTGATGTTTTCTCATGCCTGCTGGTGCCTTGGTTCTCCCAGTGCAACCAGCGGGATGCCGGGTGGCTGCGGCGGTCCCACCCTGGCAGGGAAAGCTGGCAGTGACTCACCACCCTCACCAGCCCTGCCTGCTGGGTGACTCCTCCTGCACCCATCCTATTGCTGCTGCCAGCCCCTGCTCTCGCCATGGGCCCAGATCCTTTGGGGTGCTGGGAGGATGATGGCAGGGCTGGCTGCCTCCCATGGGGTATATCCCCTGAGCCTGGGGGACCCCACACCCCATGGCCATGGCTGCACCATTGACACCCTGTTCCTGTGCCCTGGCTTGGTGGTGCCAGATTCAGCACAGGGGGAAAAGAAAGTCATCCTCCACTCATTTTTCCCTGTTTTTCCACCCTCTTGGGGGAATCCCCAATCCCTTCCACAGGGTCCCTCCATCCTCCTGCTCCCAACCAGTGCACGGCACAGGGAGAAGGGGAGTCCTGTTGGGACTCTTCCCATCCCCAGAGCAATACCTGGGACTGAGCCGAGCCCTGCTCAGCCAACACCTCACCCAGCTGCCCCAGGGCTTGTAGGAATGTGTGCATCCTGGGGGAAGGATGCAGGCAACTTTTGCATGCATCCAGGGAGAACGGAAAGTCACTTGTGGATGTGTCCCAGTTGTAAGTTGCCATTTTGGGAAAGGGGCTGTGGGTCTGGGAGGGGCAGACAGGCCAGGTAGGGGTGAGGCAGGAGGCAGGAGGTGGGGAGGGGACTGGCTTTGGAACCCTCTCCAGGAAGTTCAGTGGAGTTTAGCTCCCCTGCACAGCTGCTGTGGCAGCAAGTGGGTCCCTACAGAGCAACAGTCTCCTGCAGCGTGTGATGTGCTCTGCTCTTGCCACATCCAGGGTGTCAGCAAGTCCAAGAGCAGCCCCTGAGTGTGCATGAGGCTCGGCCCCCCCATGCTGATTGCAGTAGGGAGGATATGGGATGATGCCCGGGGTCTGGCTGCAGGAGCACTGATGCAAAGACAAGGAATTGGAGGCCCCGATGCTTTACTTCTCCCTGCACTCCCATGGCTAAAGATGCATTGCGTGAACCAGCGCACAGAGCCAAGGACCCCAAAACCAGAAGTGTGGGGTAACAGCACAGGTGATGGTTGGGAGCTGCAGGAGAGGTTGTGGTTGGTGGGAACTGGGTGGGCAGTAAGGGGTGGGAAGTTGGACCCCAGCTGTGCTGGATGGTGGTGATGGCGGGATTACAGGGTGGTTTGCATTTTTGGGGGTCTCCCTGCAGCCCTGCTGGGAGGCTGGGTACAGTGAGGGGAGGAGCAGAGGGATCAAAGAGGTGGGGGAGAAGAGAAGCTCGTGAGTTGTGGGTCATTATCTGCTATTAACATCTGTAATCTCCCAAGAGCAAACTGAGATTTACAGCCTGTTATTAGGCTGTTACTCAACCTGTTGTGCAACAGCTCAATTTAAAAAAAAAAAACAAACCTGAATGTGATTAATAGCCTGCTAATAAGGGGGAAATCTCTCCTATTTAATTCAAACAGCCTCTGCCTAGGCACTCCAGGAAGGTATGGGCTCTCAGCCCAGGTTCCCAGGGCTGGCTGCTGGGCTCCTGCTGGGATTCCCCCGGGAACGGACACTGGATAGAGGTCCTGGGGGGTCGGTGGGTGCTGCTCCCCACCACGGATCTGGACTTTGGGTTCCCAAAGGCAATGGGGTGCAATCACCACCTCCTCCCAACACTGACTCCATGCAAAGGGGGTACAAAAGGTCCCTGGCCATTCTCTGTGGTCACCCTCTGGAAGAGGTGGAAACTCTGAGTCAGCTGCGGTTCTTATCCAAGCATCTCACCTTTTCTTTGGCCGTGACTCGAACCTGAGTCACTTTAACCCCACAGCTTCCTGCCCTCCCACCTTTCACTGCCTGTGGTCCAGAAGGTGCTCTCTGCCCCCAGATGTTCCTAGGCCAGCTACAGCTTCACCTCTTGACTTTCACCCTCTTTTCCAGACATCCAAACCAGTCCTCCCTGTAAACACTTCCATGGCCTTGAGACCACTCCACTGGGAGCGCTCCCTGGTTCCTGAACCCCTCTGCCCCTGGGTCGTTGTTTCTTCAAATTGTCCCTTCTTAGGCGAGGACAAGCAGGCAAGTGTCACATAGCTGTTCCCCTCAAATCCAATCTCTGGACACTATGTGCACCCCACCTGGACCCCAAGGACTTGTCCCTTGTCCAAGATGGGGTCATAAGCACAGTCTTAAGTAGAAAAGATGCCAACAGACCCCCTTGCACTTTGCAGCCTAGATTCAGCTCCTGTCACTAAGTCAATGGCCTCACTCAGCTGGCTTTGACCCAGTGACTGAGCACCATGGCTAATTGGATTGCAGCCGGCCTCATTCCTATCCCTGCTGCCAGCCCAAGTCCTGTCTGTGATCCCAGGATGCTTCAGGAAAGCCGCCGTCTGGGATCCACCTCTCTGCAGCATTTTCCTCTCCCTGCGGCATTAAATCCCTTGGCCACTTCCCTTTGGACACGCACTGGCCCTGCCCAGAGGGACTCGCAAGCTCTACCCTAGGTGAAGAATTTGGCCACCCAGGAGCTGCTGCTGTCTCCATCCCTGGCTGAAGGCAACATCACCTGCAAATGCTGGTGCTTCTGGTCTTTCCAGCAATAGCTGGTCTCCAGGGCCATTCTTTGCCTGTCCTGGGGTGGTTGGAGGCACCTGGGATCAGAGAACAGATCGTGCCACCTCCAATGACACCCAGGGAGAACTGAAGGGTCCCTGGGCAGCTTCTTCCAGCAGCTAGATGTCTGTTTGGGAGCAAATACACCCGGGGAGGGCTGGGCTGGGGTACCACAGGGCAGTGTGGACACAGACAGCATCCATGGGCACCAGGGCAGTGGTACATCACAGGGGCGGACAAAAACATAGAGCTGGTGTCCCTATTCTCCACACCTGACCACCCTCCAAGGCCAGGCAGCATCAGTTCACCCAGCCCACGTGCTGGTGATCACCACTGGAGCTGCCACCCACCACCACCTCCAGCGCAGGGCTGCAGTGGGCCGGGGCTTTGTTGGTGGCCCCTGGGCTCCCAAAGCATCCCGGCCGGTTGTTGCTGTGGGACGTGTGGGCAGCCGCACCATGCCAGCTTCCCGCAGGCTTGCTCAACGCTGCGGAGGAGGGGAGCTGAGCCCGTCCTCACGGCCCACGCAGGTAATGAGGGCCCTGGCGGTGCCTCGTCAGCAGGCGCCCTCGCTGCCCCGGCCGCGCGTCCATCACCCGGCGCGGCGCACGCGGCGCTGGAGCCGGCCGCTGGCAGGCCCAGCCCTGCCTGCACCTCACGTGGCATTGCGGCCAGGCTGCATTTTCCACATTCTGCCCTGCTCTGAGTCATCGACACCTCTGCTGCCAAAACCTGTACCTGTGCCGGGCTGTGCCAGCAGCCTGTGCTGGCTCCAGCGGCTGTGCACGGCTCCGTGGAAGGTGATGAGCACCTATCTGTGTGTGTTTGCTCCAGGGCACTCTACCCTGCCTCAGAAATGAGTTTCCTGCCCTTGACGCCAGAAAAACTGCACAAATGCTCCTGCTTTGTCCTGGGGAAGCTTTGGTGCTGGAGGTCCTGCGCCCCATGGGAGCACCCACCTTTGTACCCTTTGCTCCAAGCATCCCAGAGAAGGAGTCTGCATCCTCTGCCACCACTCCCCAGCTCCCCAGCTCCAGGCACTGCATCACTGACCTCCTGCTGCCTCCTGTCCTGGCTCACCATGGTGCTTGACTCTTTCGAAGAGTGCAGCAGTGCTGCCAGCAACCTCACCCTGCTGGCAGCCAGCCTGCCCCGGCCCAAACCCCTGCTCGGCTCCATGTGCACTGTCCCATGTTGCATACAGACATGCCAGCAGTGCCACCCCCCAGCCCTGGGCCTGGACTGACATTTACAAAAGCAGCCATGACCAAGGCTCAGGCACATGGGAAGCACTTGACTAGGGGCACTGGGTGCTGGCTGTGGGGATGGGGTGCAGAGGGAGAGATGTGTGGGGCTCCCACCCGCAACCCCCCGGCAGCACCTGGGGATGGCTCACTGTCAGCAAGGAGTACACCTGCCTCTCCCATCACCTGCCTCTTCAATCCACTGTGGAGCCTGGCACAAGTATGCCAGGGATTGCCAAGACCCAGCATCAGAGCGAGGTGTGACCCCCAGAATGGGTGTGATTCCCACCCCACCGTGGAGCCCTTGGCTCGCACCAATGCCAGTGTGTGCAGTGGCTTTGCCAAGCCATGGCTGAGCCCAGGGCAGCGTGGCTGCAGGGGTGCAGGAGTCTGGGTGACCAGCACACCATAGCACCCTACCAGCCTCACAGTGAGTGAGACAGCCCCTGGGGGAGCAGCCAGGAGGGGAATCAGTGTGAGCGCAGGAGCGTGGGGATGCGTGGCAGGAGTCTGTGTGGTCTGTGGGCGTCCATGGTGGTATGCTATGTGTCCTTATCCCCATGTGATGTGCAGAAGGAGTGAGGTGAAGGGGGCCGGTGAGTGGGCACACAGGGGTTTGCATGTGTGAGGGGTGTGGGGAATGTGAGGCATACACGGTGTGGGGTCTGTGCTCAGCCAGGCACGCACGGATATGGTGGGTGTGTATGTGATGTACGCATGTGCAGGGCATGTGTAGGCATGTATATTCGTGTGCGGGGTGTGCGTGCGTGTGAGGGGTGCACACGCATTCCCAGGGGGGCATTTGTGTGTGTGGGATACTGATGTATGGATGGGTGTGGGGAGGCCTGTACAGGCCTGTGGGATAAATGTCCAGGCATGTGCCTCTCTCCTGGGGAGGACAGTGCAGAGGGGGGCGCAGGAGCTGTGCGTGTGGGTGGTGTGTGTGTACGTGGCATGTACACTGCAAGGTGTGCATGATGTCAGGTGTGTGTCTGCCCACCTGTGCCACACGCAAACACGTGCAAGTGCCCACGGCAGCAGCTCCAGCACTCAGCAGTGTGCCGGGGAGCACCGCTGGCTCATTCGGTGCCAGCAGCCAGCGAGCTCTCGTGCAAGCAGGTGGCTGGGGAACAGCCCTGAGCCCTTCCTGGTGCCTCTCCCCACAGCGGTGGCTCCAAGCCGTGACACAGGGGCCGGGCTGTCTCTTTCCGGCTGTTTCCCAGCCTGTCAGGCCAGTCATGTTGGGTCTTGCCGCGATTTCCCGGATGGTTGCTTGGCACCTTCCTCTTCCCCATCCGGATGGACAAGTTCCTGGAGCACCAAGCTGGGGCAACACATCTCCCTGGCTCCTGCCCTGCCTTTCCACCTCCATGCCCTGGCTTCAGAATCCCTCCCCAGCGCTGGGCAGCTGCCTGCCTGGGTGGTTTGAGGGGGGTGGCGAGGCAGCGGGGCTGCGAGCGCTGGCTGCGGGCGGGCACTGAGTCACGCAGGGCGGGAGGCACGGGGACAAAGCTGCCGGGCGGTTCGGGCGGCTGGACTGGCTGGGCGAGTCAGGCCCGGGCGGGCAGCGCGGGCGCCGCTCGTTCGCCGCTGTGGCTGTAGGACGTGCCGGGAGGAGCAGTGCTGGTGGCCACGGGCACCTCCGGTGCTGGAGCCCGGGCAGAGGTGCCCGGGGCTGGGCAGGAGGGCAGGGGCTGCCCGGGGCCGGGAGCTGGGCAGGCAGAGCTGGGCTGGGATGGCTCCAGTGAGCTCGGCTCTCCCTCCCACTGTGCTGGATGGTACCGGCCATATGGGGATGCTCAGCCTTGGGGAGAGGCCAGATCTCACACGGAAAATCCCTTCCTTGCCCGGAGCCATGCGCAGCTCCGTGCCGGGGGTAAGGATGCCGTTTTGAGCAGAGGGTGTAGCCATGGCCACAGGCAGGCTCGTGGAAGCCGCTTGCCCTGCTGAGCCCTGCTGAGCCCTGCGCTGCCTTGCTGTCCCTGCAGCCTGCCCAGGGTAACTCTGGCCATGCCACCACTCCTACCCTGGCAGCAGGACAGCTCACATGCCTGCTCGCCCACCCCTCCTTCTGCTCATGGGGAAACTGAAGCAGAGAGTGTGGCAGAAAAGACGTGTTGGGTTAAGCCCCACAGAAGCTGTGGGTGCTGAGCCATCAGCCCTGCCCAACCCCACACACTGTAAGACCATCCTTTGGGGAGAGCTGGAATGTGCAGCTCAGACACTGTGGTAATGCCAGACCCATTTCAGTGTCCCCAACAGCCTTGGGCACATGCCCCCCAAGCCATGCTAGGCTGCGGTTCTGTGCCCTCCTGGCCACACAGGCTCTTGGCTGGGGCAGGGGAAGTGCAGTCCCTCAGGCACTCGGACCTGTTCCATTTATTCCCACAACCTGTGATTAGCATTGCTGGCAGGGTCTGTAATTACTCACAGCTCTTCCTGGCAGGAGCATGGTCCTGGTGGTGTTATCCCCCTGCAGGGAGCCAGAGGGACTCCCAGGCTAGAAGTCCCCTCTGGTACCCTGCCAGACCCAGGGGCTGCATCCCCATTGGAGGGATAGAAGGGCTTCCTTCATCCCTGGCATTTCCAGGAGCCCCTTGGCTGTGGTGTTCCACCAGCCACTGCACAGGGCACCAGGGGCAGGAGGCAAATGAAGTGGGGATCGCTGGCTCAGCTCGAGGTATGGAGGAGTGGGGCTGACCAGTCAGGGTCTCCTCCCTGGCAATCGAGGCCAGATCAAGGAGGGACAGAGCCCCTCAGTGCCCAGAGGCTGGGCCATTGAGCTCCGATCTCCATCCCTAATGAAGTCCCTCCCATCCCTGCCACAGACATCTGGTTAATGAGCCCCGTAGTTCCTGCTGGGAAGGTGCTGGAAACCTTGTCCTTCTGCACTTGTAACCCTTCCTAACCCAGGATCCTGCAGTGTGCCCTGTATCCTCTCCTGGCTGGCAGCTGGAGAGTGAGGATGCACCAGCCGTGGGGACCCAGACTTCAGGGCTATTGACAAGTCTGGGTGCCCCAGCAGAGTCAGGATATGTCCAGCTTGTGTGGTCCCATCCAGCCCCAGAAGTATCCTGGGGAATGGGGGAGTGCCTTGTTGGAGAGACCCAAAGGACCTTGCAGACCCCACAGGGCAGTAGGGTGGAAGTGCAGGGATGAGACTCTGGTAAGGGCCAGGCTGCACCCTTAGTGCATAGCTGGGGTGCAGCTCTGCCACCACAGCCAGTGGCAGGGGCCTGCTGTGGTGTAAGGAAGCCAGGTGCATTGCCCCAGAAGAGATGGCAGCAATTTACATCGCTGGAGGAACTTACTCCTGAGGGTGTCAGAGGCTGGCACACCTGTGCACAGGGCTGTACATCCCTGGCATGCACATACAGGGATGTGCAGATTCCCTGAAGCAGCATGTGGGTAGCACCTGTGACCCATGTCCTGGCTCCAGTGCCATCAGATCAGTGTCCAGAGCAAGGGTGCTGGACACTAAGACCCAAACAAACCCACCACATTCCTGTTGTCCCCCACATTGTCCCACCAGAGCCTTCACCCCATGAGTGATGGTTACCTGGGGCCAGGACAGGTAGAGCAGGATCCCTGCTCTGGCCTGTCATTTTGTCTCTAATTGGATCCCCCACTGTTTCCCTTCATCAGGGCTGAATGAGAGCTGGCTAATGAGGGGAATGTGATTAGCAGGGCAGGGGGCTGGCTCTGGGCACAGGAGGTTTCCCTGGGCCAGGTAATGACAGGCTTCTGTCCCCTCTGCTCCTGCCCCCAACAGAGGCAGGGGGATGAGGATGCCCCGGGCAAAGAGTGGGTACCAAAGGGCTGAACTCAGCAAGTCCTGGCTGTTCCCACTCGTCTGTAGTGTCCTGCTAAGGGGATGCCTCAGCTGCTGGAGCCTGGCTGGGGATTCAGGAGTCCTGGCTCCAGTTCAACTGCCCAGCCCCAGTGTGTCACCTGCAGGGACATCCCAGCACTGTCATCCCCAGGCCTGGGGATCCTGGTCCCAGCTGGGAAACTCATCCAGCCTGTCCTGTCTTGGGACACCACATTTCTAGTGGCCAGGGTGTACCCAGGATGGGACAGATGCCTGGACAGCAGGCTCCAACTCACTTCAGCCCTGGCCCAGAGCACCTTGGGCTGCAGAGGTGCCTGGGGCCAGCTGCCCCCCACGCTGCTCACCTGTGCAGGGACCAGCATGAGGACACATCAGGCAGCACTGTTTGGGAGACACATTGGAGCCCATGACTGCTGGGAGCCAGGAACAGGGTCTGGTTCTTGCGTGGGCTGAGCTGGGTGTTGTACTTGGAAGAGGCCAGGACGGAGCAGGGAGAGGAGTAGGACTGGCTCCCACTCCTGTGCATGCTGAGGGTGCTCTCAGGCCTTGGGGGATGGAGGTGTGGGTCCCCACTTCAGCCAAAGTCACATAGCCAGTGCTTGGACATACTTCAGCCCTGCTGGGGTCTTGCACCCTGTGAGACTGCAGACACCCAGACTGACTGGGTTCCCACGTGGGGAACCCAGGCTGGACATGGTGTGCAGAGGCAGGACCCTGCAGTGGGACCCTGGTGCCACCAGCACATGGGGCAGGTGCCGTGCCTGCAACCTGGCAAGGAGGAGAGTGGAGAGGCAGACGGATTGTGTGCGACAGGCTGGGGATAATTCACTGCTCCTGAGGAGAGAAATCTTCCACCTGGAAAGGAATCTGCCCCCCTCCGCCCTCAGCCCAGGAGGCTGCAGGGCCCAGAGGGGTAGGGAGGGGTGTGCAGGTGGGCTGCTGCACTGTGAGCCTACACAGGCAGGGCAGGCAGCACCCTTCACCAGGCAGGGCACCTGCAGCGCTGCCATATCTGCATGGGACCCCTCTGCCCCACAGACACGGGTCCTGACTGGCTGATGGGATGCTGGGAAGGAAGCTGGGGTTGGTGCCAGCTGCTCACCCATCCTGCAGCTGAACATGCACACCTGCCGCAGCCAGCACTGCCCCTATGCCAGGTGCATGTGCTGGAATGAGCTGGAGGGTGCTTCCCGATCCCACCAGCTACTGGCCACAAACAGCCTGGAACCAGCAGTTCCCATCCTGGTGTACGGATGGGGGCACGATGCTGGTGGGGTGCTGAGAGGCCCCAGCAAGGTGCGGTATATGCACTGCTTTGGAAAAAGGCTGTGCCAGGCAGAGCTGAGAGGGCTGGGAGCCAGAGCGGCTGGAGGGCTCATGGGGAGGGTATGGCCTGCGTGCCCCAGCCCATCACTGCTGTGTTAGGGAAGCCGGCTGCGTGGCAGGCCCTGGCATGAAGCAGCGTCTTTGCTGAACACCTCTCGTGTCTTAGCATCTCCCAGGAGAGGCAGCGTGTTCTTCTATGGGTGTCCTGGCCTCCAGGCTGCTGAGTACCCACTGACATGTGTGTGTGTGTGTACATGTATGTCTGAGCATGAGCATATTGCCTGTGCACGTGACACATCTTCAGTCAGGGCTAATTAGGTAGTGAGCTGATCAGCAAATGACCCTGAATGCATTGGCATTCTAGGGACAGCAAAGGAGAAAAAGGAGGATCAGTGAAGACACAGGTTCCCCCACAGCGTCCCTCTCAGCCACACCTGAGCCACAAGCAGCCTCATACCTGGGTCTCCTGGGGGAGGATTCTCCCCACCTTCAGCCGGGCACATCCATCCCTGTTGTCCTTGTCCCCAGCTCCCTGCCTCGCTGGGAACACGCTGAGATGATGAGGATAACATGCCAGCAAGGATGCTGGAGCAGGCTGCCAGTATGGGGAAGGTTGGGCACCCATTAAGGTGGCTTTGGCTCCCCGGGGTGGACAGACACTCAGGGGGACACAGGGACACCCTGTTGAGCCGAAGGCACAGGTGGCCATCCCAGGACTCTACCTGCAGTGGGCAGGGCTGCAGCAGTGTGAGCAGTCCTCTGCCCGGCACTGTCACACTCCCCTGCCGGTCCCCGTGTCGCCTCGCCGTCCTGTCCCGCACAAACATTCCCTCACTCCCGGCCATGGTAAATATTGTTACAGGGCAAACAGTGAATCAGCCCTCTTTGTTCGAGTGCTGCTGGCAGCCCCATCTTGTTCGACTGCTGTTTAATGACCCTCCAGTTGTGTACCCTGGAGGTACTCATTAACCTTGGGCTGCAGATGGTGAGGAGGATGGATCTGAGCTAGCCAGGAATGGTTTGACAGTGCTGGGGACCAGCTCTGGGCAAATTCTGATGACCTTTTACCAGGAGCGGATGTGCCAGAGGTTTCCCCTCACACCTCTGCAAGGTGCGGCCAGCCTGCTGACAGCTCAGCATACCCACAGGCTGATGTTCTTATCACAACCCATGAGTTCTATTTTATTTTCTTTCCTGATTCTCCTCCCCATGCCGTTGGTGGAGGAGTAGGAAGGGAAAGTGAACTAGCAGTTGTGTGGTACTTAGTTGCCAGCTGGGATTAAACCTTGACACCACCCCACGGTACAGCACAATGGGGCTTGACTTGAGTAGCATCCCCTTCAGAGCATCCCTCTTCAGGTCAGTCCACGCTCCTGGCACAGCCGTGGGGTGCAGAGAAGCTGCTGGCTCTTGTACGGGGATGGTCCAGCCCCTGTGTGCGACAGGAGGGTTTCAGAGGCCTCATGATGGGAGCTGTGGGTAGGAGGGCTGTGCAGCACAGCTTGGGCAGGCTGGTGAGCACCATGGAAGTGAACAGCAGCACATCCTGAGACATGCAGGGTGCAGGACAGGGGCTGGAAATGGGCAGACCAGGAACAACTAGGAGAAACATGGGTGCTGAGCCCATGGGAGCCTTCTGCCACTGCTGAGGGGCTGCTCCTGCCACTCTGCCTGGTCCTCACCTCCCATTCATGTGTTCCTGGCTCCTCTACAACACCTTGAGCTCCACCCCATATTGTAGTCTGGTTCCTTCCCCCATTTTGGTCCAGGCTTCACCCCTAATGGTGGCAGTGGTGGTCCCATGGTGGTCAGTCCCCAAGGGGCAGTGCCAGCAGAGCCCAGGGATATTCCACTGGAGCTAGGCCCAGGATGCTCGGGGTCCCCAGGGCTCCAGCACTGGTGGCACAGGTCCCTACAGTGATCCCCACACCAGCCACAGCAGGTGCCAGGATGCCAAACCCGGCCCTCTGTGTCCCCACACAAACCTGTTCCCAAGGCTCCAGGAAAACAGGGCTGGTGGCAGGTGACAGCACAGGGCCTGGGGCCATCCCCACTCCCACCAGCAAACTGCAGGAGTCAGCATCTCCGGAGGTGCAAGTGCCTGCTGGATCTTTACTGCTGGTGGGATCAGAGCAGGGCCATGGTGTGGGGCAGGACCCTGTGCCCGTGTCCCTGTAGGGCTGTGCAGGACCCAGCTGTGCTGCTCCAGAGGGGACAGCCTGGGGAGGACCGCAGAGACGGTGGAGGGTGCCCAGCATGTTGGATCGGGGCTGCCAGGAAGGCCCCGATAAACATCTAGCCTCTGTTTATTTATGACTGAGGATATTTATACCGCAAAGTCCTTTAAATTTAGCTGGGGACACACCCAGCACCGTCCAGTGCTGACAGCCGTGGGGAGCTCCTGGTGCAGTCTGAGTTGGCACACCAAGCCGGGCACTGGGTACAGCAGCGGCACCAGCTGTGCCCCAGAACTGTCACCCCAGGACTGACACCCACTGTGGGGTGCGAGGCACAGCAGCACGGCTGCGGGGACAGCAGCACTTCTCATGAGGACAGGATGAGGCTGCACCCCAGAGGGTTCCCAAGGATGATGGCACAGGCTCCGTGCCCACGCAGTGAGGACCCCAATGCCACCAGGGCAGGTCCAAATCTCCTCTGACGCAAACTGACACCTTCCTATCCCTGTGGTCAGTGCCATGTGAGCCTGGTTGTGGGGTCAGAAACAATCTTAGGGCTACACCCCGAAATTACAGCCCGGAGCCCAGCCAGGTGGGCTTGGAGCAGCCCGGGGCCGTGGGGCACGCTGTGGCACCCCGACTCAGCCGGCTGTGCCCTGCGCTCACTCCTGTCCCTCCGGCCGTCGGTGCCGGGGCCGTGCGGAGCGTCCCCCGCCGCCGCGGTGTCTGCCTCCCTCTGCCGGCCGCTCCCCGCTGCCGCTCCCGGCTCTCGGAGCTCCGGGGTTTGCGGTCCCTCAGCCCCGAGGCAGCACTGTCCCCTGCCAGCCCGCTGCCCCCTTCTTCCCCTTCCCCCGGCTTTGGGTGAAATGCGGCATTTTGCTCCCACAGTTTCCGGCTGCTCCACGTGTCGCTCTGTCCTTCTCGCTACAGCATCGTCTGGAGAGAAGAGGTTTGGCATTTCCCCTGCCCTGCGGTGAAGCACAGAGCAGTATCCAGGCACCCGCAGACCTGGCTGCCCCATGTCCCACGTGGACCCTCTGCACGGTGCCATGGACACTCAGCCAAGCACTCTTTAGCGCTTGCAGCCCTGCGCTGTGTGGACGTGCCACCGTGCTCATCCTACCAGACTCCTTTCTGGTCTGCCCAGTGCCTTTAACAAGTTAATCCCTTGTCTTGGAAAGGGACTCAATAGTTTTGGACAGGCGAGGTCGAGTTTACACGAGGCAAAGGCAACGTGCATTAGGATCCCTACCCACTCAGTCTTTATTAATTAGATCCCATCTCAAACTCTGCTGTTTCTCTGGGACAAATGCAATGCCCACCAGCCTGTGATTGTCCTTGACAGCTAAGACAGCCAGCCCTGTGTCTTTCCATAAATGTGCTGCACTTCATTCTACTCTGACACCAAGCCTTTTACCTCCTGCTTGTCCTAAAATCCCTGCCTCACAGATCAAAAGAAGTCCTAAACGACTCTGAGCAGTGGCTGGCCAGCCTGAACAGTGCCTGCCTGCCCATCTCTCCAGCATCTCACTCCCCGCCATGGGGACCATGTACCCGGCTGGTCCCCAGGCCTGGGCCATCCTTCTCAATCTTTTCCAGCTGTCCCCTCTGTCCCCTGCTTCTCTTACAACTGCCAAGTCACATTAACAGCTGCAAAGCTGCACGGTGGAGCTTGCTGGGGTGAGCGTCCCTAGGACAGGCAGCTCTGCATGGCAGAGCCTGGCCTTGCCCGGAGGCTGCCTCTCCCTGTCTTCAGACATTCCAGAGCCTGTTTTCAGACTTGGGGACACTCTCAGAAGGGATAGCTGGATTTTATCTGCTGTGATATCTGATTTTATCTGCTCTCCCCCGCTCCAGCTTTACACGTGGAGCTCCGGCAAGCTCTCCACAGGGAGACATGAGCCACTGTGGTTATAGGGGCAGCATCGGCACACACCAGGCGTGGGGCACACCCCAGAGGGAGACAGCCCTTGTGCCTGCCAGCAGCGAGGGCAAAGGGGGCCACGCCGATCTGTGCTACCGCCTGTGGGGGACAGTACCCCTGAGGGAGCCGTAGAAGCCAGGCAGGATCGGGGACTCACTGCTTTGCCGGCGGCTGCAGTGAGCAGCAGCTGTCCGCAGAGGGAGCGCGGCTCCTTCCCGACCCCGCTCCTCCTCCTCCTCCTGCCGGCAGCTCCCCTGCGGGCCCCGGCACCTCTGCCCCTGAGTTTGAGTGCTCAGCGTCTCCATGTGTCCCGGGTCCTCCGCACAGAACGCGGCGAGCTGCGGGCCAGGAGGGCAGAGAGGTGACCCTCACTGAGCAAGGTTGGGTCCCGCCTGAGCTCTGTCCATGTAGCATGGCTGCCTCCATCTCTCTGGGTATGTGCTGGGGAGATCCCCCCCAGCCGCTCAGGGGGTCCCCAGCATTCAGGTCTGGACGTGCCTGCTGGCAGCAGCCGTAGAACAAGCTCATCTCTGCCAGCACCAGGAATTCTATTTGTCTATTCTATTCTATCTATTCTATATATTCTATTATATTCTATCTGTCCCGGGGTCCATGGGCTCCAACCATGGAGCCCTCCAGCAGCCCCCTCCCACTCTGGGACTTCCACTGCTAACGCAGTTGGTGTCCTTTTTGCACCAGAAGGTGCTGGATTGTCATGATTCCAGTGAGAAAGGCACTCAGATTCTTTAAGTGACATTTAAAATGCTATTTAATAGAGCTCACACTATAAAGTGACTACTATAGATAATCTTAGATCCCCTGACATGCAGGAACCCTGAGTGGCCCAGCATTGAACAGACCTCCAGTCCACACACAGCACACCATGCAGACCCTGATGGTAGAAAGGGTTATTCCAGTTTAGTCATTTGAGCTATTATAGAATTTCCTTGGAAGAAAACATCTCTATTCAGTATTTTTACTGCCAAAAAGAAAGATTCTGCTATGAGAACTTCTTGCTGCTGTTTCAGATAAAGGCACAGATATGCACATGGCAGGTACCAGGCATGAGCTCCCTGCAGACACCTCTGTTACAGCCTGGTTTCTAACCTGGATGAGCTTAGCCCAGAGCCAAGGGATGCCCACAGTGTGGGTCTGGGCCTGCACAGGCTTGCTGTTGTATGGGTCACTAACTCCTCCTGCCCAGGACCACAGCAGCACCCTGGCTGTAGCCTGTCAGAGCTGCAGGGGGTTTGGCTGTTTCCTAGGGCTCCTGCCCTGATGATGATGTCATTGTGTGTCCCTCCTCCACGGGGAGGCTTGGCTGATTTCCCCAAAGGGAATTTCACCAGAAGTCAGAGGTTGGGTGAGGAGAAACATCATGGAATTGTCCCAAAGGGAACTGAAACCCCTGTGTCATTCAGGGTGGAGGACTGTCCCAAAGGGAACTGAAACCCCTTTGTCATTCAGGGTGGAGGACTGCAGGGTAAGCTGCGTGGACAGCACCTCGTCCTCCTCACTGCCCTTGAGGATGCAAAGGAGATGGCCTTGGGGCCTCTCTCCAGGGACTTGCACGACAGGCAAATGTCATATGGGGGCAAGTACTGGCTGCTGCTTTGCCAGGCTGCAGCAGCCATTGTCCCTTGTCCCTCAGCCCATTCTCTGAGGGAGTGCCACTACCCCAGGGACGCTGCCCAGCCCAGCCTCAGCAGCCAGGTGTGATTTATGCCTGGGTCCCTGCCTGCCCACCACTCCCTAGGGAGGCAGCACCAGCCCCGGGCAGGGCAGCAATGCCACCCCCTTCTGCCAGGACCCAAGAGCCAGCTGGCCAGGCCAGGGAGAGGAAGGTGCCTGAGGCAAAAGGGGA
>VWZT01012513.1:888043-903192 GCA_013397055.1 Pachycephala philippinensis
GTCGGGCATCCGTGGCCTTCCGCTGGGTGCCGTGGGCTGCCTCTTCCCGCCGAGGTGTGACATCTTGTCTGGGAGCCCCTGTGGGTGCCCAGGTGTCCCCATTTCCCCGGTGCCACCCGTGCCGGCTTTAGGTACGAGCTGCGCTGCCCTCCGGTCTGTCATGGCATCCCGCAGCTCTGGGACAGCCACCCCGTGCTTTGCATCCTCGTCCCTGCTGGGCTGTCCCAGGGGATGCTGCAGCCTCGGGCATCCTTGCATCCCGTCCCATTGCCACACCACCGCTGGCTTCGCGCTCGGTCCTTGTCAGGCTGGGAGGCAACGCCAGCAGCATCTATGTAGTCACGGAGGCTTATCAGCACCTGGCAGACTCGGAGGGGAGTGGCAGCCGTCCGGCCCCTTGGGCACTCCCCCTTCCCAGGACACGGGTTGAGTTCCCGGCCTGAATTCAGGGCCGCAGGGCGGGCAGCTTTTGGCTGGCTGTCGGTAGGTGTGTGATGAGGAGGAGGTCTGGCAACCGAGCCTGCACCTCCCACCTTTGAGAGGTCCCCGTGCCATGCGAGGAGCCAGGCTTGTGGCAGTGATGACATCTCAGCTGCCCTGGAAATGCAGCCACTGCTGAGGAGGGCATTGGCAGTGGGATGCAGTATCTGCGGTATCTGCTGGCAGCAGCCTGTCTGCGCTGCAGGGGCTGGGGGCTCACCCCACGTCCCCTGGATTCCTGCCCCTTATCTACACTGCCCATGCTCCTTCCCTACGTCTTAAGGTCTTCTGCTGATTGCTCCAGAGTCATGAGAGCCTGGGGATAGGCCCTGGGGTGTTTGACTGCTGCTGGTGGTGGTTGGGGACCCTCGGTGCCGGTCAGGGGTCCTTCTTCAGCCAGCAAGGGTACTGAGCACTGGTGTCAGATCTGCAAACACCGGTGCTTGTTGCACAGACAATCAAACTGGTGTTTTGCAAGAGCGTCTGTCCCTTCCAGCGAGGTCAGGCCTCGGTGTTCCCCTGGGGCCTCCAGCAGCCCCAGGCTGGGGCAGGGGTGAGGGCCAGGGAGGCAGATGCCTGTGCCCGTGCACTGTCCAGCAGCACCTGGCACCCGGCAGAGCCCAGCGGCTCGGCCCCCCTGCGCTGCACGTGCATGCGATGCACCGGGGCAGAAGGCAATCGTTTCCCATCTGTGTCCTGCGCGGCAGCTGAGCCCTGCACCGGCCCCGCTCAGCGCCCAGTCCCAGCGCTGTCGTGTGCTGCAGCCACTTCAGCTTCATCTCTCGCTGGGGGAGAGCTCAAGGGGCCCCCTCTCCTGCGTGTGGCCCCTGACGCCCACCTGCCGGGGGGCCAGCAGCCAGCTGTCCGCAAGGTCGTCTGTCCACACCGGGTAAATCTTTAACTGCTTCTTGGGAAACACCTGGGAGCCGCCGCTCGTGTGGGTGCCAGGGGGTTCAGAGACGCTGGAGGGGCTGGGAGCCAGCAGGAAGAGACCCTGCCACCAGCTCACCCAGCCCCGGGCCCTGCGTCCTCTGACAGGAGTCCTGCTACGTAGTGGGCAGGTAGAGGGGAGCGACTTGCCTGGCACAGCCCCCCGGTTCCTGGAGGGAGGGGGAGGCCTGGGGCGGGGATGTGCCCACCCCACCAGTGATATCTCTCTTGGTGTCTCCTCTCTGCCCAGCTTGCTCTGACGGTGGATTGAAGGACACTAGTGCTGGTGCCACAGCCTGCGTGACAGAGAGCGGGCAGGCAAGGGACCCTGCACTGGGCAGCCGGCACCGTGCTCCAGCCTCCAGGAATGGCCGATAAGTGCAGCGAGGGGCTGCTGGTAAGTGCAGGGGTGTGGGGAGCGGGCTGGTGTGCGCCACTGCCTCGGGGACCCGGAGAACCTGGTGCAGGGAATGAGACACTGGGGCTCCCGCAGGACTTGGTGTGCCTTTCTGGGACCTCCAGTTAGGATTGTGGCACCATGGTGCTCTCCCAGCATGATGATTTTTGGGCTGATGCTCTCTCTCCATGAGCCTGTTGCCTGTGGGGTTCTTCGGGTGTGGTGTCTCGTTGTGCCTGGAGATGCTATCACCTGTTTTCAGGCGCTCTGCCCAGCCTTATCGCCCACCCCAGCTCTCCAGGCAGGCGGCTCTCCAGCCTGCTGTCAGCAAAGGGTGCGGGTGTTCCTCCAAGCCAGGTGCCCCCAGAGGGGCACAGATTGTGGGTGCTTCCCCTTTGCCTTCCCCTGGTGGGCTCTCCGAGACTGGGCTGGTAGGATGGTGCACTGGCAGAGGCAGGTTTCTCTGGGCACCAGTGAGGTGCCTGACCCTCCGTGCTCACACGCGGTGTGTTGCAGGGTGCTGTGAGCTGCCCTGCACTCGCCTGTGCCAGGGGTGGCTTTGGTGTTCGGGGCAGATGTGGGATGTGCCCACTGCATGTCTCTGTTGGAAGGCTGCAATGGCCCCACACTTGTGGCAGCTCAGGTTCCTGTGACGGGCTGCTGTGCTGCATTGGGCAGGTGAGCCCAGGCTGGCCTTGGCTTTTTCCCTTTTTCTCAAAGGATAGGAGCTGAATGCTGAGATTGACACGGTCACCGGGCCCTCCCCTTCCCGGGGGGCTTCCTGAAATAGCTGCACACTCCAGCTGGAGGGCTGGGAGCCAGGGTTTGCCTGGGAAGCCAAGAGCCAGGGGAGCGGCATTCTCCAGCAAGTGCTTCCAGCGCTCCCGCGTGCACGCAGTTCTCTGCCTGTGTGTCCCAGCATGGCCCCGCCGGCTGTGCCTGCAGCAGGGAGCCCAGCACCCGTCCTGCCTGCAACAGAGAAGGGCTTGGGGCAGCTGATGGGATAGGAAGGCAGATTTCTTCTGGAGAAGCCCTGGGCTGGTGACAGGGAGGTGCTGAGGATATATCTGGGCACAGTCAGGGGTCTGTCGTGGGGACACACTTCTGTACATGGTGCGTGCCATAACTCCATGCTGTTGATGTTTTCTTGCTATGACCAGAGCAGTCAGCATCGCACTGGGGCGAGGGCTGAGCCTGACACCCATGTCAGGGAGCCAGACATTGCAGTGCCCACGCACTCCCAGTAAATCTTTAACCTGCTTCTCGAAAGTACCTGACCAGCCCACCCCTGGGCCAGGGTGTCAGGTGCAACAGGGTCTGATACGTGCTGTGTTGGCCGCCCTGGCTCTCAGACTTCTTCCTGGGCCTCCCCTGTATTCAGGGTGCAAGGATACCCGTGCACAGGGCATTGCTGCTATGGGGTCTGCAGGGAGAAAGGCAGGTCCCTGTAAGAGCATCTCTGCTCCTGAAGCATTCCCATTCCTGCATCCTGGGAGCCCCAGGAGGAGCTGCAGTGGGCCAGGTTCTGATTACTGAACTGCCTGAGTCCCTGGGAAAGGAACATAATCTCCTTGGCATGCCTCCAGGGCCCTGCCAGTAACCTCGCAAAGTTTGGTCCCTGCCTGTCCTCTCATCCCTGCCTGCAGGTGCAGCTCCCACCCCCGGCACCCCCAGTCCAGCCAGGCCCTCACCGTGCAACCCCTGCCCAGCTTTGTGTGCAGTGCTGGGGCTGGACACACAGTGCCTGCTGTGCCCCTCCTGGGGAGGGACAGCGGTGATGGAGGCAGCAGATGGGTGATGTGCAGCTGTGCCTCAGTTGCCCCACCTGTTGGCTGGGGCCGGGAGAACAAGGGTGATGTGTACTGCTTTTGCAGGATCTGTATTTTGGGTGGCCGTGTGAAGCTCTGAATGCTCACTCCAAAACAGGAGGTGGTTGGGAGGGGCCATGCCCACCTTACTGCTCCCAAGCCCCAGAAATGCTCTGACTGCGGATACCCAATGGAGTGCAGGACAGCTCCAGGGGCTGGATCAGTCCCTGTGCGGCTGGGCTGAGGGATTCCCTGTGAGCCACAGGGGAGGGTCTGACTGTCTCTCCCTCCCAGGCCTTTAAGGACATTTTGTTTTGTTGTCCTTGGGGTGCTTTGTTTAGACTCCAACATTGCCAGTGGCTCCTGACTCCAGGGCTGCCTTGCTGGCATGACTGGGCAGCCTTTGGCTGCAGCTTGCCCAGCTCAGGTAGGTTCCTGCTGTCACCCAAGAGCACCCTGACTACACACCGGGGTGCTGCTCCCACTGCACTGCAGGGGGGTCAGGGCTGGGGGGTCTCTGCCGGTTCCAGACACCCCCAGCGGCGCAGTGCCACTGACCAGCGGCAGGAGCTGCGGAAGTGGCTTTTGGCTGCGGGAGCCCTTCCCGGAATACCAAGGGGCAGTGATGGGGGGGCTGGCGGGGGATTTTTCTGCCTGAACGCCCCGGGAGAATCATGTCTGCCCTGGTAGAATGGGGCCGGAGAAAGGCAGCCCTGTCGGGAAGCACTCAGCTAGGGGATAGTGGCACCGGGACAGGTCCCTGGGCATCATTCCTACCCCAATCACCCTGCAGCCCTGTCAGGGGACTGGAAGACCTGTGGACCGTCCCCCATGCACCCATCACCCCTGTCTCTCTAGTCCAGCCCCAGCACCCCCAGCCAACCAGGGTGGGTGGGGACCAGAATGCCAGGGTAGGTGAGGGTCCTATGGCAGGCTCTTTGTTTCTAGCAGTGTGTCTCCATGCAGCTGGCTGTCCCATCTGTCTGCTGGCTGGGCTGCCAGGGGAGCAGCACTTTGCTTCCACAGGGCAGGGCTGGCACAGGGTCTGGCATCCCCAGGACGGGGTGCTGGGTCCTGTTGTGCTGTGCTCAGGCTGCTCTAAGGGACAGGGGGTGCAGCGTGCCCAGGGCAAGACATCTGGTGGTGGCACAAAGGTGGCCCAGGCAAAGTGATGCAGCTGAGGGCACGGAGGGATGCCCACAAGGTGCCCACACACCTTGTGGGGTGTCTGGGCACAGAGAGCTGCCTGGCTGCATGTAGGACTGGGCTGGGGTCACTGGGGCTGGCACAGCATGGGGTGGCTCTTGGCTTGCACTCGTCTTGGGGGACACAGTTGTGTGCTGCCATCCCATGGGTGGGACACGTCCCAAGCTACTGGGTGGCTGGTGCAGGAGGGGACAGGAACAAGCACTGGGTGCTGGCGTGTGGGAGGTTGAGTGCCCACCCCACACACGTGTGCTGTTCACGTGTGCGCCCGCGGCCGCTGCTGCCCGGACCCCAGATGGTCGCCCGAAAGCGCCGGCCCGTCCCCCCGCCCTCGGTGCACCATCATGCGTCGCTGGCGCCTTGGCCACACTCCCCAGCCGGGACACGGGGCTGGGAGCAGCTGGGGCACCCCGAGCCTGGCTGCGGGGCACCCTCTGCCTGGCCTCCTATGGGACACAGCACCCCACCAGGGTCCCACCCCGCTCTGGCAAAGGGGTGAGCAGGGAGGCTGTGGGGTGCCTGGGCAGTGAAGGGGTCGTGGCACAGCCCTCCTGCCAGCCAGATGGTCCCCCTCGGGGCAGTGACCTTGCAAGGGTTGCCATGGAGACCCCATGATGTCATCCATAGTATGACGTTGAGTGAAGTAGCATGGCATCAGGCTGGGGATGTGCCAGCAGACAGGCTTGTCCCTCTGCCCCTATCCCCAAGCGGGGCCGTGCCCCGTCTCTGCAGCCGTTGAATGTCCAGGGTTGGGATTGGGCATGCAGGGCCAAGCTGCTGCGTGGATGATGGACATAGGGGCAGGAGTGCATGTGTGGGACTCGAGGTGTTGAGGCATGGAAACAGGGGGCTCTGAGGGAATGTCGTCTTGCGCCATGCTCCAAGAGCAGCTCCTGGCCCCGACCAGACGGGCAGCGGTGCCCGCGGGGAGGGCAGTGCTGCCCACTGGAGCGTGCACGGCTGCGAGCAGCTGGACCCCGCTAATGAGGCCTCATTAAGTGGGACAGGGCTGAGCCCGCTGTGCAGCCTGCTCTGCCTACACGAGCCAGGGAGGGCACCTGGCTCGTGGGGGTACAGCTCGTGGGGGGTACTAGAGGCACGGCCGTGCCTGCAGGGTGGGCCAGGCGGGGATGGTGCCAGGGCAGGTGGCATGGTGGGGCGCCGGTGCCGCGTCGGGGCGGGCGACAGGGGGCCGAGCCTGGCTGGGAGGCAAGCGGGGAGCAGTGCCAAGCGCTGGAGGCAGCGGGCGGGGGAAGGCGGGAGGGCGGGCGGCCGCTGCTGCGCCGGAGCCCGAGGTGCCAATGAAGCTGGGGACTCACGGAGCCGTCCAGCCTGGGCCCCCGGATGGCAGCTGCGAGCAGCCAGGCCCCCTCGGACCCTCTCAGCAGGTCAGTGGGCAGGTGAGAGCAGGGTCTGGGGGGCAGATTGGGGGGTGGGCCAGGCTGAATGATGGCCGTGCCAGTGCTGTCCCCCCACTACTCGTGGCTCTCCAAAACCCTTTGTACTGTCTTTGGGGTGGTGGCTCTGTTGGGCTGAGCCGCAGCTGTAGATTTGTGCCGTGGCATGCTGGAGAGGTACCCCCAAGCCCCACAGCCTTTGATGTGGGGTGCTCCAGGGGAGGGAGGGCAGAGCATGGAACCAAACCCTTCCATGTCCTCAGTTGTGTTGGGAGCAAGAAGACATTGCCTGAGAGTTGTGTGTTTGTTATCCCTGGAATCTACTGACTCTGCAGAAGAGGTGCACAGCACCTGAGTTGCAACTCAGTGCTGCAGGGGCAGAGTATAGCAAAGATCCTCGTTCTCCCCCCTCCCCTCTTCCCTTTCATGGTCATCAGTGAGCAATATCCAAATTTGCCCCAGCCCCTCCAGTACTGATGGCAGTGCTGGTGCTGCTGTGGCTGGCTCGCAGAGCACACTCAGAGGCTGGACAGCCTTCTGTAATAAGGGGTGGTGAAGGCTGTGTAATACTCCTGGGAGGTCCTGGGGTTTGGGCGTGCCCCTCATCACTGCATTACCCCAGCCCCCGGACTGTCCCCAGCACCCATGGATGGTGCTGCACCGCCCAGGCCATTTCAGGGGCCTTTTCCCCCACAACATGCCTCTGCCACATTGGGAGAGGGGCAAACATGGGGCTGGGCACCAAAGAGAGAGGGTGAGGGAGAGTTAGGATGTACTGGTGAGGCTGGCAGAGCCAGGATGCGCAGGCTGGCAGGGCACAGCAACCTCTGATGCAGGGATGACACTTGTGGATTCATTACCTCGTGTACCTGGGACAAGGAGTGCAGGGCCTGATTATAGGGCTCCCAGCACCAGCAGACAGTCAGCAGGTGCACCCAGGACACCCCTCTCTAAGTGATCCCATCCCTTGGGACTCCCACCTCAGGCTGGGGTTCATCTGCCTCCAACATCCTGCCCCCCACTTTCTTGCTCTGGAAGAGCCACTATTGTGGCAAATGATGTAATTAGCATTTTTTCTATCTTCCAGCAGCCTCTGCCTAAAACAGCCATGATTTTGTTGCCATCACCATGGCAATGAGCAATGACATCAGGCTGATGACATCAGGGGTACCCTGTGCTGGCATTGCAGGAGCAGCCCTGACAGCACCCCAGTAGGAGGTTGGATGGAGAAATTGGGGGTCCCTCACTGGTTTGGGGGGGCTGGATAAGGTTTGTGCCCCACAGAGTGCCTCTGCTGGCCTGGCATACCCCATGTGGGCAGTTTGAATGGGGAAAAAAGAGGAGGGGGTTTGTGCTGGAGATGCCTCCTATGAGGACATCCCCTTCCAGTATCGGCCCTGCCACCACCACAAGCTTCCCAGCCATAAATCAGGGCTCCTTAGGGAAGTGGGGGGCATCCGGGCACCCCAGCCAAGCTGTCATTGTGTGAGGCGATGCTGCTTAGCATGAGAAAGGCTTTGGTGCCAGGCGGGGTGATGGATGATGCCTGCTTTGCTGGGCTGGGGAAGTTTTGGCCATGGTGTATGGGGGGTTCCCTGGGGAAGGGGGAGGAAGGATGCGCCGGGCACCCCGAACGTACCCTTTTGCGATGTTTTGGACATTCCCTTTTGGAACTTCCCTTCTGGAGACAGTTGGGGTGCCTGTGGCATCCTTCCTCCTCCCTGATGTTAGCACCCAAGTCAGGCATCCTTTGAAGCTGCATTGGATTACATGCATGGAAAATTTGGGGCCTGGGAGCAGGACCTGGTGCCCCCAGAGACTGCACTGTTGCTGGGTGGCAGCTTTCCCTTTGCATTCCATCTCTGTCCCATTCCCACAGCAGGGAAAGGGGGGAGTTTCATCTTCCCAGATGTCTGGGTTCTCTCTATCCACCCCCTTCTTTTACCATGTGGGGTTGGGAGGGTGGTTAATGAGTGTAAAGGACAGGGTGACCTTCCTAGATTTGGGGAAGGGGGGTTGCAGTGAGCTGATGGGTGAGCATGCAAGTGTTTGCGCACGTGTGCTCGCTTGTGCATGCATGGACACACATGTGGCCGCCCCCTTATTGGGGACAAGTGCACCAAAGCCCAGCGCTGCAGGAGAGGAGGAGGGAGCAGCAGAGGCCTGGCGGTTTCATTGCCCTGGTGCCAGCCAGCTCGAAGTTGGGGTGCTCCATGAGGCTTGGGGTGAAGCCAGGGTCACCTGAGCAGAGCGATGGCTTGGAACAGGGATGGGGTCCCCTTTGGGCACCAGGGCTCCTGGCTGAGCCGGGGCCATGTAGTGTATCTGGTCCCCTCACCAGACCCTTTGTCAGGGAGGCTGGAGCATTGCCCCCACTCCTGCTGGCTGTGCTGCTCATTAGGAGCCTCGTTAGCGCGAGCAGCTTAATCAGAGGCTTCCCGATCGGATCCGTCTGCTCGAGTGGGCAGTGTGCCCTGGCGTGGGGACACCGCCAGTATCCTGTCCCCCGCCTTGGGGACCCCCGAGTCCTGCTCTTGCACAGCACCCCACAATAAGAACCTCTGCTGGGAGGGAGGACCCCCAGCACCCTGTGAGCTACTGTGAGCTTGTTTCTGATGGACCCTTGGCTCACAGGGTCAGATGTGGGCACTCTGGCTCCCCGGCTGGGCACGGCAGTGTATTGCCCCCACAGCCCTGCCCAAAGTGCCCTCCGATCCCCCGTGGCCCCTGTGGTGCAGCCCCGCTCCCCTGCAGCCCCCCCGCCGCCCGCGGCGCGTGCGGGCCCCGCTCGCAGCAGATGGCTTTGTTTGGCAGCGCGGTGCCGGAGTCGCTGGGCATCACGTCCCGGCTGTGCCGGCCCTAATCAAATGATACGGTTAGGTGCACCGCGCCTGCTGCCTGCGCCCCGCCGGCGTGAGCAGATCCAAAGTGACGGCTCCCATTTGTGGCCCACTCACTGCCGGCGTCAGCCATTGTGGGGGGCACACGGAGAGGGGGGCAGCTGGGGGAGAGGCGTGAGGTGGGCATGGGCGCTGGGGTGTCCGTGGTGGTGAGACCAGCACTGTGGAGTTCCAACGGGCTCCTAGGGCTGCCGGCACCCTGTGCTGCTCCTGTAGGAGTATGGGTGCTGTGGGGCTGTGGACTGGCAACCAGCACCCTCGCCCCGTGCACCCATCCGTCACCTGGCCTCAGGTGGGGAGGGGAGGGCTTGGGGCACCCCTGCACTGCGAAATGCCATCTGCCCTCAGCCCAACCTGCCAGAGCTCCATAGCATCCACGCAGGACATTAGTAGGACCCCAGGGCTGTGCTGGGACAGAGCCATGGGGTGATGGGTGCCATCCCTGCTGGGGTGATGGGCACTTATCTCTGTTGTTGTTGTCCTCCTTGGTGTGAGCTCACATTGTGTGGCAGTCTGCACAAAGCGCTCTTTCTTGCCCCCTTCTGCCCCCCAGTCCCCTGCAGTGAGGGACAACTGGGCACTGGGGCTGTCCACTCAGGGGACCCACTGCATGGGACCCCCTGTGAGCTGCCCCAAGCATGGTGCCCTTTCTTGGTGCTGAGCTGGCAGCAGGACCCTGGCTATGGTAGGGTGCTTTTTCCAGGGGGGTACCCAACCCCCTGCCTGCTCTAGTCACTGCACCTCACTTCCCATTGAGAGGGGCTTCTGCTTCAACCTGGGGGTCCCACAATTTCCCCCCCAGCCGTGGGCAGTGGCCACCCAGCAGGACCTCTCTCGCTGGGCGCAGGGAGGGGGGGCACGGGAACAGAGGCCCCTTTGTGCTCTGGCGCCTGGACCTGCTTTGTATGAGTTGCAGGCTCTCCCTTCGCTGCAGCCGGGCTCTGGGCAGAGCCATTCACTGGGGGGGGCCGACACGGCTGCCCTCCCCCTCCTTGGCACTGCCTGTGCGTGGCGGGCAGCGGGGCAGGCAGGGGGGCGGGATGGGGAAGGATGCCGGGGACCACCCAGCCCCGCTCGGCGGCTGTCACCCTTCCAATGGGGCCAGCGGGGGGGTCCCCAATTGACACATCCCACGGCATCTCTCTGCAGAACGGCGCCGTGCCCGGGGAGCAGGGCAAGCAGGAGAAGAGTGTCAAGCGTGGCAACTGGGGCAACCAGATCGAGTTTGTGCTGACCAGCGTGGGCTACGCCGTGGGCCTAGGCAACGTCTGGCGCTTCCCATACCTCTGCTACCGCAATGGGGGAGGTGGGTGTCAGGGGGCCAGGGGCGTGGGGTTCCTCTGGGCAGGTGTGGGGGTGTGCACCCCAGCCCTGCATGGTATTTCTTGGGGTGGTGCAGGGCGTGGGAAACACAGCTGTGCCTGGGGTCACTGCCCACTCATCCTCTGGTTCCTCCCCACCAGGTGCCTTCATGTTCCCCTACTTCATCATGCTGGTGTTCTGCGGCATCCCCCTCTTCTTCATGGAGCTCTCCTTCGGGCAGTTTGCCAGCCAGGGCTGCCTTGGGGTCTGGAGGGTCAGCCCCATGTTCAAAGGTAAGGAGCTGCCTGTCCCTACTGGCACACGCCAGCACGGGACACCTGCTGTCACGGTGCCCGGCAGCCGGTGTGACCCTCACGCACCATGGGGCGCACGCACACCTCTGGCACATCACACGGCCCGGTGCAGGCACCCGTGGCTCGTGCAGCCCTGCACACGCATGCCCTGCGCACGGACCACGCTCTGCATTGCACGGGTCCCCTGCGCACATGCCCACCCTGGCTACGCTGCCCTGCACAGCCCGCCTGGCATCCCCTGCACGCATTACACGTGCCCCTGCACACGCGTCACATCTCCTGCGCAAACCCCAGCCCCGCGCTGGCATCCACTGCGGGCATTACACACACATCCCTGCATATGCCACACGTGTCCCCAGTGCGTCACTCTCGCAGAGGCCGCTCAGGTCCCCTGAACGCACTGTGGCACGTCCAGCTGTGGGCCTGCTTCTGCAGTTGTGTCCCTGGACCATAGGCAGTGGGTGCTGTGCCCACTTGCTTGCCCTGCCATGGCTGGACCCTGCTCCAGGTGCATCTCCTGGCTTACCGGTGTGCTCCCATGCTGCTGGCTCCCCTGGCCCACACCTGCAGGCTGCCTGCCAGGTGACATGCCCACAATGTCATGTCTGAGTGCGAGCAGCCTGTGCACACGCTCTTGTGTGCTCTGCACAGTGGCATGCTGAGCCTGGGCACTTCCATGTACTCGTGTGGCCTGTCACATGCCACCAGGTAACTGCAGGCCTAAAGTTACTGTAGCCAGGAGTGACCCCCACCCAGTTGTTCTCTTGGGCTGCAGACCCCAAGGGTTTGCCCGCAGCCTGTGTGCATTGCCTTGTGTCCCCGGGGACCCTCAGTACCACTGGGCTTGTTTGGAGATAGAGGATCCCATGCACAGTGCTCCTCACACCTGTGCCACAGCCACACTACCCAGCGCAGCATGGCTGCAAGGCTGCTGGCAGCACCGCATGCAGCCCACTCCTGCCATGCCACAAGCCCCGGTGCTGTGCGCCGTGCCCGTGCCGTGCCGCCGCACCCTGCCGCTCACCCCTCCCCGGTGCTGTTCCCAGGCGTGGGCTACGGGATGATGGTGGTGTCCACATACATCGGGATCTACTACAACGTGGTGATCTGTATTGCCTTCTACTACTTCTTTGTGTCCATGACGCGCGTGCTGCCCTGGACGTACTGCAGCAACCCCTGGAACACGCCCGACTGCGTGGGGGTGCTGGACGGGAACGTCTCCAGCCGTGCTGCCCTCAACCTCACCCAGCTCCTCAACACCACCCAGAAGCGCACCAGCCCCAGCGAGGAGTACTGGAGGTACCAGGGCCTGGGATTGGTGATGAGGCAGGTGGTGATAGTGGGGCTCCACTGACGCTGCTGCCTCCTCCCCGGACAGGAGGTATGTGCTGAACCTGTCGGATGACATCGGGAACCTGGGCGAGGTGCGGCTGCCCCTCCTCGGCTGCCTCGGTGTCTCCTGGGTCGTTGTCTTCCTCTGCCTCATCAAGGGCGTGAAATCCTCGGGGAAGGTACCTGTGTGTTCCCTCTCCAGGCCCCTCTCTGTGGGTGTGGACATGCCTTCAGGGTAGATGACCATGTCCCCTCTAGGTATAGCCCCTCCCCTACTGGGAATGAACCTCCCCTTGTGGATGTGTCCCCATCCCTTCTGGGCACAGCTCCTCCTCTTTTGGCATTGACCCCACCCCCTGTGTATGCTCCTCCCACCCTGGGAAAGGCCACACCCCTGTGACCTGGCCACATCGCTTCTGGACACAGCTCCTCGCATGTGGCCATGGCCCCACTTCCTTGACAATAATTCATTCTCTCCTGATCTATCACTCTGGACTGTAACCACACTACCCAGCCCGTAGCCACACCTTAGCCACCTGCCTGTGTCCCCACCCCTGCCCCCATCCCCTCCTCACTGAGGTGCTGCCCCACAGGTGGTGTATTTCACGGCCACCTTCCCCTATGTGGTGCTCACCATCCTCTTCGTGCGCGGCATCACGCTGGAGGGGGCTGTCACCGGCATCATGTACTACCTGACACCCCAGTGGGACAAGATCCTCAATGCCAAGGTGAGCGGGGACGAAGGGTGGCGGGCAGCCAGGGCTGAGCGGGGCTGGGGGCACAGCACTGACCATCCCACTGCCACAGGTGTGGGGTGATGCGGCCTCGCAGATCTTCTACTCGCTGGGCTGTGCCTGGGGTGGGCTCATCACCATGGCCTCCTACAACAAGTTCCACAACAACTGCTACCGGTGAGTGCCCGACCACGGCCCCCCAGCCCTGCCACTGCCTCATGCCCACTGCTGGCCCTGACTCCTCTTCCCACAGGGACAGCATCATCATCAGCATCACCAACTGTGCTACCAGCGTCTATGCTGGCTTCGTCATCTTCTCCATCCTGGGCTTCATGGCCAACCACCTGGGTGTGGATGTCTCCAAGGTGGCTGATCATGGGCCGGGCCTGGCCTTTGTCGCCTATCCTGAAGCTCTCACCTTGCTCCCCATCTCGCCACTGTGGTCCATTCTCTTCTTCTTTATGCTCATCCTCCTGGGGCTGGGTACACAGGTAGGTCACGGTGAGGCCAGCATGTTCAGATGGGGTGGCATGGTGGGGCCAAGGTGGTGACGTGCTGTCCCCTCTACCCCATACACAGTTCTGCCTGCTGGAGACTCTGGTCACGGCCATTGTCGATGAGGTGGGCAACGAGTGGATCATCCGGAAAAAGACCTTCGTAACGCTGGGAGTGGCTGTGGCTGGCTTCCTGCTGGGCGTCCCGCTCACCACGCAGGTAGGTGACCTTGGGACTGTTGCCACGGGGTGCCATTGCCATGGCCACCTTCGTCAGCCACATCCACTTTGTTGCCACCGTGATGGTAGTGACAGCCAGGGCCTGGTCTTGCCACACCAACACTGGTGACGGTACCCAGAATTAAGTGTCTCCATGCTGACTGGCATCAGGCATTGCCATGCCAGCTGTGGTGGCTGTATCCAAGCTGTGTGTTGCCGACACAGTCAGTGTGGCTGTGCCATTGCCCTGCCACCACTGGTGGTACCACAGGGGCAGCCGTGCCAATGGGTCTGTCTTCCAGGCGGGCATCTACTGGCTCCTGCTGATGGACAACTATGCCGCCAGCTTCTCCCTGGTGGTCATCTCCTGCATCATGTGTGTGGCCATCATGTACATCTACGGTAGGTGCAGCTGCCTGCAGCCAATCGGGTGGTGGGGTTGGCCCCAACACCTGGCCAATTGTCATCACCACGGCTGATGGTCGCTTTTCTCCCCAGGGCACCGCAACTACTTCAAGGACATTGAGATGATGCTGGGCTTTCCTCCCCCACTCTTCTTCCAGATCTGCTGGCGTTTCATCTCACCTGCCATCATATTTGTGAGCATCGCAACCATGGGGCATGGGGCCATGGGAGGAGGGTACAAGGAGCTCACCTGGACGTGGCACCCCTGGAGAGGAGAGTGCTGGGCTGCAGGAGAGCAGGAATAGGGCAGAGCGGGGATGTTGTGGGGGCACAGAGCAAGCTAGCTGCTCCCCACTGGCTGATCCTGCCTATCCCTTCCCAGTTCATCCTGGTCTTCACAGTGATCCAGTACCGGCCCATCTCCTACAATGAGTATGTCTACCCTACCTGGGCCATCAGCATCGGCTTCCTCATGGCGCTCTCTTCCGTCATCTGCATCCCCATCTATGCCATCTACAAAGTGTGCCGTTCTGAGGGGGACACACTGCTTGAGGTGGGTGGCCAGGGGCTACACCCCTTTGTCTATGTCCCACCTGGGGCTGCCAGCAAGGCTCTCCCTCACCTCACTGGAGCTGTCAGCAGTGGCTGCGTGCAGGCAGCATGCATAGGGCACATTTCTGTGCACCCCTGGAAGCTGCTGGCATGTTCATGCAGACTGGGGCAGGGGAGCATGGTGGGTGCTAATCTTGTCTCCATCCTCTCACTTTCTCTCTAGCGCTTGAAAAATGCTACCAAGGCAAGCAAGGACTGGGGCCCAGCGCTGCCAGAGCACCGCAGTGGGCGCTACGCCCCGGCGTTCAGCCCTTCCACCGAGTCCCACCTGGAGGTGCAGCCCCTGCAGCCAGAGAAGGGCCAGAGCGAGGCAGCGGCTGCATCCCCCGTGCAGGGCAGCAATGGCTCAGCCCACAGCCAGGACTCCAGACTGTGACCCGCCACAATCCCCGCACCCCTCTAACCCCTCTCGCACCTTCCGCTGGCGGAGCCTGGCTCCGGGCCGCACCGGACCACGGGGGCTCTCAGCACCCATCCCCGAGACCCCCCCACCTCCTTGCCGGTTAACCCCTCCTGCCCCCGCCCCCGTGGCGTTCGTTAACCCTCGTGTTTACGGTAACCTTTGTGCTCAACGCTGGGACAAGAGAGGAGGGGGCACAGCCCCGGGGAGGGCCAGGAG
>VWZT01012513.1:921258-950264 GCA_013397055.1 Pachycephala philippinensis
GCGCTGCGGCGGGAGCTGCCCGCGGCCGTGGCGGCGGCACCGCGGGGCGACCTCGACAGCTTCTACGAGATGGGCCGGGCCGCCGCCTTCGTACGGGATGGCGGGTTCCGCAAGGTGAGTGGGACCGAGCGTGGAGCCGGCCGGGGACTGCTCGCCGCCCTCTCTCTCCGTGCCTCACAGGATTGTTAGGGGTGGAAGGGATCTCTGGAGATCATCCAGTCCGACCCCCTCGCCAAGGCAGGGTCACCAGAGCAGGTTACACAGCAACGCGTCCAGATGCGTTTGGAATGTCTCCAGTGACAGAGACTCCACGACCTCCTTGGGCAGCTGTTCCAGTGCTCTGCCACCCTCAGTGTAAAGAAGTTCTTCATGTTGAGGTGGAACTTCTTGTATTATAGTTTATGGCCATTGCTTTTCGTCCTGTTGCTGGGCACCACTGAAAAGAGTCCGGCATCATCCTCTTGGCACCCACCTTTGAGATATTTATATGCATTAGTGAAATCCTGTCCTGGTTCCAGGCAGGACAGGGTTAATTTTTGCAGTAGCCAGGATGGGGCATGGCCAGGACCCAGAGGTTATTCTGTACCACGTCCCATAACTTTTTGGGGACAGGGAAGGGGTCTTTCCCGGGTCCCGTAGTGTGGCATGGTCAGGTATTGTCAGAGCCCTGCATCGAGCACTCATATGTGAATCGTTTGTCTCTTGTACACTGTTATTAATATTGTTGCTGTTACCGTTGGTTTTCTTATTTATTTGCTGTTTCCAGTAAATTGTTCTGATCTTGACCTGTGATCTTTACCCTTCGTGCCTCTGATTCTCTGCTCCATCCCACTGCAGGAGGAAGGGGAGGGGGGAGCAAGTGAGTGGCAGTGTGGTTTGGAGAGGCTCAGTGGGAACACTAAATTGGGGAATACCATTCCTAAACCACAACAAATCTCCTCTCAGTCTTCTCTAGACTAAACAGGTCCAGCTCCCACAGTCTCTCCTCATAAGAGAGATGCTCCAGACCCCTCATCATCTTTGTGGCTTCTGTTGGACCTTCTCCCCTAGCTCCTTGTCTTTCTTATACTAAGGAGCCCAGAACTGGAGACAGTACTCCTGATGTGCCTCACCAGGGCCAAGTAGAAGGGCAGGATCATCTCCCTCAGCCTGCACTCTTCCCAATGCACTCCAGGATCCCCCTGGCTGTAAGGGCCCTGCCAGCTCATGGTCAACTTGTCACCCACCAAGACTCCCAGGTCCTTATCTGCTCTCTAGTAGGTCAGCCCCCAGCCTGTGCTGGTGGTTGGGGTTTTTCCTCTCCAGGTGCAGTACCCTACACTTGCCCTTGTTGACCCTCATTAGGTTTCTCTCTGCTTAATTCTCCTGACTATCAAGGTCCCACTGAATGGCACAGCCTTCAGGTGTTTCAGCTGCTCCCCCACTTTCTTAGCATCAGCAAACTTGTTGAGGGTACATTCTATCCATTCTATCCCCTTCTGTCCGTTCATCTCACCCTCCCCAGTGCCTCATTCCCTGTCTGCCTCACCCCTTGTTCCCCTCAGGTTGCCCTGCAGTTCCCTGACGAGCTCCTGGCAGACGCAGTGGAGGTGGCAGCGCGGATGGAGGCAGCGACCGGGGCCGGGATGTACGTGTTAGGCGACACCACGTACGGCAGGTCGGTGTGGGGCTGGGCAGGGTGTCCTGGGGTTCCCCTGCGGGCAGGAATGGGGCAGTGCCAGGGAGGAGGGAGAGCTCCATGCTGCAGAGCCCATCTGACACCGGGTTCTCCTCGCAGCTGCTGCGTGGATGAAGTGGCTGCCGAGCACGTGGGTGCTGAGGCAGTGCTGCACTACGGCCCAGCCTGCCTCAGCCCCTGCAGAAAGCTCCCGGTGCTGCACATCTTCGGGCAGCAGCCCCTGGACGTCGGGCGCTGCACAGAGGCGTTCCGGGAGCTCTACCCCGAGCGGCAGAGCCACGTGGTGGTGCTGAGTGATGTGGTCTATGCCCACGCAATGGGTGAGTGCTCTGGGGCAGGGAGGGGGGCTCTGCTACTGCTCTGAGCTCTGCAGAGCTGCCAGGGTGAGACCAAGCAGGCATTCATTCTCCAGACATTGGCAGCTTTGATTTCTGTCTTCTCCCCTGATCTGTTGCACCTTATCCACGTCAGGACTGTGGCCAAGTTTTGTTCTCATTCCTCTCTTCTTTCAGGTGAGCTGGAGCAGCAACTGTGCCCCGAGTACCCCAATATCATCTTCTCCAGGCTGGTGTGTGGAGACCCTCCTGGCCCCGCAGTGCCTGGGGAGGAGCGGAAGTTTGGTCGCCAGTTCTCGGTGAAGGCTGCAGGAGGGCTGCAGGACTATGCCATGTTCTATGTGGGAGCTGAGGGCCTTGCCCTCACCAGCTTCATGCTGACCTGGAACCGCTGCCCCTTCAGCTCCTTCAATCCCATCACTGGCTGTGGCCGCCGCGAGACCCTCAATGTCAACCGGGCCCTGATGCGCCGCCTGTACCTGGTGGAGCGGGCCCGGGATGCCGGTGTGGTGGGCATCCTGGTGGGCACCCTTGGCGTGGCGGGCTACCTGACCCTGCTGCAGCACCTCCGGGAGCTGCTGTGCCGGGCCGGCAAGCGCAGCTACACACTGGCCGTGGGGAAGCCCAACCCCGCCAAGCTGGCCAACTTCCTGGAGGTGGACGTCTTCGTCCTGGTGGCCTGTGCTCAGAACTCCCTCCTGGACTCCAGCGACTTCTACCGACCTGTTGTGACCCCCTATGAGCTGGAGCTGGCCTGCAACCCAGCCCGTGAGTGGACGGGGAACTACCTCACAGACTTCCGAGACCTGCTGCCCGGTAATAGCTAGAGACAGCTGCCCAACACCCTCCCAGGGCATATTCCGCCCAGCTGCCCTGCCTGTAGGCTGCAGTTGCTCCAGGATAGATGGAGCAGGCTAACATTACCCTTTCCTGGCAGGTGCCTGTGCACATGTTGAGCTCCCACTGGCTGTTCCCGCAGCGGAGGCTGTTCCTGATGTCTCGCTGATCACAGGGAAGATGCGTGCTACCCACCTCTGCGACCCCCCGACCTCCCAGCTGCCCCCCAGCACCGCCCTGGCCTGCAGGGACCAGACACGGGCACTTGCAGAGATCAGCCCTGCAGGTTTGTGTTGGTTTCATGGTGGGGCTGAGCCCTGGTGCAGGGGCAGTGCCACCTTCTTGCTCCCGGTAACAATTCCCTTCCTCTCTCCTTCCAGCCTCCTTCCTGGAGTCCCGCAGCTGGCGGGGCCTGGAGCAGCAGCTGGGACAGACCCCCGTCTCCAAGGCTGTGCAGGGCCGGCGAGGGATTGCCATTGCCTATGAGGACGAAGGGTGTGAGCAACCCTGATTTGGCAGCATTGGCACCCAACCAGGAGTGGGGCTGTGTGGGGGCCCAGGCATTGCCTCCCATGGGTGTTGGACCTGCTGCCAGCTGGCCCCTTGCTGGATGCAGCCTTGGGTCAGCAGTACTGCAGTGGGAGAGCAGGAGTTGCACGTGTGTTGGGGAATGCTGGTGGCACCCTGAGGCTCATGGCCAGGGCAGCAGCAGGGCCAGGAGAGACAGACACTTGGCCCAGACCCCGTCTCCAAGGGCTCCCCCATCCAGGGCAGCTTTGTCCTGACATGGAAAGGTCACAACTTTGCAAGAGCTGACAGTGCTGAGACTCGAGGCTTTTGTGGATGACTGCTGCTAACTAAAGCTGAAGAGGATTTGTGAATGAACTGTTTTTAGGAATAAAACATGGGCTGAGGAGCACAGATGGGTGATACCAGCTGTCCCAAAGTGAAAAACATATCATGGTGCCCATTTGGGGAGCAAAACCCTGTGTGTCAGCTACGACCAGCCTGAGAGAACAGGAAAGCAGAATTAGGACCTTCAACAATGAAAGCACAAGCTGGGCTGGGGCACTAAGGCGAGGGCTTGGAGCACGAGCAAGCCCCTCAGCTGCTCTTATGGATGGGAATGGGGTGCGCACATCCTGTGCTGCAGGAAGGACCCTGTGTTTGGCAGGGGTGGAGCCCGGCCCCTCTCATGTGAGGCAGGGCTGTTTATGCTCCATGCTGGGCAAGCAGGACAAACTGTTTTTTGCCATCCCTCCCAAAGCCAGGGAGACACTGAGGCATCCCAGCCTTGCTTTAACCCTCCACTGGGTTATTCCCCAGAGGCAAGAGGCCGGCAAAGTCTGGGCACTGCAATAACAACAGCCACAACATAGAAATATTCTTAATATAATTAGGTGCAGGGCCTCCCCCTTTCCAACCACACGTACAAACGAGCAGGGGGCAAGTTCCCCCTGCCCAGCCAGCCACTGCTGCAGGCACAGGGCAGCCTCTCCGCTGCGGGGCATGGGCACCCACGGGGAAGGGCTGGGGAGGGGCTGGGACAGGGACAGGGCAGCCCGTGCTGGGGCCCTCCTGCCCAGGCTTCCCCTGCCCCGCCACCGCCTCCTGCAGCCAGCACTCCTGTCCCCTGCGAGGAGGGAGCATGCTGGGGGAAACAAAGATGCTGACACCGAGATGCGGCCACCAAATCTAGCTGAGGAGCGTCCCGAGTGGGTTAATTCTAGGTGGAGGGTTATTCTATGAGCCGTACTGCAGCAGGGCAGGGAGGACGGGGGGCTTTTCCTTGTGGGGAAGAGCTGGTCCAGGCAAATCGTCCGCGGTCCTGGCCAGGTGCTCAGTAGTCTGCTGTGTATTCCGTACCATGCAGCCCTCGGCACAACAAGGTGAACTCCTTCACCATCTCCTTCACTCGCCGCTTGTTCACACGCTCTCTGCTAAGACGGAGGGGACAAACATGAAGTAGGAGCGCTGCACTGGGCCATGCAGGGGGGTCATTCCCACCCTGTGGGAATGTGGGGCACAGCCACCAGGGCAAGTGGCACACGAACCTGAGGATCTGCTGGCTGAAGTTTTCCTTCTGCTCTGGAGTGACCCGGGCCGAGGGGAAGCCATCCTGCTGCATGGCCTCCTTGATCCAGATGCTCAGGAGGCTGAAGCAGTGCTTGTTCAAGGCAAAGAGGATTTCTGCGAAGTGATCCATGAGGCTGCGGGAAGCCTGGCCACCGATGCCCTGCCACAGAGCAAACAACATGCTGGGCCCACATTGTCATCCCCCTGCTCCCACCCATGCTGCTGGGCTCTCTGCCCCTGGCTCCGTAGGGATGCTGCTCAGGAATAGAGCCCAATGCTGCCTGGGGAGCCCGCAGTCCAGCATCTCTCACCTCCAGCACTGCCTGCAGCAGCGCTTTGCCGTTCTCATGCACGACCTGTCCCACTGGGGCGATCTCTCCACAGCGGGGCAGCAGCTCCGTCTGCAACACAGAGTCCAGGCCCGCTCAGTGCCAGTGCAGGCTCCACACTGCAGCACCCGTGCCCAACCTCAGCCCCACTCCTGCCTTCCCAGCTCTCAGAGAGGACTGCACGATGGCATCATACTCACAAAAAAGCCACAGGATGCTTTGACTGTTGGGGCCTCGGGAAACTTGAGTGAAAGGACACCTGCAGGCAAAGATCACTCAGGTTAGCAGCCAGAAAGCCCCCTCGCCCTCCCAAATCATCCCTGTGGCCCCCAGCCCTTGGCTGTTTTGATCCCAGCTCTACCAGAGGAGCAGGCTGGCTTCTCCTCAGAGTGATTTGGAGCACATGCCCATGCCCATGGTACTCACCACACTGAAACACTGCTTTGACATCCAGGTTGCTACACAGGAAGAGGTCCGGCTTCCTTTTCAGAGCCTGCAAGGCACACAGACAGGCAGCATGAACCCAGCGCTGCAGAGGCAGCCAGGAAGCCTCCAAGGAACCCGATGCCCCAGACAGCCTCTGCCTGGACACACACTTACCTGGGCACACCCACAGCAAATGGCAGTTTCACACAGTACAGCAGGAAACCATCGCTTTACCCCTCCCCAAGAATATAATTCAAACAGCCAGGCAGTTTGCTACGCCCAGGATCCACTGACCCCAGGACCTGAGGATAGGTGCCACAGTGGTGTGCAAACACTCGGACACAGAGGGCTCCTGTCCCATCACAGCAGATCAGGCAGCAGCACCGCTCCCAGGACACGGGCAGCCATGCAGGGCTCAGCAGAGACCAGCCACCTGTGTGCTTTGCTCCTCTCCTGAAGATGCTGGCATCCCTGGGGTCACAGCAACTGATTCAAGCAGTAGCCCCAGACTGCACCAGACGACAATGAGATGCCAACGTTTCTTGGCAGTTCCTGAGCAGCAAGTCTGAGATCAAGAAAGCTTGGGGTTTTTTAATGCCACAGTGATTCCACCAGCCTCTGTGTGGGTCAGGCACTGCTGCTGGAGACACCCTGAGCTGTGGCACCTTGTGCAGTGACTTGGTCCCCCTGGTGCTGGCACTGAGCAGTTACTGGGTGGAAATGTTTCAGCTTGCACCTTCCACTCCATGGGAAGGGTTTCCGACCTGCCTCGGTGAGCCCTGCTCTATCAGGCAGCCAAATCCATATCCTGACCACCATACCCACTGCTGCAGAAAAGCACTGGGAATGGCAGCCATGCCTCCTGCCCTGCTGTCACTGCAACACCAGGGACAACAGCCATAGCACTGGAGCAGCCCTGCTGTGTGCCTGGAGCTCAGAGAGCAGCATACCAGGGCAGGCAGCTCTCGGGCTGAGCTGTGTGGGGCCACTGCTGCCCTCTGAGCCTTCTCCCAGGGATAAAAGCAGGGACAGCTCTCAGTCAACAGCACCCAGGACATACAGCCATCTGCCCCTGTGGTCTCTACCTGGAGCAAAACAGACTTATTTCCCATCTCTTCTTCTCCAGGGAGAGTCCATAGCCATCTGCCCAGTGCAGATGCTGGAAAACAAGAAGCTGAGGAGCAGGTTTCAGAGTTACCCCATCTCCTTTCTGACCTTTTCTACCACACACTGCAAAAGAGGATTCAGTTTTGGGCACCGAAGGCGTTGCTGTACCAGGTGGAGATGGCACAATCACAGGACCTGCTCCCTGCTGGATACAAGCAGAGAGCTTCATGGGGCGATCAGGGGCCACGTTATACCTGTGTGTGTATATACAGGCTGTGCACCATCCCTCCTGAAGAACTGGCACCAGCATCAGAAGGTGGACTGCTGGCTGGGCAATGGTTTAGCAACATATCCACTTGGCGAGGCTGCTGCTGTCCAGCTGGCCCCATACACGACAAACGCTTGCAAGAGATGTTGTACTTTTAGCCCCGGGAGACTTTAGCTGGAGCCCTACTGTGAGCTCCAGAGCAGGGACCATGAGCCTTTCCCCCAGCAGCATGTTGCTCAAGGGCAGCTGGCTCCCGTGATAACCACTCAGCTGCAAGTTCCTCTACCCTGCCCATCCATGAGGCAAGTTCTGCATGTTACAAGTGTTCCATTTGGCACAAGTCTTCCAATGTGCTCAGGTTCCCACCTACCTGCAGGGTGCTTCTCCCAGCCAAACCAGACCTGCTGCAGGCACAGAGCCCCCCAAGCTCTCCTGCAGACTCGCTGTAGCATCTGCTCCTCGCTCCATCAGTGCCATGGGGAAAACCATGTCAGTATTGGGAGGGCTCCTTCCCATAGGACACCTTGCAGAGTGCAAGCCCAATGCAGACCTGGGTATATATGCACATGTCTAATGTAAAGAGATGCTTTTCACCCCCACATGATAGGGCCCTATGGAGCTTCTCCCACAAGAAATAAGCACCAGGTAGGTCTGGCTACTCTTTCTCAACACCAGGTATGTCCAGCTATTCTTTCCTAGCACCAGGAACCCTGCTCCAGCTCTAGGACCTCTTCTTGCCAGCCCAACTTCCCTGTCACCTGCCAGAGCACCTCTGCTCACATGTTCTGGGATGGGGACAGGTCTTTAAATGCTTTCAAATGTCCCCCCCCGAATCCTTTGCATGAGCAGCCACTGCAGAGATCGGCACTCGCTCTCCAAGAACTGTCCTGCAGGACAACATAGAGGGAATGTTGGGTTCTTCTCCACAGCAGCTGGGAGACCACCTGAGAGGTCTTCAGAGCAGGCTCTTCTGTGCCCATTTCTTTGTAGGCAGACAGGCATGGAAGGGACACCCACTCCTCCAGCAGATAGGGGACAGTGGGGACTGCACCGCCAGTTCCTGCAGCTCTCCAGAACACACAGCCTTTGTGTCCAGTACCCCCTCCTCTTCCCAGACCCCCCACCTGGCAGAGCAGAGCCTCTTGCTTTGAAAAGGACACATAAGCTGGCTAGGCAGGAGCAGTGAGCCTCAGCAAGGGGATGCTGAACCCATGTCCTCCATGGGGTTCTCTGAGTCTGGCTGGAGCGGGTGTGGTGGAGAGCCCAAGGACTGCTGCATGCAGCCTGGACCAGCCCAAGAAAGGAGGGAGGTGGGGGATGAAGCTGGCTGTGCTTGGCCAGGCACTGTCTGTACCATCACAGAAGGTCAATCTTGCATCTACTGCCCAGTGAGGCCCCGCTCACCCAGACTGCCCCAAGGATCTGTCAGGGGAAGTCAGCAAAGCACTCCCAAGGTTTGTGCAAGTGAGAAGCCCTGCTGGGGTGGGGTGTGGGTGAGGTGGAAAGGCAGGCTGGAGAGCCCCAAAATCCTACCTGCAAAATCCTACACACATGATACCCACTGGTTCCCAAACTTCAGAACCTGCCTGATTTTGCCAATGCAGATCTGGGTGCAGGCCTCAGCCACCATGGCCATGTGGTCCTGGGCACAAGCGCTCCGGCTGCATGAGTGGAACTGAGCCCCACACCCTCCAGGGATGCTCACCTTGGGCACTGCAGCAGCGATGCTCTGCACAGATCCCAGCACGCAGTGGAGGAAGGAGGGAGCAGCAGAGAACAAAGGATGCTGGCACTGCTCTGTGCAGCCTTATGGCAGACTGGTTATTTTATCCTTAGCTTTGAGTAGTATGATAACTTTGTCATTTGGTTTAATGATCCATGATCAGCCAGCCATCGTCAAGAGTGGATTGCCAATTAACACTGTGGCAAAAGGATCAGCTGCAACAACTGGGCAGTTCCATGAGCTGCAACCAAGCTCAAAGAAAGAGAAAGTCAGCAGGAATCCTGTGACAGAGAGAGATGGTTCCCTGTGTGCTGGCCACAGAGAGCTGATATGCAGGTATCATGAGCTTCTCCTGAGTTACCAGTAGGCAGGACAGTACTTTCTGGCAGAGAGGGCAGAAACGCTGCCTGCAAGGAGGAACCAGACAAACTTGAGACAGGGAAGATGATATTTCCACCAAGGTTATCAACCACAAAAACAGGTGGTCAGGGAAGTGAGGAAGTCTCCACCTTGACGTACTCTCGGGTCCCAATTCACTGCTGCTCTGGAAGATACATTACTTTGCCAATGGTCTGCAGGCAGAGCAGGCTGGGTGAAAACACTGCTCTCGCCACACAAAAATCTGGTCTGAAGAGATCTGCAGTTCCCTCTGAGTTTAATCCTCCTATCTACAAATCGTCAACAGCATCACTGCCGAGTATGGTCCCCTGGAAGAGGACAGGCTGGACCCATCTCTGCCATCAAACAGCTCTCAAAGTCCTGAGAGCAAGGAATCAGTCAGGGATGCCAAGGCAAATTCTTGATGGGTTTTAAAGCACCTCACTAGATCATCAGTCTGTGAGAAGGGTCAGGCCAAGGAAGAGGAAACCTTGAGTTCTGTGTGTGAAGAGGGAGGACAGGGATGGGATCCTTTGCTCTCCGTGGTGTTTCAAGAATACAAAGGCCAGGAAAAGAACAGGTCTTGAGAGGCCGGTGTCAGGTTGGCAGCATGATGTCAAGATGTCTCACAGTGATCCAAGATGGAGAAGCCACGGAGGTAGGAGTCTCTGAGCTGCTCCTGCAGAGTGCCTCTGAAGGATGTCTGGAGATCCACACACAGGAGACAGGGCCAGCTGCCAGCACATTGTCCCAGCATTGCCTGCAGATCCTGCCCACAAGGACAGTGTGTAACAGATTCCCAGCACCCTGGATGGGTGGTGTTTGGTCTCACAGTACCCCCCACGGAAATGCAATGTGGCTGCACTTTTCTCTCCAAGAAATATTCTGTGTTCAGACACACAGGAGGACCCCAAGCCAGAGAGAAATTAAGTATTTTCCAAAGAAACAACTAGTAGCCTTGGGAGAGTCTTTCAGAGTCGCCTAATGCCTTACAGCCCAGCAGGATCACCTCCACCTACCCTCCAGGAGCAATGGGCTTGTTCAGTCCTTTCAAGAACTCCATGCAACAACAGCTCCCCGTGTGATCTTCCAGTGCTTCCCTGCCCTTCTAGGAAGACTTGCTACTGCCAGACCTGGATCCTTTACCATGATTTCCTCCCATTACTGATTGTCCCACTCAAGGAGAACAGAAAATGGTTTTTTACCTATAACTAGCACATTACCTTTTACACATTCCAAAGACTCATGCAGCTCCTCAGGCTTCCATCAGCTTTTCCTCCCCACCATGTGTACAAGGTGGCCATCTTCCCAGATGCTTTTCTCTGTGGTCTCTGATATAAATCTACAGAAATGTTGTGCCCCAAACTAGGCACAGTGTTTGAATGGAGGTCCTCCTAGCAATGAGGACACCACCAAGAACCTCATGCACAGACCCCATTTACCACCTTACCATCATGTTCAAAACCCTTTTTAAAAGGTCACAGCTTCCAAAACCAAAAGCAGAGCAGAAGTCTGATTGCCTTGATTATGTTAACGTCTTTCAAGATGAAAAGCAGGGAAGAAAAGGCTGCAATATGGCTTTGAGATGCAATGGGTCTCAGCAAGATCTGGGCAACAAGGTGAGAACTGTGAGGAGAAGACCCTTCCTCAGGGAGGTGAGGCGCAGCCCCCTTGCCCACTCCAACCCCCAAGACCCATGGGAGGATCAGAGAGGTCTGACAGCTTAGCACCTGGACATGCCAGGCACCCTCCTGGGGCTGTCAGCAAGGGCAGGACGGCCACAGCTCTGGCAGGAGCCTGGGTGAGTGTTCCTGCACAGCCACTGGTCCAGCACGTGTGATTAGAGGTCTCACCATTACAGAAATAGAGCAGAAAACAACTCTGCCGGGCCCCTCCTCACCACAGACCCATCCTGAGGGCAGGTGGTTAGGGAACACGTCTCTGACAGGGACACTGAGTACATCAAGGACATGGGGGCTTCTCCCTTAAGGGCCACAGGGGGCTGAGGAGCACACTGGGCAGGTGTATATACACACACAGCATAGCACTGGCCCTGCCTGCCCACTGCCAGCAGTGACACAAGTGCCAGCCCACGTGCCAGCCCACGGCCCTTGTGCCACATCAATGCAGACTGTCCCCATGCGCCGCCGAGCCAGCAGCTCCTGCACAGGAACTGCCACCACCCGGAGAGGCTGCTGGGGCAGGAGGCAATGTGGCACTCGCCAGACCCAGACGCCATCACAAGCACATTGCTCAGAGCCAAACCCTGGCAGCTGCCTGCTCCTGAGGGCAGGGGCTTCCTCCCACCGGCCCCTGGGCAAGGCAGCCAGCTCAGCCTCTCCCCGCTCCAGAGGACTCATCAGAGGGCAGGTAAATGGGTTGGAAAACATCCACTTAATGCTCTGATTTGTCTGTCACCCAAGGGTGACTGCAGCAGCAGCACCAAGCGCCCCAAGCCAGCTTCAGCACAGCGAGGGGGTGGGAGCTGGAGCTGCCCTGCAGAGGAGGGCACTGCCCTGGGGATGGTGTGAACCCAGAACTAAAGGAGAATGTTTTGTTTTCAACTTCCACGGAAACAGATGGAGAAACTCGATATTCAACTAAAAGGAAAAAAAAACGTTGTCAACAGAAAGCTAAAAATAGGTTTAAATTGAATTAAAAAGAGAAAGAGAGAGAACAGAAAGTGAATGAATAAGAAACTAAAACACACCTGTGCCAGGAGTTGCATAAATGAATCAACAATATCAGGATGATCCCTGGGCCCTAAAATATAATAAAGATGTAACTTAAGAGAAAAATCATACAAACAGCAACTCAACATCATATAGTTATGTGATACAGAAAGAATTTACAAGTGAAAACAGGAGTGTAAGGGAGGAGGGGTGTGTGGGGAAGGGGATGGGCAACATGAGCAGCTTGAAGCAAGTTAAAGAAACAAAACATACAAAAAATCATGAAACTTGGAGAACCCAAGAACAGAAAGAAACTGCAAAGGAAAGGGTCTAAAGCCCCAGGGTCTCCAGCTAGCACCTGGGTGCTGCAGAGCCAAGGAGGAGATCTTCATGTCCTTGGGGAGGAAGAGAAGGAGGAGCAGAGGCTAGCTGGGCACCATCTCCACAAGGAGAATTATAGCTTTTGCACTGTGGGGACTGAGCGGGTGTCTTCAGAGCACTGTTTGTTCCTGGAAGGTAACTGCAAGTGAACGACAACACCTCAGCAAATGCTTGACAGGCCTGGCTGGGCTCAGGCGTGCACATGCTTGTCACCAGCATCAGCTGCTCAGGAGACCCTGGCACAGACACCCTCCCACCCCATTCCCAGATGCTCTCCAGGATGGTGAGTCCAGGACCCTCCTGGAGGTCTCCAGCATCCTCATGGGAGAGAGCAGCTCGGTGCCCAGAGGTCTCTGTGCCAGCACCACTCACCCTACCTTGGCAAGACTGTGCACACTCGCGTCTTGGCCCTTGTAGGCTCAGGCATCCCCCCCTTCTCCTGCCACACGTGGGCTCAGCAGAAGGGGCTCGCCCTGCCCAGAGCTGCCCCCCACCCAAGGGGACAGTCCTGGGCACACACCGAGCTGAACAGCCGCGTGCCTGAGCAAAGCTCGCATCCAAGTGTTGGCACAGCTCGGGCTCTGTCCCCTCCCCTTTCCTCCTGCAGATGTCCCTGCTGCTGCCCAGAGGCATCGCCACATCCCCAGCACCGAGGCAAAAGGGTTCCAGCACAGACACATCCACACGCCACTGGCACGAGCAGGGAACTGATATCCAAGGAAGCCGGGCTCGCTTGTCACTGACCCCAGCGACACCTCAGCACAGCAGGGTTTGCTCAGACCGTGGCGTGATGATGAAGCAGGGCTCCTCATGTCTCCCCCCACCTCTCTAGAGAGCTCTGAGCCTTGACTGGGGAACACCCATCACCCTACCTGGCACCCAGCTGTGAGCAAAGGATAAGACCCCTTGGGGGCTGCATGTGCTAATGCTGAAGGACCAGAGCCAGCAGCTCCAATGTACATTTGTCCCTGTCACAGGGCAAGTCACCAAGATGCTGAGGGGAGCCATGGTGCAAAGGAGCCTGTTCTAACCCCATCTGCTTTTTGTAGGGTGGGCAGTTAGCCAAAGAGGGGCCCTGCCCTGCAGGAGAACACCAGCATCCTCAGCATCACAGCAGGGACTCAGTGGCCACCAGTGACTCTGAAAAAGTGATTTCCCAGCTGTTCACACACACATTCTCCTGCTCATACTGGGGCTTGATTTCAGGCCACTACAAGCACTGCTGGCCCCCAGAGAAGCCCTGGGATCCCCCTGTGGGCATAGCCCCCCTGCCAAGCTGGACTGCAGTTCCACCTTGACCACTGCAGCACATGATACCCAGCCGGGGCTGTTTAACAGTACAGAGGCCCAGAGCACCCAGGGGTTTCCTGCTTCTGTTGCCTTCAGGGAAGGTACCCACCTTCCGGGGGTTGGGATGAATCCAAGAAACAGAGATGGCCCCAATTAGCTTAGCTAGGAGTGAAAACAGCCATTCCTGGTAAGACGCCTCCAGACTCCATGCATGCAAAAGCCTGACAACAGCCCCAGCGCGAAGACGGGCTAATCCTACGTACCTTGCTGGAACAGGGTCAGTGTGACTGAGGTAACGAGCAAGAAGAGGGCCTTGATGGGAGGGAAGTGGGCAGGCTCATGGGCAAAGATGTGAACCAGCTGCAAAAGAGAGAGAAGGATTGAAGCTTCGGCTGGCCCTGCACATCCCCAGCCTCCCAAGCACAGTTCCGTACCTGCCGGGTGAGTTCAATGGCAGAGACCTGGGGTATGGTGCTGTACATCTGCCCCAGCATCTCACACAGCTGAGGCACCATGGGGGCAAAATCATCCAGGAGGGTCTTCACAGACTTCTCAAATATGGCACAGACAGACTGTGGGAAAAGAGGGACTGCATGAGCAATGGGCATCAGGAGACCTCTCCCAGGGCTTAATGGATGGGTCCCAGGGAAGGAAAGAGCTGGCAATGGGGACAGGGACCAGCCAGGCAAAGGGCTCAGACCTGCTCTGGTACTGGTGGCCTGCCCTGCAGCACAGGATGCTCCCAGCGATCAGGAAACACCCTTCCCACACAGCAGGAAGGCTCCCCAACGGCCAGGCAGAAATGGCTGGTGGGACCTTGCACACGGGCATAACTGGACTGAGCAAACTGGACAAACACCAGATGATACAGGTCCAGGTCAGAACAGAGCTGTTCTCTTAGGAAACACAGATTGGGTAGATCCCATCTCCCTGCTCATGGCAAGGCCTCAGTTACTGGAGAGGAGCAGAGCTGATGGAGGCACAAGACAGACAAGAATGGCTTGATGCTGCTGGTGACAGCAAGCAGCACTGGTCCAGATAACCCCACAAGACATCCCTCTCACAGGCCATCACCCAGAGTCTGTCCTTTGCTGTCCCCCGCTCAGGTCAGCAAGGACAGGCAGAGCTGCAGGCAATATACAGGTGAAGTCTGGTTACCTCCACCACCTGGGCATCATTCAGCCACTTGCTGAGAACCTTCTGAATGAGCTGGAAGACTTGCTGCAGAACCACCACCACCTGTAAGGAACGAGAGACACTGAAGAGAATTGGCCTTCAGGGGAGATTCAAGACTAAGCTTGGCCTGGACTCAAACCTTCAGGCACCACATCCCCTCTTCAAAGCTGGACAGCTTTTTTCTGAAGCAGCCTGGCACAGCTCACAGTTGGCAGGCAGCTCCCAGGCCATCCTCCAGAGCAGCACCTAGCCAAGAGGCAAGTCACCTCTGTCCACCTCAGGAGTGGTGGGATGAGCTGAAGGAGCTATTTTAGCTGGAATACACCAGCACTACCCTCTTGCTGGCACATGCTGCATTCCCCATTAACCCCCCTCTCCTGCAGTGAGTAGTGAGGCTTTGGCCAGGCTGTGGCAGAGAACATGGAGCTATCACTCTACTCACTGGGTTGGGTCCTTGCTGCACTGGCAATTTTTTGACCTCGGTGCTTTCATGGTCGTCATCGTGGTGGCTGATGTCCAGGGTGGTGAAGAGGTTGGAAAGCAGGCCCAGGATGTGGATGATGGCCAGCCTGTTGGAGGGATTGGGCTGCCAGGGAAAAGAAAGCCAAAGTATGACACAGACTGCACTACTCAATCATAGTCATGTCTTTGGGATGCTGAGGAACCAGAACTGCAGAGGCAAAGTGCCAGAGAGGGGTTCCCTGCACTGCACGCTCTCTTGAGCCCATGCTTACGAGTGCTGCTTCAGCACAGCAGCCCCAGGGCTATAGACAGCTGGAGAAACCACTTCTGTATGGAGGCAGCACACAGGCACTCACCGTTTCATCAGCCAGCTTTTCCAGCTGCTGGATGTAGGGGGTGATCAGGGAGTGCAGGTTCTTCAGGATCTCCTCCACTTGCAGTGCAGAAAGCAGGAAACCAAGAGCCTGCATCAGCCACATACACTGGCTTGTCTGGGACAGAGAAGACACAACAGGGCAGGTCACTGCCTAGCCCACAGCCCATGCTCTGACAGCTGCCAGGGTCCCAGGTGGGTGTGCTGCAGCTCCTGAGCTGCTCTGTCTGGGTCCCTCTAGGTGCATGTCACTGCAGGAGAGGGGAACATCTCCCTAACAGCTTCTGTTCCCAGGGAACAGGAGCTCTGGCTTCAGCACACCTGGCCTCTTCCCAGCACCTGCCAAGGAAAGACCAGTTGGTGTCCAGAGATCTCCATGCTGGCATCACTCACCCTACCTTGACACACAATCCTTTGCACAGCGTGTCTCAGGCACCCTGTCCTAGTCACAGGCAGGGCCGGGGCTCAGTTCCTACACTTATCTCCCTTCTTTATCCTCTTGAAAACGTGCCTGTCATCTTGGGATCCTTGGGTTTGGAGAGACTGGGAACTGCTAGAGTTAAGCCTCCTCCTCCTCCCTCTCTAGAGGACATACCCTCCCAGCACAACCCCAGCCTGTGTGGGTGAAGTGAAGCCCAGCAGCGCAGTGAGAGGCAGCCAGCAGGTTCTCCTGGTCCTGCACACCACGGATGCAGTGCTCAGCTCTCCTCTGGGGACAGCCTTGTGTCTTCAGCTGAGCATGACTAAAGGGGCATGGGGGGCAAGGAGAACCAGCAGAGGTGTGCGTCAGCCTCTCTTACCTTGTGAATCTGCTTCATCAACACCTCCTGTCAAAGGGAAAGGGAGAGAAAAAAAGGAGGGTGAGTGCTGCAGAAAAGCCCTTCCCTTCCAGGAGGCAGGACTGACAACAGGAGGCAGGACTGACACAGGTCAAGACAACTAATACCAGTGTGGGCACAGATAAACACTGTGTGCTCCCCACAACCTGCCACAGGCAAGGACTAAAATTCTTCTCCCCAAGCCAGCCCACTCAGCTACCCAGCAATGGGAGCTCCTGGCTTGCACGGGCTCTGCAGCAGGATGGCTCAAGGAGTCAACCTCAGCCAGGGTTTTCTTATTCCAGTGACAGTGTTCCCCAGGCTCTAAAAGCAGAGATGCTTTTAAGAGCCCTTCACCTCTCTGCTCCCATGCACATCCTGGTAGCTTGCCCAAGTCCAGCCCTTCTCCTAGTGCCTCGGGACTCTGAGCCCCATCTGCCCCAAGTCTTGAGAGCCAAGAAGCAGCATGGGACAAGCTGCCCCAGTGCTGCAGGGATCAGCTCAGTCTCCAAGGAGAGGCTTGAACACCAGGATGCCTGCCCCCCAAGATGCCCAGCAGTGGCACTCGCAGCCTGGCAGGTGCACAGCGGGCAGGATGCTGCTCCCAACAGGCAAACAAAACCCCAGGGAAAGGACAGACACCCAAGTGCAACCCCAGCAGACCCCTTGGCAGTCGTGTCTGTCACTGGCTGCCATTTCTGTGTTCACAGCAGGACACAGGGCCTGCCACATGGGTTTATTGGCCTACAAATAAAACAGACGAGAAATCTCCTGCGCCAAGCAAGATGCCCTGAGCTGCTTCTTTGTGTCCCCCTGCCCTGATCCTTGCAAAGGAAAGGCTGTGCACAGAGCACATCCCAGGTCACCACCACACGTTCAGTTGCATCCAGCTCCTACCTGTGACACAGCGACTATGTTGGCAGCATAAGGCGGCAGGTCGTACTTGCACTCCCGGCAGATCTTTTTCAGGGTGGAGACACTGGAGATGGAGAGCTCAGGGTTGCCCAAGGCTTGGAGCACCAGTGGCAACACGTTGTTAATCATGACAGGGTGATCAGCCAGCCACTCGGACAGGGACCCTGCATACACAGACGGGATCAGACTGCAGGACTGCACCACAGGTTCTTGCTCTCTGCATTCCGCGATGCCCAGCCTGGCTTTTCAGCACTGGTATTGCTGGGCAGGTGTGCTCTCAGGGGGGCTTTCCCTCCCCAGCCCAGCCCAGCCTGCTCACCGATAGTGAACATGACAGTGTCGGCAAGCTGCACGTTGCTGATGCTGATCCGGGGAATGAGGCCGATCAGTCCCGGCACCACATCGGAGTAGTTTACGTCGATGGTCTCAGCAATGGACTGGAAGCCATAGAGCAAGGCCTCTGTGTGCTGCCAGGGTGGGAGAGGCACTGTCAGAGCCATGCACTGACCCCTGATGCGCAACCCCGCCCCAGCTCCAGGCACCAGCTCAGCCCCCCACAGTAGCTGAAGAGGCTGATTCCTGGTAAGCACTAATAACAGGGACACAGAAGACCTATTCCTCTCCACAGTAGACCCCAGAGAGCCTATATGCTGGCAAGGTGCTCATGCTCCTCACCTCTGTCATGTCCCTTTGCTTTCAATGCCCCATGGCAAGGACAGGTCCCCGAGGGCTGGTAGCCATCAGCCTGGCACCTGGGTCCCCTTGCTCACCTGCCACGTGGACGGCTGCTCCGTGTTGGTCAGGAGACGTCCCAGTTTGTCATAGAGGCTGCTCAGGAGCTCAGCGCCCAGCATCTCATACACGTACATCAGCGTGTCAGAGATGTCCACCCTGCAGAGAACGTGGGTGTCTCCAAATGCTGTCCCCATCCCAAAGAAAGAGCTCCATGTGTGGACACATCGCTTTCCCTCCTGCTGCCAAGTAGGGCACAGGCACTGCTCACACAAGCACACTGCCCCAACCAATGGACTGATCCCATGGCCTCTTGGGCAGGGTAACTGGTGCTGTGCCAAAACACCAGCTCATTTTCACATTACCACGACAGCCAGAACAGCTCTTGATGGAAGGAATCTCCTCTGAGTCCCTCCTTGGCTCATCTTACAGCACTCAGTCTCCAGGGTGGCAGAATGCTGCCCCTGCATCCTCACCCGCCTTACAAGCAAATCCAAACCTCCCACTTGTACCTGTATATCCGAAACTGCTCCTTCTCATCCGAAGACCAAAAGCCGTACTCCTCATCGGAGGGGAACTGGGCTTTGTGCAGCAGCACATCCACCAGCTGGAAGTAAACAGGCCTGTAGACCTGCTGGTACACCGCCTGCTTGTCTGGCTCGAAGGAGAGGATATCGTCCTGGAGGCAGGAGGAGGAATAAATACATCAGGTGTTGCAAGGAAAGGAAAACACAGCTAATATACCTGCTGCATAGGAGACTCAGGCACATCTTCCAGGGGTGGTGGGACCTGTCACACCTTGGAGGCTGCATTTCCAGCTCCCTGAGATCCACCTGATGCTGTGCCCTTCTGCAGTGGCAGCATTATCTGGAAGCAAAATGCCAGAAGCCCCAGAAGCTTGACTGACCCTCGGACAGCATTGTTATAGGGGATGGCAGTGTCCTGCCATGTCCCATCCTCGGGAGCACACCTGCACCAGGAGCGTGCGTGCCTCAGACTGCTGTGAGAGAGCTGCCTGAGCGCAGCACTCTCCTGCATGCACACATAATCTCAGACCCATCTGGAGAAGCAGCAAGAGGTGGTGGGAGCCTCAGCCTGGCCTCACTCAGCAGAGGAGCTGCCTGCACGGCACTGACTTCACCCCCCACCCTGCCCACGCTCAGCCACGCCACACTGGATTGCGGAGGAATGGAGCTGAGGGATGAACGGGAGCTAAAAATAGAGCACAGCGTGGCAGGGCTGCTCTGCTGATCCAGGGAACACTGACTCTGGGAGAGGGACCCCACACTGGGCAGCCACTGGAGCCATGCCCTTGTTCCTGCCTGCTGCAGGCACGCAGCAAGGAGCTAAACAACCAGGTCTGCTGCTGGGAAGAAAAAAATTAACATGAAGTTTTAATTAGTTTTGTCAATGAGGCCCTTAAAGGATGGCTCACACTTCTAAGGAAGACTGGTGGCAGAAAAAGCCAGCCACAGGGCCAGCATTTCCTAGGTATGTGCCCTGCCCTAGCTGCAAGTGCAGGGCAAGGAGTGGGGACACGAGAAATCCCTGGGACCAATTAAATCCAGGCCAGACCCCAGTCCCCATGCACTGGTGCCTCTGGCCGTGCCTGGAGGGCAGAGCCCAGGCGGGCTGTCCACAATGGCCACTGACCTGCAGCGTGTACCAGAAGGTGAGCGTCAAGGAGCTGGTGGTTTCGTTGACGGGGTAGTGTCCAGGGATGCCAGTGCAGAACATGATCATGTTGACCAGGGCCAGGAAACTCTGCCAGTGCTCCACCTGGTCCAGGAGGGCCCTGGGAAGCAGAGGGCACGGTCAGAGTGGCACCTCTGCTGTGAGCCCAACTCCTCTGCCCTGACACATGTCACTGGGTGCAGGACAGGCCCTGGACAAAGCAGCATGTGAGGAACAGCAGGCTGCTCCAAGCTCACTCCCTCTCCTGGGAACCATCCCCAGCACTCACCGGGAATGGTTTTCCCCCAAGGCCACGGCGATGCGGCAGATTCCATGCGACGTCTCCATGTCCCCGCTCTGGACCGCCTGGCGTAGCTGCTCTTGGAGCCCCAGCACGGGCGGGATGAGCTTGAGGAGGGTGTTCACGTACCTGCAAGCACAGCCTGAATCAGTGCCAGGCATCACCTTCCTGGCATGGGCTGCCATGCCATCCATCCCTCTTGATGCTTTCCCAGGGCTCCTGCCCAGCTTTGCCTACTTGAAGGCTGTTTTGTGCAATGGGATGCATGCAGGAGCCCTCACTGCTTACATGAACTCTCCTTGCAGCCTGTGGCATTAGGACAAAAGCTGCAGCCCCAAGCACTGCTGCAGCGGAGCCTCTGCAAGTGAAGAGAAGTGCTGAGCCCGTGACCATCAGCTCTGTGCAAAACCCCCACTGCACCACAGTGTGGGCCCCTGCCTCTGCCCACCCAAACCTGCCCTCAGGGCTGCCAGCACCCCCAACTCGCCACTGCCACAACCAGCTCTGAGTGAGCTGTGCCTGTGCACAGCAGCATCGATGTGGAGCAGAACAGCAGCGAGGGCAGACCTGTGGGCTCTTCCCACCATTCTAGCAGCCCTCAGAGCTGCACAGAGGCAGTCCAAGCTGCCAGTGGGAAACCACACGATGCTTGAGCATATCCAGACTGTGCGCCGTGTCTGGGATGAACTGGCCAGCCAGCGCTGGGCACTCCCACGCAGGGAGAATGGTTGGCCCCTGGCACATCCCTTGGCCCCCACCTTCCCGGGCTGTTGCAGCCCAGTGCGGCACAGCTCTCCCACATCCCATCCCGCACATCAGCCTCCCCTCCGCTGCCTGTAAGGGATGGTAACCAAGGCAACGGGAAAGAGGCAGCCAAGGTGAAAGGCAGCCCAGGGCCCCCGGAGAGGCCGTGCTGGAGGCTGATGAGCAGCCTGCCTTTTCCCTGCCATTTCCCTGCCCGCCCAGGCGTGTTATCTGCAGCCGCAGCCTGCGCTCTCTGCCCGCCCCCTACACGCAGGTGCGGGGCTAAGGGTGCCTGGAGTGGGAGGCACACATGATGCCAGCTCTCCTGTGCCCACCCTGGGGAAGAGATGTGAGTGCTGACACCAGGACAGCCACATCCACCCCAGAGTGGCAGGGCGGCTTTTGCTATGGATGATTTAGGACAGAACAAAGCCATTGGTGCCACCAGGGCAGGGACAGAGTTGTGCTGGTGGTGGCAGCTTTCTCTCTGGGTCAGCAAGAGAAGACAGAGGAAACAAGATATTTACAATCCCAGAGGTTATCCCAGCATTCCCTCTGTGCTGCTGGGGGTCACCCTCCCTTTGCCCTCTCCCCCAGAGAAAAATCACACAGCACGGGGTTTATTTTTGCATAAACCATTTTCAAGCCTCTGTGAGTGATGCATGTGGCAGCATGGGGGCAATGTGATGATGGAGAATTTGGAAATTTAACAGCTTGTCTCCCTGGGAACCAGTGCTGCATGGAGGGTAGGCCCAAGGGAGCCAGGGCAGTGCCCAGACAAAAAGGCACAGGGCAGTTTTGCCTTACACTGCTCCAGTGTAAGGCGTGTCTATCCTTCCTCCGCAGCACTGGGTTCACATTACCCTAGGGATGTTTTTATGGCTTTATGACTTTCATGACTTTTTCTGACAAGGATCCTGCTTCTGCTGGTTACCTTGAAATACTCACGGTGCAGGTGCCAGGACCTGAACGGATCCTCTGGAATCCCTGCACAGCCAACAGAGATAACCACCTAGATTTGCTTGCATGCTGCAATCCCATGTTATTGAAGAAAATGAAGAAAATTATTCTAGAAAATGTTGGGTGAACTGTGTCTCCTGAGCACCATCTTGCTCTGTGGATGCAAGGGTTCCCAGCCAGGAGGGAAATGCTTGCTCTAGATGAGTTCTTTTAACCAGTCACCCAAGTCCCACGGTCAAGTCAGCCAGAGCTGAGCTGCCCTCTTCCCTGTCAAGGAGCATGGAGCTCCAGGTCACTCCACCTGGTCAGTGCTGCTTTCCAGCCCAAGGGACCAGCTGATGCCACATCCCTGACCAGGTGCAGAGCTTACCCCAGGAAGTAGACACTGCACTTGCTGGCCCTACTGCCAGCCATCACTTCCCACCCCCCACCCCACTGTCAGGCAGAAGACAAAAGCATCCTGGCTCAGGTGAGCCCCTGGATGCCCAGCTTGTTTCCAGCAGCCAAAAACTGTGAAAGAGTATATAAGCATGGCAGCCACATGGTGACTCTTGTCCACAATAGTTCCCCACAGTGATTTGTCTTAGCCTCCCTGAGCAAGATTTGCCATCCTGGTATTTAGGAGCTGAGCAAATTTTGCTTTAATGAGTTTGTCTGGTCCCTTCTCAAAGCCCAGTGAACTGCAGGATTTGCAGCTTCCTCTGTGGGACCAGCACCTCCTTCTGCTCTTCCCACAACCCTCCCCAAACTGCACCAGTGTGGGGGACAACCTGTAGAGGGAGATACAGGCATATGGGACAATCTCATCCTTCCTGAACCACATCTTGATGAGATAATAACCCAATCCTATTAAAAACCCATTTCTAGTGAAGCTCTTGGAAAACTCTTCAAGTGAAATTCCTCTTCAAAAATTCAGCACCAGGTGCCAAGACCAGAAGGAGATGGGCTGTACACTAGGCAATCCCATAGGGACACCTGCAATCCTGCCAGCTCCACCACTGCAGCGACACCCAGCTGCTTTCAGAGAGGAGACTCAGTGTCCAACATCCGTGCTCCGTAACTCCCACCGTGGGCATACACCACATGGAGGTCCCTACCCCACTCTGACACTACCCACTGCACTACAGGAGCATGGCCAAGTGCCACACGCCAGCTCTCCCCCTGCAGCACGTGCTGCCAAGCTCTCTGACCCACTTAGCTGAGGGGATAATCCTCAAACGAGATGGAAAATACAGCCCAAGCCCCTCCTCTGAAAATGAGATGCAACAGTATCTCCATTCCTCCCCTTCTGCAACTCAGGAGCTTCCCACCACCTTCAGGAGCAGAAGTGTGCTCAGAGATGTTCCAGTGCCAGCTCCTGGCCCAGCCTCCAAGGTTTCTTCTCGGGAATTCCATGTCCTAACACAGGAGCAGCATCAAGACTCCAGCAACACCCGGCATACCCCCTTCTCTGGGGGCACAGGGCTCCCACCCACCCGGCAGGTATAGAGATCAAACACTTTGCACCTACACATCTCTGGTGCATCATCTCTAGTAACACCTCAGAGGCAGGAAACCACCCGCTGCTCCTTGCAAGCAGGGAAATGGGAGCTGCCAGCACAAGTGACTTACCCAAGAGTGAGGCAGCACCAGGGCCACGTGGTCCTTACCCAGGAGGTAACACCTGCCCTTCTCCACCTGGACACAGGTGGTGCAGCAGGAGAGCTGCCTGGCAAGGTGGTGCTCCCCTGGGAAGGTGACCCACAAGCTGTGTAACCCTCAAAGTCAGAAGCTCAGTGCATGAGCCACTGAGCCTTCTGCTGGTGGCAGAAGCACACATGCATGATCACCTCTGCAGCAACGTCAGTGAAGACAGCTGGGAGGGAGCGAGGCGGGAAAGACACGGGGTCCAAAGCACTCAGGGAACCCATGGCAAAGTGGTGAGCCCCAAGACTAACCCTCTCATGGAGCAGTGCCCTAATAAGCTCTGGAGAGGACCATGCCAGCAGCCCAGCGCCAAGAATGCTCTGAGCCTGCAGCCAAGGGCCCTGCGGAAACAAAGGCGAGAGACCATGGAGGAAGAGAGCAGCTGAAAAGCAGCAGGCATCTCCCAGACTATCAAGATAAGAGACAGAAAGGTCAGGAGACTCCCTGGGGGCTCTGGGAAAGAGCTAGATCCACTTTGGCTGAGCGACAAAGCCAGAGGGGCGGGACAGCTGGCACTAGGGAAAGCAGAGGAAGAACACAGGATAGTGGACACAAGAAACAAAGGGGAGAAGAGCGCCCACCAGGGCCGGGAAGCAGCGACACCACACGCCGCCTGGCAGGGCATCCCTGTGACAATGCCACCGCTGTCCCCACACCCCGGGGCAGGAGCTGCACCAGGCTCACACACTGGGTAGCCTTTCAGGCCAGCTGCCTGCCCTGTCCTGGCCACTGCCTGCATGCCCACAGACAGGAGGGTGCTCTGCATGGCTGATGATGTCGTTAGGAAGAAGGATGGAGAGCAAGTACTGAAGATTCTGTAAGGGAGCAGCCAGCATGGCAGGACTGAATGGGGCCAAAAACTGCATGGCAGGGTCAGCACAGAAGCAGAGAGGAAACCCCACTGTCAGTCACACTTCTCACCACAATTCCCTTTGAAAGCTCAACAGAAAACTCAGCCTTTTAAGGCAATCAAAGAGCAGTACTGCAGGGCCAGGCTCCTGCACACATATGGAATCATGGCCAAGGGACTTCTGAGACTCAAGGGAAATGAAAAGTAGGAAGACAGAGCCCAACATTTCATAACTGCAGGGGACCTTCTCACACCTTCTCACTTTCTGCCCCAGACCCGCTACAAGGGTTTGGGCTGGTCCACAGCCTTTGCCAGGCACAAGAAAAAACAGCTTGTGGTCACTTTCTAAACACTAGCAAATGAGGCAACCCCTCCCCCTATCCAGCAACACATTAAAATCCTGATGGGTCCCTTTGTGTACCAGGATTTGCAGACCCCAGATGCAACTCCTTGTCATTGAAAAGGACAGCCCCAGGCTGTCCTAGGGCTGGGGAACATGCAGGCTGCCCTTGCCCTTACCCAAGGGGAGGACCAGGGCTCACAACTGCAGTGGCAGCATCATTCCCACCGCTGCAGAGGGTCGGAGCCTGTGCGATGTGCAGCGATGCACAGGGATTCACAGTGGCAGCAGCTCAGCCCAGCCTTCAAGGAAACCCTCCTCTTCGGGGGAAGGTTGCTAAGCAGCCAGGAAGGGATGTGGCCACGGGAACCGGAGATGTACTGTCCCTTCTGCAGGCATTGGTCCCGAGAGCTGACAGCAGCTCAGGCAATGCAGCCAAGCAGAGAAGCTCAGAGCCCCACAGCAGCCCCAGCAGGACCTGCTCCAGCCCCAGCTCCCAGCTCAGCTGCTCCAGGGGCAGCCATGGCCACAGACAAAGGATGAGTCCTTGGCTGGCACAAGCTGTTGGAGCCAGGAGGAGGGAAAAAAAAGAGACAGATCTGGTTTTATTATCTCTGCATTGTCCTTGGCTGGACCAGCAGCACAAGGCAGAGGAAGGTCTCTGAACTCCTGCTGGCAGGAGTCGGGCAGTTGCTCTCTGGTTGGCTGCTGCAGGATCTGACACGAGGAGCCAGAAGCACACATCCTCCTCTGCTTGAGAGGCCAGGGTGGACACGGGCTGCAGCTGCCCCAGACTACATGGTCCCTACAAGTCAACCATAGCACAAAGCCTTCCAGGACCAACCATGAGAAACCAACAGCCTCCAACTGCTTTTGATACTCTCCCACTTCCAAACCCTGTCACCATTACCTTCAGAGCCAACAATAGCTAGAAAAAAGCCAGAGATTTTTCCTTCCCACCCTGTTTCCCCACTGATGTCCAGGAGTACCAGCCTGCAGCACACAGGAGAGGCTGCCCTTACCTCTGGGCATCGGGCTGGGAAATGGCATTGACCACAGCCTCCACTGCTGTGTCGAAGAGCTCTGGGTCCTGCAGCGAGGTGAAAGCTGCCTGGATGAGGTTCTCGCAGTCCATCAGCGGGATCTCCAGCTGAACCCAGCTGGAGAAGCACTTCAGCACCTTCTGCTTGATGAAACCCGGGGAGTCCTGCTGCTGCAGCAGCTGCTCCAGCAAAGGGAAGACAGAGCCGCACTCCTGCGCCAGGACGCTGCGTACCTGGCCCTTGCGGTACTGTGGAAGGCGGCTGGTCTGAAACTCCTCCGGCAGCACCGTCAGCAGCTCCAGCAGCGCCAGGCACCGCGCCCGCCCGTCCACGTTGGAGTCCTCGGCCTGGAACATGCGCACCATGTCTGCCACAGCGCAGGGCCAGGCCTCTGGCATCATGCTGAGCGCCAGGGAGGCCAGCGCCACGCACAGCCGGGTCAGCACGATCTTGGAGCCGCTGGCGAAGCGCGTGATGTGGGTGAAGAGCTGCGACTTGAGGCTCTCATACTGGTCAGCCGGGATGTCGTTCCAGTAACGGGAGATTTTAATGTGGAGAGCGCTGGCACCAAAGTACTGGATCTCAGGCACCTTGTCCATGTTGAGAAGCAGCCAGCTGAAGTGCCATGCCTGGGGGGACACCTGTGCCTGCATCAGCCATTTCTGAGCCAAGTTCTTGTTCTCAATGTTTGGGTCATAATACAGCTGATGGAGAGCCTGGAAGAGAGAGGGAAGCACCCTAGAGCAGCTGAGGAGCACCACTGTGGCCTGTCCTGCCTGCGAAAGGCTTACCAGGAAGGCTCAGTGGAATGGAGCCCTGCACAGCCAGCCCCCCTCCCCAGGGCAGCCTGTGTTAGCTGGCCTCCCTTTTCCCATTCTCAGTGAAGCAGGAGTGATCTAGTAGCAGGAGAGGACCTGCAAAGCATCCTTCCCCTCCTCTCATGCTTCACTCTAGAAATGTCTTTTCCTTAGTCATTTCCAATCTTCACCTTCACTCATGCTGAATCTGCCTGTTTCCCTCCTGATGTGCCATCACTGGGGTGGGCACAGGACCCTTCTTCCACATGAGGACTGTAAGGGACATGGCCGACCAGCACTCCTGCCTTCCACCCACACCTGCTCTCTGAAAGGTGCTGTGGTCCACAGCCTGCATCCACGAGCCCATGGAATGCAAGAGCCACTGCAGATCCTTGTCTGTCAGGTTATGCAGAGTCCTGAAAACCCACAGTCATTAAGTTCAGGGATTAATCTCTCCATGAAGTCTCTTCAAAATATTCCCAAACCCACCCAGCTACAGCTGAGCCAAGAGAGCTGGCACCCAACCCTGCCTCTGCCAGTCCAGGGCTGCTCAGTCCATCTCTCCATATGGAGAAGGGAAACATCACTTACCTGCTCCTGCAGCTTTGTGAGATCTAGTTACTGCTTTGCATAGCTCAGATCCACATGAACAGCTTCACACAGGCTACAAGGCTTTATTTGCAGAGGAATATTATAGAGATATGAAGCCCAACCTTAATTAGCTACTTATCCTGAGTGGGTACAGCCAGCAACCAGCGATGTCCTTGCACACGGAGAGGAAGAATAACTACCCCTTGCCTGAACTCCATCTTCCAGCAGTGGGGATTTCTGCCTGGCACAGCACGTTTCATTTCAAACTGCTGACTGCACACGCCAGGAGCAAGGAAAATCCATGGCACCTGTCAGGCAATCAGGCACTCGTCGCACCCCACCAGCAAATCAGGCGATGATTGCAGCAGGTGCAGAGGATTTTTTTGTGTCCCCACCCTGGCTCCAGGTCTCAAATAGCCTCCCCCTCCCCCTCTAAAAAGCTCTATGAAATTCTTGCGGTTCTTGTACCCAGGAGAAGATTTAAACCCTATTTTTAAGCATGCAGAGCTGGTAGCCTGGGGCACGGGAACAAGCTTCCCAAGCAAGTGCTTGTGCCTCCTGCTGCTTCCCAGTGTGAGACCACAGAGCAGGACAATATGGTAGGAACTTTACAGAGTCGGCATTGCCTGGGCCATAATTTGAATCACCACTGTTCAAGACTTTGTGACAGGGGAAAATGAGGATAACCTCTTTGTAAGAAAGAGGTTATGAAGTACGTCGTAGGAGACAGAGTCAGCCAACATGGGCTGCAGAGGGACAGCACCTGACCCACTAAAACATGTATCCTGACACAGAAAAGGTTAACCCTAGATAAGCAGGCCATGGGAGAAAGAAATATGTCCCAACAGAGCAAGCCAAGGGGAGACCACCAGCTCTCAGCAGCTAGCCAAACCTTTGCTCTGCTCCCAGTCACCTTGGATTGGATGCAGGAAGCATCACTCAGCTGCTGGGGCAGAGGTAAGCACTGTCATCTCCTCCAAGCAAAGCAACAATTCACTTCACTACAGAGCAGCAGCTGCAGATGTGCTGAAAGCTCAGCAGCTCCGGGGGGTAGGAACCTGGCTCCTACCCCTGCTCTTGTGCTAAGGACTGAGTCATCCTGCAGCAGGGCTCAAGCTGGAGCTCCCAGCCATTACCGGCTCAGTCTCTTACTGGCTCCCATCAGAGCTTGCTGCTTATTTTTCTTCCCAAATAAATCTCACTTGAGATTCCCAGAATGGTGACAGCCCACTCTTTCCCTTCCCTGCTTGCTGGGCACTGTCACAAGGTGAAAAGAGCAGTGCCCTCTGCCTGCTCCCTAACCCAGAATCCTTCCCCACCTCTTCTCAACCTCTATTTTTACACCTCCATGCACTTCCTAATGAATTTATTTCTTCTATTTTGAATAGTGCTACCACTTAGAAAATTGTGGGGAGCAAAAAATCCCTGTGCATCATATATTTCAAGGCTCAATGCGCACACAGGAGCCCTAACCTCTAAACCAGCACAAACTATGCAAAACACAGACCTCACCATGTGTGCCAGGATGGACCTGGCCCACAGTGTTGGGTTTCTGACCCACAAGCTCCCCAGCTGCTCACTGTGCTGGCCACAGAGCTGCTGCATGCCAGTCTCACAGCAGGGAAACTGCCAGGCAAAGCATGGCACTGTGCACACCCCAGGCACACCACAGCGAGCCCCAGGAGCAATGTACGTGCAGGGCAAGCCTTGCACAGCACCACACGTGACTGGGACCATGGCAGGGCAGCAGAGCAGGGGTTGGCAAACACAGTCTGCCTGCTGGGAAGCAGCTGAGGGCTCATCCTCCACCTGGCTGGGGCTGCCAGTGCTGCTGGCTAAGGCCTGATCCTGCCAACAGGGTCTGCTTCAAGCCAGCAGCCTCCGGTGCTTCCATGTGATCATCCGAGTGAATGGAGAGGAGTGAGCAACCAGGAAGAGCCCAGCATGAGGCTGAGGTGCAAGCAGGTACCAATACTGCACACACACCTCCTGCACACACGCATCCAGAACACACACCTCCAGCACACACACCTCCTGCACACAC
>VWZT01012513.1:965297-1130667 GCA_013397055.1 Pachycephala philippinensis
CGGCGGCGCTCCACCGCCTCGGCGCAACTCCCCGGGCTTATGCAACTCCCCGGCTGGAGCGGGGCCAGCGGCTCGGTCGCCGGCTGTGCCACGGCTGCACGCCGGTCCCGAGTTCGCCCCGACCCCGGGCCACCCGCGTGGCTTTAACCTCCTCCCCGCCGCCCGGCAGCCCGGGCCCCGCGGTGCCGCGGAAGGGACGGATGGCCGCGCCTGCAGCCACCTTCGGAGCCACCGCCTCGCCTGCTCTCATCTCCTCGGATTATCCAGCGCGGGGGTGACAACTCCCGCGTCCTCCTGCGACATCACCTGCCAGGGAGTGTGCGGGCACAGGCGGCGCGCACTAAGCCGCCTGTGTGTCCCTGCCACCGCGAGCAGGGACAGCGGAGGTGGCACGCGGCCCGGAGCTGCTGCTTCCCCTGCTCTGGAGCGGCACCGCGTGGCCCCGGCTCCCCCCTTTCACCCCCACTCCTGTCCTGGCACAACCATCTTGGCCTAGTCTGTGGCTATGGGTGGCTCCCTGACTGCTGGTGGGACTGCATGGGAACATGGGCTGTGCCGTGGGACTGCTCTTCTCCACAGCCGTGGCCTGAGGCTGCTCCCATCTGAGATGTCCTCATGGGCATCAGAGGTGATGCCCTTGGATGCCTTGGCCCAGCAGGGTTTGGAGGCCCTGGACCATCCCTGGGGCAGAGAAACAGCTTGGGGCGAGTGACAGGGAACAGGATCCTCTGCTTTACAGGACTGCAGACTAGTGCAGCTGCTTGCTTGGAAAATTTCAGTGTGAGTGGCATGTCCTGTTCCAGGTTGCCAGGCTGCCCCCATGGAGCTGGGACTGGCCACAGCCCTGCCCGTTCTAGGGAAGCTGCCCAGGAAGAGAGGGCTGCCAGTGAAGGGAAGCGCTGCTTCCCCCACTGATAACCCTCAGGGCTTGGAGACAGCCTCAGGAGCTGGCTCAGCAGAGGGGTTACCCCATCTCCTCCCACCTTTCCTATAGGCTGGGCAGGTCCTCATGTCCCCAGGACACAGTCAGGAGGTTCTGAGGATGAGATGCTGGTGGTATGCAGGGGGCTATGTGGGGCATGGCACAGGGTATCCAGGGGACCCCGTACAGGTGAGCCCACAGTGTCCCTGCTCCTGTGAAAGGGGTGGTGGTGCAAAGCCTGGCCTCTGCTCTCTTCCAGGTGTGCCCCCTTCAAGACTGCTACTCCAGACACCTGGAGGCACTGGCTCCCTCCTCTGCCCTTTCTTCTCGTCCTGGGAGACACAAGCCTGCTGCTGCTGTCAGCCCCACTAATGTCCTACCAGCAGCACCTCCACCCTGTCCCCCCACGATCGTGGTGGCAGGGGATGCCATGTCCCAGCTCTGTGCCCCAATCCCAGCACTGCTCTCCCCTCTTGGGCTCCCATGAGTATTGGCTCTGCCCTGGGGAGTGCTGAGCATGGGTCAGCACAGGGTACCGGGGTGCAGGGCAGGGTTCCAGCCCCACCAGCCTCCAGACAGAGGGGTGACCTGCTCCCTGACTGCTGCCAGCACTGCCTGGTTTGGTACCTCCCAGGGCACTGCTCGTGTCAGTCCGTGCTCCTGCACCCCTGGGGCTGGGTGCCCCCAAGTGCCTTGTCTGGTCTGGAATAAGCCCTGCAGAGCCAGGGCCTGCTGTGACATCTGTCCCTGAAGGTGCCACCCTTGCATGTGGCAGGATGGGGGGGATGCAGACCAGCCAGATGGCAGGACTGAGCGTGCCATGACTGCTGTCCGAGGCCGTGGCTGGGTGTGACAAAATGTACGTGGGAGAGAGCTGTGACGCAGGCGTCCCATCTCAGCAGTGACGTGGCTCTTTCAGGGATATCTCTGAACCAGTCTCCTTGTCTCAGCTGACCTGAACGTCCTTGTGTGCCCTGGCCCCAGGCTCTGTGCTCTCTTCCTCCTCAGCCCTCCCAAGGCCAGGACAGGGCATGGGCCATCCCTGGGGCTGGCCAAGCCTGATGGCAGTGGTGGCCCTGCTTTTTAAATGCTGGGAAGAGAGGAGGGATGGGAGGAGGATTTGAGCAGCTCCAGCATCTCCTTGGAACCTGCAACCACGCATCAGGGAGGGCTGGGCAGTTGCTTCTCTGGTGCCTCACTGGTGCTAGCAACAACCCACCCCTTGTTGTTTAGGAGCTGGGAGGTCTGGCAGACCAGTCACTCACCTGCAAGAAGCCTTCCCGTTCCTCCAAGCGATGGAACTGTTCCCAACATATCCTGTAGCTCCAGGAGCTGGGCGGCATCACCAGGGTTTGCCTAAGGGGTTACACTCCTCCTGCTGGGACTTGGCAGGTGTCAGAGCCGGTCACGGCCTCGGTCCCTGGCTTCCTAAACCATTTCCTTTTCCAGGACACTGCGGTGAGAAGGTCACTTGGCTGGACACCTGCCTTTGTCAGGGCCACACCCAGCCCGATTGCTGCTGTGACCCTTGGCGGGAAGTCATCCTGCTGGCAGGGTGTCCCCAGGAGAGCAGTCAGAGTCACAGGCAGCCTGTCACAGGCAGGACAAGCTCTGATGTCTGTGCCTTCCAACATTAAATTAACCCAACCCACAATCCCCTCTCTCACCCCTCAAGTCACCTGCAAGGAGGAGCACAGCCCTCTCCTGTCCCAGGCACTAGGCCAGTGGCACTGGCCAGCTGCAGCTCCCAGCAGCTGGATTAATGTCCTGGAGGAGTCAGCAGTGAAACCAGGCAGGGGACAGCCCAAACAGGGGAATCCCTCTGCCTCCCATAAAAACGGCCCAAGGCAGCAGAAGAAAGAGGCCAGCCAAGCTTGTTTGATAGCTTTATTGCTTCTGTGATATGACTGAATTGATGTGACATAAGCCGGCTTGGAGGAGCCTGCAAGACTCTTGCCCTCCCTGCCTAGAGGGGAAATTAAAAAAAAATGCAGAAACTAAAACTAATTTTAAAAACTCATTGAGTTCTTGCATCTTGGCTTGGTACAGTACCGGCGAATGCACTGACCTTTTTGAGCCCCCGTGCAGGCTGTGCAAGGAGCCAGCACCCAGAGGGGCTGGGCAGCGGCCCCAAAGGGGCTCCTGCACTGAAGGACACATCTCTAATACTGCGAGTGACACACACTCGGACTGAGAGCACGCCGTGCTGGTGCCCGTGGAGCTTGGTGTGGTGGCTGCCTCCCTGTCAAACACTCTGGAAGCCCTTGCCCACGTCCAGTTGTGCCCGTACCCAGCCCAGCTGCACCCACTTGACACAGACAGCCCTGTCCTGACACCTTCCCCCACTCCCAGCAGTGCCCACACTGAGGGGTAGCAGACCACGGCCGGGCAGTGCCTCTCCACTTTCCCTCCAAGGAAAGGAGACACTGGAAGTGCAGAGACGCTGGGATGAGGAATGTTGGGCTGCATCCCACTGTTGTCTCATGCTACCTGGCCATGGTGCTTCCCTTTGGCACACGTGAGCTTGAGGCCGCAGCGCAGCCAGGCCTAACGGGGTGAGCTGGTGGTGGGAGCCCAATGCCGGTGTGGTGGGCACTGCCACAAATGCACAAGCAGCTCATGGTGTGGCCAGCACAGCAGCAGCAGCTCTCTGGCAGCTCCTGTCCTCCAGAGCAGCACATGCAGGCTGTCTGCAGCTCTCCATACCTACTCTCTTCACTAGCTGGGGGAAAACCCACTGTGGTCACTGGCCCCCAACCTCCCTGTATTTCCCTGGGCTCTGTCTAGGCAGGTTCCCTGCCACCCGAGTGGCCTTTCTGCACCGCAGCGCATCAGAGGCACCAGGCAACCCCGCTCTATATTTAGGCAGTGGAGAATTCCCCTGGGCTCTCCCTTCCGATCTGACAAGGTGAGTCACTGCGAGGGAGAGGCCAAGACTCACATCCGTCCCACTGACCCTGCTCTGACCCGCGTGCACTGCTCCGAGCTGGCAGGACTGCAGCGTTTCGAGGGCGGGAGGTGGCTGCAGGTGCATGCGGGGAGGCAGCCAAAAGAACGGCATCCAGGAGCAAAACCCGGTGCTGAGCACTGCTCCTGGAGCTGGAGCCCCATCACCCGGCCACGCGCTGCTCTGTGGTGTCAGTGAGCTAGAGGAGAGCCTTGGCCCCCAAACGCTTTTCCCTTCTACATGCAGGTGGTCCTGACCCACCACAGTCACTCTGGGCCATGCACTTGTCTATTCAACTTGGACACTTCTGTCTGGAGACCCTTGTCAATGCAGAGGGAAGGGCTTGGAGTCACCTCCCTGGTCTGTAGGGTCAACTTCCCATCCTGTTCATGGCTGTGGTGGAGAGCTGGCATGACAGGGAAGGCTGAGCAGTGGCCATGCTGTGTCCTTGGACCTGGAGCCAGCGAGTTGGAAGATAAAAGTGCCCTGTAGCTTTGTAGTGTTCAATAAACCAGTCTTAATCAAATTAATGCCATCACAAGCCTCCATGGGAGTGGGTGGAGAGAAGCCCAGCACAGACACTCCCCTCCTCCTTGGATGCAGCTGCCCACTCTGCCATCTCAGCTCTCTGGAGCCCATGCATACAGCCCATCACCCATCCCTGCCCTAGGGCTCCCACGGCAGCTGGTTAAAGCACCGAGACAGAGAGAGGGTGGGTGTCAACCCTTCCCCAGCCCAACCTCAGCCAGATCCAGACCAAGCATCCCCACTGCCAGCACGGCTGGGACTCAACAGATGATGGTTCCGAGTCCAGGCCGACACCCAGGAACTACAAAGGGAGTGTTGCCTGGTGAGAGCCATGGAAATCCAGTCCCATGGACTCCTCAAGATGGAAAAACAAACTGGGAGATGCTTCAAAGGAGTATCTGCCACAGCATATGCTCAAGAACCTTCTGGAAACCTCACAGAGCATCCTGACAGGAGGCATGTCCCTGGGGGAACAGGGACTGTCTGGCTGGGAGGCCAGAGCAGTGGGGATGGGACATGGAGAGGATAAAGGGAAGTAGAGCCTCCCAGCATGTCTTCTGCAGCCCAGAAGTGGCAGAATCTTTGAGCTGCTCCCAGATGACAAGGGAAACAGCAGCCACAACAAGAAGCTGGGCAGGACTTGCCCCTGAGCAGGCTCCTTTGCTACAGGCACATCAGGCAGGAGAGGCTCCTGAGGGATGCATCCCACACTGGTCTGTAAGCAGCACTCAGTCCTGGGAGCTGCCTCTGCCTGCAGCCTGCTCTCAAACCATTCTGTGCAGTTTGCTCCTCTGCCCCACACCTGGGTCACTGCCTGCCCCTCCTGCACACCCCCTCGAGGGTCTCAGGTCCAAAGTCACAGCCCCCCACAAGTCAGTGGGTGCAGAGTCGGTCTAGGGAAGCCATGCGAGCCCTGCTCTGAGCATTCCTTGCCCACGCCAGGGCCATGCTCCCACTTCAGTTCAGAGCAAGGCAGGCTGCAATCCTTGGACTATGTCAGATGCAGTGCCAGGACTATGAGCCCAACTCACATCCCTCTGGGATCTCCCTCCACTGGCCCCAGCACTGGCTGGCTGTGTGTCGGTGCCTCGACACCCAGGTACTGGGACAGTGCCTGTGGGTGCAGTCCAGCCTGCTCCCGGCTAGGAGAGCACAGGAGCCACTTTCCACATGTAACTGTTCATTCCCTTGGCAATCTCCCTTCTGCCCACGCTCTTCAGGTGGATGAGACCACCCTGCTGCCCTTGCACTTGGCCACGTTGCTCAGTTTATTCCAGCTCCTCTGAAATACGTATACAAATCAAATGTGCAAATAGTGCATCTTGGGACCAAGACGGCAAAGGAAGGACGTGCTCCTGAGAGCAGGAGGAGGAGCAGCAGTGCTAGAGCAGCACGGGAGGAGCTTGGAAATGGAGTGAGCAGGGGCCGAGCAGAGGGTGAGAGTTCCCATCAGGTTCCATCATCACTGAGGTCACACGTCGCTTAAATAGGGAACATGATCAAGTCTGGAACGTAAAACAAACATCTTCAGCAGTCTGCTCTCAAACTGTAAAGCTTGAGATCTCTGCTCAAGATCTGACCTCCTTCCAAAGAATAAATTACTCCCCTCCCACACAAAACCAAAGCGAGATGCTGTCCAGAAACAGTGACACCAGTCTGCACGGACTCCACGGGGGCCCTGCACAGCAGGCACAACCCAAGAGGCTGAAAACCTTGAGCACAACGGGGCAGGCTCCTCTGCATCGTGACAGGCAGGAAGGTGGGGAGGGTCTGCTGTGGGCAGAGAAAGCCACCGGCTCCCTGCTCCATCTCGGGGTCAGGGCAGAGGCAGAGCAAATGGCTATGAAAAACACAGCCAAGTCAGTGGCTGCTGCTGTTGCTGCCTCTGTGGAGGAAGCGAGGAAAAATGCAGAAAAACAAACCCATGCTCATCTCCATCCAGAAGCTCCAAGTGGAGAATGAGAGGAAGCCATTATTCTCCCTTCAAATTGTAGCAGCACCAATGACATCGAAGTTTTAGATGGATTTGTTTTCCTGGGGAAAGGTCTGAGGCCGGTGACAATGCAGATGGAGCATGAAGAGGCCAGGTTTCTTGCAGGCCTGTGCACAAGAAGACTTTGCCTTGTACCTTGGTATTTCTAGTATGGTTCCAGCAGTCTTTTAAAAAATAATACTTTGTACATTCAGGCATTGCTGCCTTGGGGCAGCATCGCCTCCCATTTGGCACAAATCATTTTATTCACAAACCTTTCTTCTCTCTCCTGAGTCTTTCCTGTATAATTCAGGATGCAGAAGATCTGTCTGCGATGCAGAGTTCAAGAACTGTCCACTCAGCCCCTTGCCCACCTCCTGCCAGCTCTAGGCCTGGAGGTGGCTGTTGTAACCCTCGTGCAGACTGGCAATGCAAGAGGGTCTTCCCAGAGCACCTGGGCATCTCTGTGTGTCTTCAGTGAGGTGGGATTCTTGCAGGGGGCTGCCAGTGCCTGCTCCCAGAGCTGCAGCATGTCTTCGTCTCCTCCCTTGGAGGCAGTGGCTGCAGCCACTCAAATCCCACTGGTTAGGTCAGTGATGACTCGGGCTTTCACCAGCTTCCTCAGAAACTCCTTCTCCCGCTGGATGTTGTGCGTCCAGGACTGGAAAAAAATGAGAGACACAGGAGGTCAGCAACTAGCCTGGCCAGGCATGCTCCTGTCCCTCATGCTTGGGAGACTCTGCCAAGGACACAGACCCTGCTGTAGATCAGAAGAGCCGTTGCACACCAAGGACCTTGTCTTATGTAAAGCTGACACAGTCAGCAGGGTCAGACCCGTGTACCTGAGGAAGAAGGTTTCCCCATGGGCTGGGTGAAGTTTTTCGGCATGGTGAGATCTGGGCAATCCAGGTCCCTTGGGCAGATGTGCCCTCCCAAGCTACTGCATACAAGAGCCCACCAGCACAGCACTGGTGATGGTGTATGCCAGGGAACAGAGCTGGCAGAGGTCACGATGGCAGGACTTGTACCCACCACCCACAGCTCCCTGCCAGGCCATGGCAACGCATGGGGTGCATGCAGCTGAAAAACCCCAAGACCATCCCCAGCAAAGCCAGCTCTTGCCTCTGCTAGCTCCATCAAGAGGAAATCACATGCTAAAGGTTACACTAATACAATGTGAAGGGTGAAATGGCCACATCTCCCAGCAGGCACTTCAGAGCAGTGATTGCTATAGCTGGTGTCAGCCCACCCAGATGTGTTCCCTGCAGCAGGCTTGCGCTGGGATCCCAGCATCTGCCATCATTCCCCTGTGCTGGGACTATTGAAGCACTTAATGAAAGCAAGAAGTGGTTTATCACACCATGGAGCCCAAGGCAGAACAGGGAAAAGCAACTTTCCCCAAAATCTCCCAACAGGAAAAGAATCACAGTACATGATTTCGGCACAGTGCTCTGGTCAGCAGGTAATCTGAGCTCTAAATACCATCTGGACAATGACAAAATCACTCTACAGGAGCTTTCCTGAATGGTCCCAAACCAACAAAGCACCCAGCTCCACGAGCCCGCTGAAGGCATTGTGTCACAGGTATCGAAATCCAGTTTACCCACTGCAAAACCATGGGCATCTGCCAGCAAAGCTCTGGTTGTAGACATCATGCACAATGTGTGTGTGGCTGTCCTGTCACCCTGCTTGTCCTGCCCTGTCCTGTCCGGGACAAGCAGCTCTCAGCCATGACTGCTGTGTGGCACTGATGGCCCCAGGCATGACGTGCACACAGCGGGCTGACGAGAGGTCCAAGGCACTGAAGGTCCCTCTCTAGATCTCCAGCACATTTCAGAAATATCTTTCTTGCTGCTCCTGCGCATTTACAAGCTGCTTCCATCCCCTCAATGCACAGGAATGACAACAGTTAAAGCTGCTAAAGAAACTTCAGGCAGGTGTCACCTTGTAACCTGTGTTCAAAAGAAGCCTTTGCCTTCCTCTGCTCCCAGTGACACTGTTACACCTGAACACTGCAAAGGCTACACCACTACTGGGAGCAGGACCACACATGGAAAACGGCGGTGGTGCTCTTTGGGACTCTGGAAATGTGTAAGGCCCCATCACTAAATTGAAAAGATGCTGCCCAGAAACAGCTCAGTGCTTGGCTTCGGCTAACATAAAAGCAGAAACTGAAAAGTGGCACTGGGAATAAGGCTTGCAAAGGCTTGTAAAAAGAAAAAAGCCTCAGTTCCAGAAAGCAGCAGTGGGAACGATGGTGGCACAGAGAGAGCTGGGAGAACAGGGCTGAGTGTGCCTTGGAGCCGGAGAGCCAGGATCCCCCAATGTGCTGGAAACAGTCCCACATGTGGCATGTCAGCCGGGGGCCCTGGGCTTGGCGCCTGCCATGCAGCACTGTCACTTCTGCCAGCACAGCCCCTTGCGAGGAAGGCTCAGCCCCGGCAGAGGCAGCCGAGCGTGCGGTGAGCTCCTGCCCAGAGGCAGCCAGCACCTGCCTGCTGGCACACAGGCCACGCCGGGACACCGAGTCTCAGTGCATTCCCTCGCATCTGGCTGGGCTTGTTGTTCAAACCTGCCTGGAGCACCAGGAGCCAGATACCTCACAGCGCAATCTGAGCCCTCCTCCACGCCTTTCAGCCTCATCACACAGTATGAGAAGCCAACTGGTTTCGGCCAGGACAACCTGTTTGTGAACTGGGGAGGCAGCCACTTGTAGGAAGACTCAAACCACCTAAAACGTCACCTCAGGCCACGTGCAAGTGCTTTATCTGATGGCAAGAGGAAATTGCTTTGTGAAAAGTACAAGTGGAGCAGGAATTTAAGTCCAGGAGGTAGACAATAAAACTTTGGGTGATACAACTGCAGTCTCTCACATTACAGCTAGGTCTGGCTCCAGCACTCACCTGCAAAACTGCTGGCAAGACCCACCAACCTGTGGTTGTTCAGCATCCAGGCTGCTTTATACCCCAGGCACTGCCGCTAACTCCTTTTTACAAGCAGACAGTCACACGAAAGGCAATTCAGCCTCCCACCTGATCCATGGATCTTAGTGATGTCTGCATCAGTACTCTAATGTTTTGTGGCTAACGTAAGCCCACAGAGGAAGAGGTTCCCTGGTGAGAACAGGCTTTCATCCCTGCCAAAGAGCACTATCAGGGCGCTCAGTGCGGTGCTGCTCCCCCATCGCCCGACAGCAGCATGGGCAGGAGGGATGAGGCATGTCTTCAACACCAGCTCCGGTTACTGATTACAGGAGAGGGACTCACTCACCCCACTGACAGAGAGGGCTGATCAGACGAAGGAAGCGGCATTCCAGCACTAGCAGCAGCAGTGGGGACAAGAGCCAGAGCAGTTTTCTCAAAACTGACAGGAAAGCAGGCACCTCAGTCCCACTGCTCTGACAGGAGAAGGCAACAAAATACACCCTAAACCCCAGAAGGTTTCAGGGGGTATACACCTTATTTAGCACCCTGATTATACACCTTAAATAGCACACAGTACCAGCAGAAAATTCCAGCTCTTTTCTTGTCAGTCTGCACCTCAAAGACAGTGATGGAGCAGTTTGGGGCATTCACTGCCACCTCCACCTTCCCATCCCTGCACATCATCACCACTGCTGCAACCTAGCAGACTGGCTCTGCCCTCTCCCTCCTCTGCTGCTCGCATCTAATGCAGCTTCCACTTGTGGAATCAAACAGGCTGCTTGCCTGAACCCACGGTTGGAGTAATGAACTTTGAGAGTTGCAACAGGAACATCCCAGGAGGCTCCAGACCCCTTCTTGTTCCCTGGGGATCAGGCTAGGATTTCCTGTGTTTTGGGTCTCTCTCTGAGTAGGGGATGTTTGCTCTTTCCAGTGGAGAGAGAAGCAGAGGGAGCAGTCACTGTGCAAGCACATGCATTGTTATGGCTGCTCATCCCAGGGAGATGGCAGTGGCTCTGAGCGCTTGGTCACAGTTATTAGATGAAAATTTATCATCAGTTAAAGCCACCTTTCAGGGTTATGCAAATGCAGCAGCCCCAAACCACCTATCCTTTTTATCTTGACAATTCCACAAAGAAGCACAAAACATCATCTGTCGCTTCAAGAGAAGCCAAGTAGAATATTTTAAGCCTAAGCAAATGTTTCAGAGACCAGCCCAGGAAGAAGGTAAGCTCCCCGTCTGTAATCAATTACAATCGTGGAATGCCTCAGCTTCAGACCACATTAGTCTTATCAAGCATACTGCAATTAAAATACAGGAAGGCTAAATTAGAGAGAGTGAAGTCAATAAGAAATGCATTCAAGAAAAACAGCAAGTTGTAAAGAAGGAGTTTTCTCAATTCTGTTACATCCTCTGTATTTCTGCAAGTCGGCAGCACTTCTCCCCAAAAACCTGCACAGAAACCACAGCAGAGCAAGGAGTGCTACTTCACTGGCAACAGTCGGTTTCCAGTCTCCATCAGTGCTAATTTATCTTCATCTTTAACCTTCACTGCCTTGTTTCCAGAGCTGCTTAATTTTCATGATCAGACTGCCCCACTCTGCTGGAACCTCCCTGGGATTCACATGTACTGAAACAAAAGGGATGGCTGGGCACCCTCATCTTCTCATATTTAGGGGATTTACTCACAGCTCCTTTATGCCCAGTCATTCTTACATCAACTTTAAATTTCAAACAGCTGTTTTCGCTCCTGCTTACTCTTAATACACACAGAGAGAGAAACTGTATCTCTTTTCAGTCTTCATTTTACCAGGTTAAACAAGCCATGTCTTTCTTCTACCAAAACAGGCTGTTCATTTACACCATGAGAACTGGGAAATCTCCCAGAATTATAGTAGCTCCCTCTGTCCCTATTTACTCCAGATTTACTTCTCATGAACCAGAATAAAAAGCTCACCAGTGCCTCATTCAGAGGCAATTCCCTCACTGTACAAGAAGTCCTTTCCTCTAGCCTTTCTAGAGCTGTATTTGTCTTTTTTTTCCCCAGTAACAATCTGGCAGCCTGAATTATCCTGTGATTTATCTGTACCTGTCTAAGCACTTTCCTTCTCTGCCATTGCCAAATAATGCTATCCCAGACTAGGGTCAAAATGTCTGTTATTGCCCCAAACAGCATGATCTTCCATTCATACTCTTAGGTTTCATGCCACCCAGTTCACTCCTGTTCTCAATGTGCTCATGGCCTTCCTGGATGGTATTTTGATCCTCCCTTGTATTGACCACACCTGGTTTTGTCTCATCACAAATTCCACTTGCACACCATTGCCTTCTGTGCCAAAAATCATTACAGCAAACACTAAACATGACCTCCTGCAGGGGAACTCCCAGCTGTCCATTTAGTGCTGCTTTTTGTGTTCTCCCTCAGAGAGACTATTCATGTACAGGTGTTGCACCAAACCGTGGCTTCTGAAGCTTGACTAATAATATCTCACACGGCAGAGGATTGCACGCTCAACTGAACTTCTGACAGACGGGACTGCTACACTTCCTCTGTCCCAAGAATGATTTTTTAAAACATCAAATAGAGATACTAAATTAGTTTTTGTAACCTGCCTTTGGTAAATCCATGTTGTGTTTGCTTTCAGGATTTAATTATTCTTTCATTTAAACTCTGCTCTGAAGTTCTGAATAGTACCTCTGAGGTTAGTTTAAGAGTTCTGAATTTGACAGGATTATTTTCCTTGGCTTGCTCCCATCACCCCCCAAAAAAGTAGGGAAAAAGAGGTATTATGTCCACCACAAGCTAGTCCTGTGGAACCTGATAGATTTATTGGGGACCTTCTCCTCTGGACTTGCAGCTTAATTGGCTCAAAGTGGAACAGAGATCTCTTGGGCTCTCACACCTACTGCATTAGCTTCAACAGGTTTTGCCTTTCAGTGCTGAGCCAGTAATTTTCTGTGAACTTCTCACTGTAAGCCACCCTTTCCCTCACATTCATCATACCACCCTGATAGAAGTAATATAGATATTCATGTGGTTCCTACCTTAATCCTTCTGCTTCCTTCACCTCCCTGGATGTCAGTCCTGATAATTCTTTCCTTGTTTCCTTATTAATTGTTTGTCAGTGACACTGTTCGGTATTTGCCAATTTTCCTTTGCAACATCTAATTGAACTTGACTTTTTCCAGCCTCTACTTTATTTCTGTCCCTTCCAGCCATCAGGAGTGAAGTCTTCTGATGCTCTTCTTCACTCCTGTATTACTTCTAACACCACTTTGAAGCAGTTCTTTACAAAGTTATATTTACAGCCTTTTTCTGCCAGTTTCCCCCTCGCTGCAAATATGAATTGCAGATAATTATTGTACTTTCACAAGCAAAATTTCAAGTCTACAATGAGTCCATGAGCTCTTCAGTGAACCTGCTTTTAGTAGTCCATTCTCCTAGGCTAGGCCTAAATTCAGAGAGGTCAGAGTCTGCACACATGTCCCAATTCCATTGAGCACCCCGCCAGCACTGCTGAGTCTATATACAGTCCTGCTTATCAAGCTCCCTGCTTTTGGAAGCAAAATCTGAGTTATATCATCCCTTCTGTTGCCTTTCCATTCAATTTAACCATGAAGGCACTTGATCAAATGCTCTTTCCTAAAATGCCCCTCTGCAAGGTCTTCATACATGCTAAAAACAGCTGTGAAAAGCCCACAGCTCTTTTTGTGCCCTTCCAGCTGATAAGAAGAGCTGTGCCAGCCACTGTGTCTGGGAATACCTGGGCTCTCCTCTTGACAGTCCTGCTGTACATCTGTGACAGTGCCATTCCTGGTGGCACCCAGCACCCCACAGACATCTGTGTTCAGTGCTGGGGTCAGCAGCTGGGCTCTAGCACACCCCTGTAGGTCTTTTACTGCCTTCTCCTACAGAGATCTTGTCCAAACCCTAATTCTGGTTTTGTCCATTCTACAGCTGTACCTTCCTTGCTGTTATTAGTGGGCAGTGATATCCTGAGTGTCACCATACTTCCATCCTTCTGAACAAGGCAATACCTGTGCTCTTGTCAGGGCTGCTATTCCAACAATCCCTTCCAGATTTCTATTACATAGACACACAGTCCTTATGAACAGGAACAGCATGTGAGGCCTTTGCTCAGCCCCAACGCTGTCAAACAGGTGGCTTTTAAACAAAGACAAAAATGTATAAACCTCATCAGTCATCACCGCCGGCCCCAAGAAAAAGCACTGCCCTTTCAGAGGTGCCCCTGCCCCAGCCCCTAACCTCCCCCTCCAAAGCTGACCTCCATTTCAGTCTGCACCACTCCTTGTGCTGCAATCACAATTCATCAGCCAGGCTCCAATAGCCATGTTTTCAGTCTATAAATCACCAGGCCAGACATCTGCCCGGCTTTCAAAGGAGTTTTGTTCTTCTTGTTGGCTACCGCAAACTTTAAGGTACTTGGAGGCCTGAAGCAGCCCTCGCACCCCCTCCCAAGCAACTTGTGTTGATTTGAAATGCAAAAGGCGGCTTCACAGAGAGAGCCCAGATGATGATAAAGCACTATTGTTTGTGCCTTTATGGTTCAAGACTCCAAACTTGATGTTTGTGGATTATTCTGAGAGGTAGCTGCTGTCGGGGAGAGACAGAGACAAAGCTGTGTGTCACTGCATGCTGCAGGCCACCTCCCCTGGCCCTTGTGACAGCCCTTACACAGGCTGAATGAGAAGTGTTACAAGATGGTGTCCTCAGCATCCCACAAAGACCTGCTGGGGAAGGGGCCAGTGATCAGAAAGAAGCCATCAAAGGCTGCCACGCCACCTCCCCCTCAGGTCAGGCAATGACTCACAGAGGTGCTGGCACAGCTGTATCAAAGGAGCTGACACCTCCAGCAGTGGGGCTGGTGCTTGACCTGCTTCTCCAGTAAAAAGGAGACCCCCCAGCAGCTCCACTGTGGGGCACAAATGCTGCAGACAGGGTGCAGACCCTGGATGGATAAGGGTGGCTTTTAACCATGAATTACCCTTTTTACCAGTCATAAGTGTGTGAGGCAGTCTGCAGCCAGTTGCTGAGAAGACAGCCCAGGATGTTCCCTGTGTGGTATCTGAGGTAACTCCTTGCTCACATTCTTGGTCCTCCAAGAAATGACCAAGGGATAGAAGCTCACCTCTGGATCATGAGGCTTGGGAAGGCTGTGTGCTGGGGCAGAGCACATGGAGGAGGGATGCTGGGAGCCAGTCTTGTGGTTCGTTCCCATGATTTAGCACAGCCCCCTGCTCTCTCTCACTTTCATAAGCTCCTTTTGGATCTGTTTTTACTCTTCTAAACAGTCACTTTCCCATCCTTAAATAATTTCTATTTCACTCTATTTTAAAATTATTCCTTTTCCTCACCACCATTTCCATGTTTCCTTCGCTATGTTCCCAGTGGGTCTGACACTTCTACATTAATAGAAGACAGTGACCTGTGATAAAAATACATTTTTATGGAGTGTTTGGGCAGGAAGCATTACAGGACCTGAGCAAGACATAAAAATACAATGAAGTATATGAAAATCCAGCTCCGATGGATTCATTGCCACGAAAACAGAAACAAGTGAGCAGACACCTTGGCAAAGACTCAATTTTTTGTACAGCATTCAGCAAATCAGGCAAGAGACAAAAGCTGTTGCAAAGTTATTTGGAATAGGGAAAATAGTAACTGAACAGAGATGACACATTTGGACATTCTGCATTCTGTAAGCCAAAACAAAGAGATGGGATAAGAGCTGAAAAATCACCTGTGAGAGTTTATAGAACAGCACTGGGTCTGTTGGGCAGTGGAGTCCCATTAACAGATCAGAGAACAAAGCTTGTCTTCACACCACCCAGAAGTCTCCTGCTGTAGTGCAGGCCAGGAGTCTGCACCCCAGCCATGACGGGGAGAATTTGAGAGACCAGGGAAGAAGGTGCTGGACAGCAGAACTGGCCTTGAGGTACAGCTTTAATTGCATTGATCTTCCAGCTCACACCCGAAACTGAAAGCACCATCCCAGTGTACTTCCAGCTCTCCAGAGCACAATGAGGAACAGAACACAAGAAACAGAAAAGGGTCTCTCCACCAGCTCTGCCTGGATATACCCTGGCCAGAGTACACTGAGCTACCCAGGGGAGAGGGTAAAGAAGCTACCCAGTACAAAATTGGAGAAACTAACTCTCATGAGCATTCACAAGCACAGGAGAATCCATACGTGTTTGCAGCCATGGTACTGAACATACACTTGCCCTTGACTAGTAACAGTGACCAAGCTCCAGAGCATCTGCCTCCTTGCAGAGCCTTTTCCTCTGGGGCAGGAAATGCCTGCCCAGCCCTCAGGAGCTGGACATTCTGGAAGACTCAGTGTAGGCAGCTGCTTTCTGTGGTAGCAATAGCAGCACAATCTTGGACCTTGAGAGCTTTTTACTCCTGCGGGGAAAGCAAAGGCTGAGCTAAACTGTGGACTGGGTATGCCTGTTTCTCCTTTTGGAAATTCAGCTGCCAGTGCCACAGAGCAACAGGAAAAATCAGATTCATTTCCACAGAGATTTTATCACCTCAGTCTTGGCATGGGAGAGGCATCTCCACCCAGCTGTGAGCAAGCGAGTGCATTTTGCTGGCTTTTTTTATGTAATCAGAACAAATTCCTTGGAGATGAGTCACAGGGTTTCAAGGGTGTCCAAAGAGATGTCAAGTAGCCTCAAGTGTAAATCAGTGACACACCTTGCTGAGAGGACTCCTGCTTGCCAGCAGGCCCATTTCCCTGCAGATACCAGGCAAGGGAAGGGGCTTGAGGGATGTTGCCCGACAGACTCTCACAATCCACACACACACATGTGTGGCATCTCCAGACCCAGGACACTGCTGGTGTTTACATTTCCTCTGTAAAGACAGTGATGTTTTCAGGGTGGAGCTGGAGTGCTTCCCTGCAGCTGCTCTCTAGGCTTAAACACTGAAGATTTTCAGACATTCAGGCTGGAGTAGCTTGGCAGTCAGTGAAGAGATTTGAACTTCAGAAACAGAGGTTCTGCCCCACCAAAGCCTGGTCAAACTGCAGGGGTTCCTCTCTGGGATGTTCGTTGTGGTGGAACAGCTGCATCCCATTGCAGTTGTTTCAGTGCTGTGATGATGCCATGTTAAGCAAACCTGTTCCATTCCCCTGCCCAGGAATGAACACTCCAGCCTTCCCAGGTCTGAAGGCCAGAGGACAAAGATGATACTTCCATAATTTCAAGATGTAGCCTGCTTTAGTGGCTCCTTTAGAGGCTGAAATGTAGAGGAGGACCAGGAAGAACTAGGCCTGGACACAATCCCAGAGGCCCAAAGTAACACTGAGAAAAATGCTGTGGATACTCTTGGACCTTTGGGTGTCAGAGCAGATAGAACAAACAAAAACCTTGGTGGAGCTTGGTTCTGGGTCAGTCTTCTTTCACTAAGGCCAAGGGCAAGGTTTTACACAAGGTACCAGTGCAGGCCAGCTGCCCAATTTGCAAGCTGCATGCAGGTCTTTCATCAAGCAGGTGCTTCCAGTCCAGAGTGGGGCAAATCTCTATTTCTGCATTCTTTGACGGCAACTGCAGAAGACACAACCCAGCTATTATGCCCTTCACCTTTCAACTTCACCCTCAGATGACTAACAATTACCAGCTACCATTAATATTAAATAGGAGAGAAAGAAATGTGATCCTCTCTCTGCTCTTCACATTCCACAATATCACAAACAATTTGTCATATTGGGAGGGGCAGAGGCAGGAGGAACATTAATTATTGATTCTTGGGAACAGATGGCTTTTCTTGTACCAGGGCAGTGAAATATAAGAGGAGCCTGTGGGTGAGGATGTGAGGATTAGATGGGCAGACACGTATCAGGTAACCAGCCTTCAAGTGGAACAGGAACCTTCCTCCTAGAACCAGCTTAGCTGGGCTGCAGAAACAAATCCAATGACATCTGAATTACTGAGGCTTCACCTGAACCTTTCAACGCTCCCTCACCTCTGTACAGTACATCCTGGACACGATGACTGATGGCTTCCAGAGGCCTGGAAAATCAGGCACCAAGTGTTCTCTCTGGGAGACTTTACTGGTTGCATTTTGTATGTTCATCCTCATCTAACTGTCCTGTGCGACGCAACGTCTATTCCTGAGACCACATACAATGTTCAAGAGTGACCTCCTCTGACCTTCCAATGGCCTTGGATCCCATTTGAGGTGCTGGCCTCCAAAATCAGAGATCCAAGTGATGTTGACCTGTGGCTTCAACCAGAAACTCTGTTATCCAACTCTTTTTGCCAACTTTTCCCATTGATTCATGTAAGGATCAAGAGCAAGAAGACTTCATTCTTGTCAGCTCCAGAGGTGTTCTCAAGGACACAGACACATACCAGGTTGTAAAACAAGCTTGGCAAGGACACCTGCTGTGAGTGTCCCCATGTCCAAGAGCTGGCCGTGGGACTGACATCCTTATGAGGCAGGACAAACAACTGTGCAAGAGTGATTCTCCACCAAAGGCAGCTGATTCACCAGAGTGAAAATAGTGGCACCAAAAGCTTTTCCTGAAACTTTCATGAAGAGTCTCTGTACTTACTGCTGGATTCAGGCATCTGCAGCCATTTTCACTCTGGTGTAGCCATCTCTTTGGTGGGAGACTAAGGAACCAGCTGCACTGCCTCAGACCTGGGCCTGCGGAGCCCAGGGTCCTGTCTCTGGCAGTGGTTATAAGCCAACACCCAGAACTGGGCAAGCTGATAGTGATAGCTCCTCTACTACTGCAAAAGTTACATTCCTTAGCTATTTTCCATTCAGGGATTTCACAAGCCAGACCTCAACTCAATTCAATTTACTTCTCTGGACATACCCCTTGAATCCTCAAATAAGCACTCATTTTCCCAGCCAGGACTGATTAAATCCCTGGTTACTCGACTGAGCAAGGCAGACTGTCTTGCCACCTCCACAGGCCCAGAAGGTACCTCAGGACCACAATGTCCAGTCCCTTGGTATACTGGGGACCTCCTCACAGCCTTTTCCTAAACTCTGTTTGTTCTCTTAGCTTCTGCTGAGAGCTTGTTCCAAAGTCTCATTATTCTGATAATTAGACACAATCTTCTCATTTCTCAAGCTGACTAATCACTGATTTATAATTCCTCTCACTCTGCCTAGGGTCATGCAGCCTGCAGCCTGTGAGAGTACTAAGACACGTACAGTCTTGTGATTTGGAAAAACACAACTTTGCAGCTTCCCTACTGGCGTGGATCAATGGTAAAATGCTTGAGGTGAACAAATGCCAAGTGCCAGGCGACAGCTACTGTCCATGAACAATACAACTTTTCACAGCGTGGAGTAGGATAGAACAAGTTTCCCTATCCAATGAAGAGGGAGAAGAAATCTTGGGAAGTCCTGGGCCACATCTGTGCTGGGAAAGAATGAGCTGTCCCAAAAAAAGCAGCAAATCTTCCCACTATAGAAGCTTTGACCAGTGTCCAAGTTTGCTCTAGTTTGGTACAGGAAATGGACAGACCTGAAGGCATCTATACTGCTGCATTATACCAGTATGAGAGCTTTTGTTCCTTCAAAAATGCTGTTTGTCTCACTGTGATAGTAGCAGAAAATGTGTTTAACGTGGACCTGTCTTTCCAGAGCAGTCTCCACAGAGCCCTGGTGTGTTTACACCAGCGAGGTGCTGCTGAACAGCCAGCTGAGCTCTCAGGTGCACAGGCTGATCTCACCTCCCCCACACTTCCCAGGGCCTGAGGAGGGGATCATCTCGCAAAAGAAGCCTATGGATTACAGAGCAATACAATGGATCAAAAAGCAGGAGAGGCCACATCTTTTCAACCCCAGAGCAGAATTGCTCCCTTTCACCCTTCTTGAGTTAACATTTCTGTGAATCCTTTCCCTGTTGCTCAAAGAAGAAATTACATTATACACACATTCCAGAGAACGTTTCCCAGCAGTAATAACCATTTTTAACATACATTGAGCTTGGGAGAATGTCTAGAATTTTACAGGCAAATGCATGGGTGGAGCTGTGTTTTGACCCACAGAGGAAAGCTGTAAGTTGACATCACCATCCCAGTCAGGCTCTGGAGTGGAGGTGGCCGGCGGGTTTGGGAGGAGGATGTGCTTGGCAGGAGCTCCCTACCTCTTTGATGGCAGACATCTTGATGTTCTCATAGTAGTGCAGTGGTGCATTGGGTGAACTCATGTCATAGCCAAACCCAGCTACCGCCACCTCATCACAGTTGTGCAGCGCCATGGTTATTGCTACGCTTCCCAAGGTGGGGATGTTCTGAGAGGAGAGAAAGCAGGAATGGAAGTCATTAGCAGGTTGCCATTTCTATAAACAAAGATTTCCTCCTATTGTCTCTGCTCACGGGGGCACTGCTGCTACTAAACAGAAAATCAGGAAGGTGTTATTTGGGTGTATCCACACATCAGCTGCCCAGTGCCAGCTTGGAGGGTTGATAGCCTCCCAACTTGTAAAGAAATTAATGCAAATGGTCAGTCTCCCCTTCCACAACTTTGCTGTCCTGAGAACAGGGCAGCAGACGAGCTGGAGGATGAATCACAGTGGATACATTAGCTTTCTGAAATTAAAACAGTCATAGATAGTGGATTACAATGTTATGCGCATTACTGGCTTTTAGCTAGGCTAAGAAAGAATACTTAATCCAAACAGGTCACCATACAGGAGCAGAAGTGAGGAACAGCACAAACTCCTTATTTTACTGATGGCAAAAGCAGTTTAAGGTTGTTAAACAGCTCTGGGAGATGGAGAGGAGATCAGGCAGTGTGTTCCCAGATCCCTTCCTTTGCTCAAGGACACCCTGGCAGTAAAAGGGCACTCTGGCCTGTGCCATTCCCTCCAAACCACAGCACACTGGGAAAAGAAGGAGCAGTGGAAAGCCAGTCAGAGATGGGTAGTAGCATCCAGGGGACACCCAAATTGTCCTTTCCCATCTACTGACCTGCAGTTTGCACTGAAGTCCAGCCTCAGCCCTTCCCATCTCACTGGGCTCTGCCAAGGCCCTGTGACAGCAGTGCTGTACAGCTACAACTCCTCCTGTGTGTTCTGCTGGGACAGCAAAGTGTTTCCAGCATAAAATCCTAGCTCACTGACTTTTCTAGCTCCCCTTTAGCCAGATGAATCCAGAGGCAACTTTGCCCCAGGGGCTAGGGAGAGGCTGAGAAATCCACCCACATCTTCATCTGTAGAGTATCGAACCCTGGCCGTATTGGAAGTATCACAAATTCAGAGGACACGCTCAGACAGTCACCAAGGGTGACAGCTCTTAGCTGAGATATAGAAACCAACTGCACACCTATATTTTTCATTTACAATGGTTTACCCTGAACTGGTGAACAATGCTATTGTATGTTCAAAAACATTGGGAACAATGTTCTGAGTTTCTGCTTCTCATTCAAAGGAATTGATTTTTGTCAGCACATGACCTTGCTCACTTCTGATTGCCTGACTGGTCTGAAGAACAATGTTTTCCAAGCAAAAAATGCCACCCATATCCCAGCTGAGATGTGCAGAGCTGGGAGCACAACTTGTGTGCTATGGAGAACTCCACTACAGTGCACTGGAATTACTCTAATCTGAAAACAAACTGGCAAAAAACTGCTTATGGCTAAATCAATGAGACATTAAATTCAAACATTTGCAGCACAACAGTAACAGTACACATCTGAAATGACAAGGCTTTCCTACATCCTCCTATTCCAGCTCTAGATGTTGGGGAAAACAGCAGAGTAATTTTGTTCTCACTGCTTAATTTCAGTTGATACTCACAAAACCAATATTGGTTTTATTCTAGTTACTTTAATTAACTGTTAATTCACTGGTAGCCAAAAAACATCAAGTAGGGGTTTAAAAAAAATGGAAAAAGTTTATTAGGCAAGGATAAGAACGTTGCCCCAAATTTCAAAATAACCACAAACATCCTGTCTTCCTGGACATGGCAGTTTTAATTCTGATTTCTCAGCTTTATGTTTTGCATAGAAGATGACATTTGTATGTCACTGGAATTGCATCAGCTGGTAAGTGGACGTGCCACAAAACCCTTTCCCTCAGCAGAGCTGTAGTTACAGTGTCCAAAACACAGTGAGTAAATGGTTACATCCTCGAGACTGTGTCGTCATTGGGAACACGATGGTGTTAACACCACCCACACTTGCACTGGGCCCATTCCCACGGTACCGCTCAAGAGAGACACAGGGTCTTTGCCTGGAGGGAATTTCACTGGCCAAGTTAACATTTAAGAGCTAACTTTCTAATGTGAGTCTTGCAAACCACAGAGAATTAATCACACTACCCAACCTCATGGGAGGACTGCCAAACTTTCTTTCAGGCATAGTCTGCTTGGAGAATAACAGTAGACAGAAATCTAAAGTGAACTTTGGTCGCCAAGTATCTGCCTGACTTTATTCTTTCTGTAATACATTCAAGGGTATTCATGGAAAAATAGGAGGTAATTTTCTCATCTGCTTCTGTTCTTCAGCAGTTCCTGACAAGCCACTACCTTAGTACCACCTGCCCTGCTCACAAAAATGATTAAAATACCAGAGACTACCTACCTTCCTAAACTCATGACCTTTAGTAGCTGTATCTGATTTGGCCCCTACAACTATCCTCTCCTCTAAGCAAAGAAGTGGCAAATAAGAGGAGACACGTATCAGAGAGGAAATGGCTATAACTACTCTCTGGCTCCATATCCACTGCTTCCAAGCTCTCCTGACTGTACATATAAATCCATTAGCTTCCAACCTCTAATCTGGACCTAATGGACCATATATGACCTAGGGGGCAAGTTGGGGGACAAGTCACTCCAAAAGAAGTTAGGCACCACGGACATGGCTGTGCCAAATCTGGCTCGCTATGCCCAGCACAATGCGTCAGTGCTATCTCACCACACACACCCTTGTGCCGTGCCCCAAAGACATACCAAAGCAACCACCACACCTCCTGTGTTGAGTTATGAAAATAAAACTCTCTCAAACAACTGAGCAGGCCTCTAGTTATTTGAGGCCTTTGCTAAGACAAAACCCCCAAAATTCCACCATATTGCCTCAGGAATAATAATCTAGTGCTAGAGCAGCTCAAAGCCTGTGTTCCTGCTCATGGCTCTCTGTGTGCTTGGGTGTTCCTGTATCACCAAGCTTTCAGCCAAAGGGTTGAAGAGCTACAGCCCAACAGCAGCCAGTGCTGAGGAAGGAGTCTCTTGGGATGCATCCCAGCTGCACAGAGACTGCCCAGCGCAGGTTAGACCACGGGGCTGCCTGGAATGGTCCAACACGACCGCTGCTCCAGATGTGGCCATGATGAGTCTCTGACCTGAACTGGTGCCCACCAAGCAGCGTGAGCTGGGAATGGCAAAGCCCAGAAATCATTGGCAGCCCTCTCCCCTTGTCAATTCTCTGTCACAAGTGTTGAGCTTGGCCTTGCAAGCTCTGCATCACCTGCTGTGTGTCAATGTTTTCTGTCCCAGCTGGGGCCCATGGAGGTACCAGGTTCAGCATCCCCTCTACAGCACCTGTAAACAACTACAAGGGTAACCTCACTGGATAACATGTCCAGAACTGGAAGTCCACATTTTCAAGCCTGGCCTGCTTGTCTAAGACCAAACATCTGGAAAATGTAATATCTAATATAATGCTCCCCAGAGATCAGCCCTTTGCCTGGTCCCATTTGAGAGAACACAGCAGACTGACAGATAAGCCAGGGATGACACTAAAAGGCCATGTGACAAACAGAAGCAGAAAACGCAGCAGTGGTGAGCGACATGTCACCACAGCAGTGCTGGGCAAAGTCTGCCTGAGCCTCTGGAGCATGGCTCCTTCCAGGGGTACCTGTCCTCCATGGGTGAGGGGATCACATGCATGGTGGATCTTGGTGAGAAAGTATAAAGACAAGAGAGGCAAAGATTTCTGGTCTTGTGCTGTGTCAGGGACCACAGCAAGCTCTGTGCAGTGCAAACACAGCCAGCCTGCACCACCAGGTCAGGGGAGCAGAAATGCCTTTAGCAGTACAGACACAGGACAGGTGCTCCTGACTGCTCCTACACTGTTCTCTGCTGCAAGCAGGAAGACAAAAGGCTTCCCCTCCAGACACTGATGCTTCATCTTCCATTGCTCCCCCTGAAGAGGCTCTAAAGACTGACTTCTACTCACATAAGAAATCGGTCAGCAGAAATGAACACTGGAACTGCTCTGGGCTCTATTGGGGCTGACCATTACCTCATGGGCTTGTGCTGGAGATCCAGTGCTGGTGACTGAACCAGGGCTGGGACTGCTCTTTGCTTGGTGCATGTGAAAAGCTCTTGTTGCTTTTCATTCCATGCCCGGGTCATTCCTGTGTCACTGCCTGCTGGACTGGAAGGAAATGACTGCTGTAAATCTGTTTTTAGAAATATTTGACTCCCTCAATATGTTAAATGAATTCCAGTTATTTATGGGATTTTACTTAGCTCAGGGTAAGACTTATTGGATTGTTCAGACTATTCTAATTGTTACCTTTTTCAATAAAAGGGTAAGTGTTACTGAAGAATAAACTCCCTACAAACAATAATGCACCTGGATATTCAAATTGGTTTGATTACTATATTAAATCACTTGAGGAAAAACGCAGACATTTGCTTACCTGCGAAAAATTCCTACCTTACTTTTATCAGTTACAGACCTGATCACCTGAAGTTTTCAAAACAAGAGAAATACAGAACAAAACTATAACAGTCATCACAACATACAAAACAACCACTATATTACCTTTTTGTTTCTCTATGTTTGCAAACTTACCCTTTGTTTCCCTTAGCTGAAAAGTTTGGAAATATGGCATAGAAAGCAATTTAGTGTCATTCATTGTGAGAAGGCAAGTGCCTGGCATTCTGTAGAGTGGTTCCTGTCACAATGCACACTGCTGCTCCCATAGCTACCTCCGCTCATGGACAGAAACAGCTGCAATACTGGGCTTCAAAAGACAAAGCAGAGCATCTCCAGTGCCCTTCCTTCAGCTGCCCTGGTTATCCCTTGCTGGTGGTGGGACAGAGCCTGCAGGACTGGCTGTCTGCAGCAGAGCAAAGGGAAGGGCCAGTGGCCAGTGGCTGGAGACAGGAAAGCCCAGCTGCCCAGCACGTTCCCTTCTGCCACTTCCCTGCTGAGATCCTGAACACCTAAGCCCAGTCCAAGTATTTTTGACCACATCTAAGCTGATGCACAAGCTCTGATTCACCATTTGCCATAGAGCAGGTTCCTGTGCAGTGCAGGGGTATTTCTAAAGGACCTAAGGATTTAACAGAAGGCAAGCAAGGGCGTGACTTTACCAACACTACCTGCTCTGTGATAAGCACACACACGCTTACCCCATGCTAAATGGGAGTTCATGGCTTGCTCTTCAGTGAGAAGCAAACCCCCTTCAGTTCCTTGGCATCTCCCATGTGCAGAAGCAGGTGGCTGGGCTTGCACCACGAAGAGGCTGGCATGCATTTACCTGCTCCCCTGCACTGGTTTGTCTGAGTGTCCCTTCCCCAGCAGCTCATGGGCTGAGCCCACTGCAGTGGCAATGATGGAACTGTCCAGCCCATGATGCAGATGTGCTGCCTTGCAAACCCAAAGCTTTACAGCGACACTAAGTCTCTACATTTAACTGACTGCAGCTTCAGTGGCCCCTTACCTGTCCCTCTACCTGCCTTACAAGATGCCATCAGGGTGCAAAAAAGGGAGAACCATGTAACTGGAAAGGATTAAGTGAAAGACTACTCTGCTCCTGCCATCCCCACCTCTCTTCTGCTCCACGAAGACCCAACAGGTTCCAAGACACAGCCTTCACACAATCACAGTCCAGTAAGAACAGCCCAGGAGACAAAGTTTGCTGATACCTGGGCAACTCATGAGAGAAAAGGTCATGATGATGACACAAGGGAGTTGAAAACTGCCTAAGGAGCAAAGGGTCCCCACTGGCACCTCCTTAAAGGCTGTCTGCCCACAGCAAAAACCATCTAAGAGCTACGAGAAGCCCTGGCCGGGACGTGCTAACACTCCAGCATCAGAGGTTAATCCCTGAGCTGTCAGCACTATGCAGAGGTGCTAATCCATGGCCGGGTGCCTGAATCAGCCTGGTAACACCTCCTACACATGGCTCCTCCTTCATTAGGTTAGTGCTGAGGCTGGGTGAGGTCCAAAGAAGGATGCTTTATCTCTTTAGTTTATAGATTCAACCATGTCCAGTACATGAACAAACAAAAGGCTTACAGCATTGGATTAAATCACAAACAGATCCATGGATGCACAGCACCAGCACAGAGAGAGAAACCAACACTGCAGTCTGCACTGGAGTCCTCAGACTCCTGATAATTTGTGTCACCTGAAGTGTTCTCCTTTCCACCTCACACCAGGCTCAGGGCTCCCAGAGGAGCCAGAAAGCCACTGCTCCAAAGGTTCTGAGGGCTACTGACTGGACAGGACAATTCACTACACAGCTAAAGGCTAGTGACCATCCCTAGGGGTGTCTGTGCACCCAGCAGTGACACCTCTGAGCTGATGCTCGTGCTTGTCCCCCAGTAAACTGCCTGCAGTGTAAGGGGTGATATTGCAAGCTTGAACCACCAGCTGCAATACCAGTGATGTCTGGTTTCAAGCCCTAAAGACCTGTATAAACAGAACTTCCACCTGAACAAAAATCACATTTGGCTAGTGAGAAAGCCAACCCTGCATCCACACCTTAACAGAATTCTTTAATCAGAGAGACAATCTTTACTAGATCTTTTTTTTTTGGTGCTAAATCATCTTCAGGCATTAACAATTATTTTCCCCCAGACATTGCTAAGAGCCCAAAGTTTGTTCCTTATCATCAGCTTATCCCAAGAAAGAGAAGTCCACATACAGTATGGAACAGCTCTCCCTCTCTTAAGACTTCAGTAGGACTGAAGAAAACTCCTGAAAAGCTTTACCAGTCCCAGAGAGAAGTCACTATTCATTGTGGGTGTGAGTTTTGCTCCTTGGTAAGACTTTTGGCTAGCAGCGCCACGAGTGCAATCAAAATGCACATCTGAGTTGTACCCCACTACTATACTCCAGGATCATCTGGCCCAAATTATATTATCAAAGCAGAGGATGTTACTACATTCACCCTTTATTGAATCCTGGGAAAAACGCTTTACTATTTTACTAGCTCTGCTCAACCTTGCTGAAAAAGTCCCCAAATTACAAAGTTAATTGGCAGCACATTGTTACCATATGTGGTGTGCAAGAGAAGCACTGAAGTTTATTTAGGCATCAGAACCAAAGGGGAGCGGAATATTACTGCTCTTTATGAGGATTTTGTGTTGGCCTTGATTGCTAAGGCATCCCCAGCCTTGATCCTCCTGTGTGCAGCCTGCCCAACACAGCACAGCACACTGCAGCACGGGGGCACCAGTCTGCCTCCAGCCCCGCTTCCCAGGAGAAACTCCAGATACACTGTGTGTTGTGCTTTTTGCTTACCAGCCCTCAGCATTTTCCTTTTCCATGTCCATATGCTTCTTTCTCAAGTGAAGTTTTCCAGGCTGTCTCTCATCTCTAAAGGGCAACCCCAGACCCAACCAGCCGTGCAGCTGCTGGGTCACACAGACTTGTGGAGCAATCCTCCTTCCTGCCCCACCTGTCTGGTTGGATCTCTCCAATGAGAGTTGGATTCTTGCTCTACAGGCTCTGATTTCCACTCTTCCCGTTTAAACCCTGAGCAAAAAATGTAGCAAATTTGCATCACCAGGGTCTTACTCACTCTTCCCTCTTTAATCCAGCAGCATCAGCTCCTGTTGGAGCCTTTGCACTTACAAAGCTCTAAACTTTGTGCTGGTGCAGCAGGATTCGCTGAAGTGAGAAGCCCCAGCAGTTCCATGACAGCAGTCCATAGCTGATGTTTGCAGTAAAATCCTAGCCACAGGCTGGAAACAGTCTCTCTGTTTTTAAACTCTGACAGAATCCCGGTGTTAGTGTCCTTGCACAGACCGCCCAGGCTACAGTGACATCTCAGCCCCACACAGGCACCTGCAGAGCTCCTGTTGCCCCATCTGGAGGAATAAACTACAATTCACACAGTCTAGTAGGGGTCATGGGCAAAGACTGCTTGCCTTAAAGAACCATAAACTATTTTTAAATGCTCAAATGGACTTTTGTGAAGTGAAACATCAGGTTTCAATTAAGATGCCTTCATTTCCCAATCTGATGTGTGTTAAACAACCTATCAAAACCTCATAAACTTCAGTTCACAGTATTTTCATTTCCGGATTCTCTCTTCTCCTTTCAGTTTAAGTAATAACTTGTGTATTAAAATAACGTGTTTAAAAATAAAAACAAATTGGAGAAAAATAAAGTATGATGATTTTTGTCCTTCATTGGGGCAGCACTCCTGATTTTCTGGAAAACAAATCAAGACCACATTGTTCTAAGAGTAAGTTCTGGAGAATGCAGAGAGGTGAAGTAAGTTAATTCCTAGCTGACGGGAATATCTGCAATAAGATACCTTCAGTGCACAGAACAAAAATCCAGAGTTCCCAGAATCCCATGACAGCTTCTGTGCACAGCAGTGCATTTTACAAAAGGCCTGTTCCATGTGGCTGAATCTGTCTGCACATCTTGCACTTCGTATTTTAAGAAGGAAATGTCTTATCTCCAGGCGCCCACCCATCTGACTTGCACAAAACAAATGTCTCTAATATTCCAGAAGTCTTCATGATATAATTAGAGCACGGAAAATGAGGCACTATTAGGTCTAGTCCAAATCTGTGCTGTGACATAGCAAATCTCCTGCACTGATAGCAATGGAAGGACAATTCCAGGGACAGACCAAGCAGGCCTTGTCCAGCAAAAGTGCTTCTCTCTGGGTTTGTAAGCTGTGCTAATGTGGCAAAAAATGTCACGTGTGGTCTCTATCAACAGCTATATCACATGTGTGCATGAGCAATTTACCCACCCAATACTCTAATGGTTGATATATTACGTAGAGCAAATATAAATAGGTTCTGAGGACAGCGTTGCAATGTGAGATAATCCAGAAAACCCAAGTCACCACCTACTCCAACACTAACACTTCAAAAAGCTGCACTGGGGGTGAGAGATATGAGAATGACCATTAAGGTATTTTGTTAATAAATATGAGCTAAAACTGTGGTTTGCATTGTTTTCTTTTGTGAGCTTTTACACATAAAACTTTTTGGGATAAGACCAGAATTTCTTACCAAAGGCCTCACAAAGCAAATCTTTACCCTCTTCTACTATAAGCCTGGGATGCAACTTCACAGTGGCTTTCCAGGCACTGCTGAAGTGTTGATGATCCCCCACAAAATCCTTGGATCAGGAAGGTTCTTGCCTGGGTCTGAAGGAGACTGAGAGCTGCCACCGTAACAGAGCCAAAGTCCCTCCCTTTCAATGTCCAACAGTGGAGGCCCAAAGGAAAAATAAGAACAGTGTAAGCCTCCTCTGCTGCTTGGTGTCACATCCTTCTCTGAGGTTTTGCTTCCTTTGCTTTATACCTACCCCTCTGCCCATCAGGCCGTTGTTGAAAGGCAGTCCAATGAAGCTGAAAGCTGCCTCCTGGATGAAGTAGGGATTCAGGATACGTATCTCATGAGGTTCCCTTGGGACACGGGTTGCCACTGACTTCCAAAAGCCATCGGAGGCACTCTGATAACAACAAGGAAACGAAAAAAGAAAAAAGAAAAAAAAAGATAAAACAACAAACACAATTACATAACAAGTACAGCAGATTTCTATTATTTTATTAAAAAATAATATTAAAATGCACTACTGCAGCAGTTCCCATTGTCTCTGCTCACTGCCACAGGGCAGTAGTATAACACTGTAGGAGACCTGTGCATCTTGGAGAGGTGACAGCAGCATGGACTGATGCACTTGAGCCAGTCTGGATAGCAGCTGTGAGGAAGACAGACAGACAGGCCTGGGGTTCAGCATGAATTAGCCCCTCCCTGGTGCCATCTTTTCACTGTTATTTGCACTTCAGCTGGTTTGATCCATGGATTAAGCATTCCAGCACATCCTGTGATCACTCCCACCTGTCTCCAAGGAGATACACCATTGGATAGCAAATGGTTTAAGAACATTCAAAGAGATAAAATGACTGTACAGCCCTACTTTCAGTGTGAGTTACATGCTTCCCATTTTATCCTAGATTTGTCCTCCCCTATTAGGTTTTATATGAATTAAGCTGTAAGCTTATAGAGGTATCATCTTGTCTTCTGAAGAGTCATGAATGTTCATAGTACAAGGGAAGAAACAACTTAGCATGTCTATTATTTTTACCCAATTCAATTTTTCACTCTGCAAACATGGAAGAACACTGGCCTTGACATGTGCTGTGCTGCTAGACAGCCTTGCCTGGAGAGGGGCTTGTGCCACTCTGCCACATGGCTTCCCATCATTGCTCATTGATGGCTTTCCATCACTGCTTCCCATCACTGACACCTTTCCAGGTGTCAGCAGGTACAGCACAGAGTGCCCCCAAAATAACCAGAGGATCTGTGTTCACAGGACTTAAGGAGCAATTGTGTTCCAATGTTTCGCTTCTCTTTGGGTTAATTCAGAGCAAGGCACAGGGAGGATGGCAGGAATTTTAATCTGCTGACCAGCAGCTTGGGCAGGATAATCTGATTGAACACCTCCTTCTTGAAGCATTGAGCCATCTACCCTGAGATGTCCACAACAAACAACAGAGACAGACCCTACACTGCATAGAAAGGACAGACTCTGGAATTCATTATATACACCAGTTTTGGGTTGCTTGCAGCTTAGCGGTGACTTTACAGCTGCTCTCAAGGCACTGATGAAAATGTTGATTATCCACTGCAAAATCCTCAGGAGCTTCCCCTGCCCAGTAGTGATCACCCCTGTAATTACAGACTGGAATTCTGCCTCAGCCCTCTGCTCCATTTCACCCGCTCCTTGTGCTGTGCTCAGCTCCTGTGAACTCTCACACCACATGTTGCTAAACACCTTACAGAGTGTTTTTATGGAACAATCCCATGGATATCCTTAGCTGCTGAATTTCATATCCTGAAATTGAAACTCTGGCAGATGGCTCATGCTACAAAAGGCATTAACAGAGTGAACCAGGGGAGGGTGCACAGCGTCATCCAAACCAACACTCTAAGAAAACCAAATTCCATTGCTATCCTGTGCCTTCTCAAAACTGCCCAAACATAACACACTTTTGACAACCAGGGCAAGCATCCTATGGGTTTAAGTTCACATTTCAACAATGGCCAAGTGCTCTTGGGAACCTAAATGGAAAAAATTCTTAATTATTACTCATGTTTTTTCATCATACACTCATGTTCTTTCATCATAGTAGAATTAGAAAGAATGCCTGGTGTCAAAGCGGTCTAACACTTTCCGTTATAATAAGACATTTTTAGTCACTGAGTGATCCCAGCATTTAAAAAAACCAGAAAAAACTTTTACAAATATTAATAAAGTCCAACATCCATTTGACCAAGGGATTTGAGGGATTTAGTATGCCAGCTGAGTTTTGCCTCCTTGTGAAAATTCATTAAAAATTGGATAAATATTAAACCTTTGGAATTTCCTAAGGGCACATGTAAAGTAGAGGCCTTTCAGTTCGAGGGAAGGAGAGGGAAAAAAAAAAGTCACAGATTCCACTTGCATTAAGCACGCTCCAGGTCTCACAGAAATGAAGATGATAAACAGAAATCTTGAACAGCTACTCATTCAGTGAAACCACCTTATCATGGACTCAAGCAGGCACACCCTGGAAAAATAGTGTGTGACCTTGAAACTAAAATAAATTTATAAGTTAAATTACGATTTCATGTACAACTCTAAATATGGCATTGCCTGAATTTTGTGAACAATTCAAGCCAAAGGTCCGCAAGCTATTTGAAGTGGACAGAAGATGCCTTTTGTTTGGACTTACACTCCACAGGAGATTCTACATAAGTTCTGGGATTTAAGTAGGTTTTACATGGCTTTTACATTACACACAAAACATTAAATAGAAAAGGAAAAGAAGAAAAGTTATAAACATTTGAGAGTTTTATTACTTGCTGCTGCTGGAGCTGTTTGGAGACAAATAACCACACATACCACCACTGTCCATTTTCCCAGCGCTGTGTGAACCACAAGGACCACACCTGGGCCCCTCTCAGCCAGTTCAATGCCAGTGCAAAATAAATGTGGGTGCCTATCCCTAGCTGGAAATACAACCAGTCTGCTTTGCTCCCTTCTATTTAGCTGTTTCTCCTGTTGTTCTTCACTACTATTTCCCTAAGCATTTCTTTCAGCTATCACACTGCTCTGAAATTGCTCTGACTTCTCCCTTCTGTCTCATTTCTATTTGCTCTGTGTTCTTCCCTGTAACTTTTCTGGGCAGTTCCCCTGAAATTAGTTTTGAGGGACACCTGGGGTAGTCTTTCATTCTGATGTGTTTTCCCGCTGTAGTTTCTAAAACAATTGTAGGGAGGAACTCTCAGCAGGCAGCTCTCTCACTTCCACCTGTACAGCAGGCAAAGTCCCGTGCAGTGCTGAAGAACTAAAAACTGTTTCCCTGGCTTGTAATTACTGAGATCCTCAGCCTTGTGGTTTGGCTCTCCAAGCCCCGTGGTTCTGATCTCCATCTCGAGTGCTGTGGTTTTGTTCTGCAGCTTGTCACTGGCACGCTCCAGAGTGCAGCACCAGCCCTGTGAGCCCCGGGGGGCTGCTCCCTGCCACAGCCCCCGGCAGCCGGCAGCGCAGCCCCTTCCAAGGCTCCGCACTACCGCTGGTGCCGCGCCTGGGCTGGATGCTCAGCCTGATTGGACCCAGATGTTCAGAGAGGTTTCCAAAGCAATTACTTCCCGTCGGGGAACGCTGTCCCTTTTTTTGGCTGGGAGGAGACCCGAGGAGCAGCAGGCACTAGGAGGGAGGACACGCTTTTCCTGCCAGATTCGGGAGCTCCGACTCGCAGTTGGAGGTTGGGGCATCCTCTGTTCTCTGCTGCAGTGGCTAAACCTGCAGTGCTTAAGGGTGGGCTTGTCATAGTGAAATAACTCCCTTCCTGATCAGCACAATGATGAACAGTCAGAAAATGAGTCTGAAAACTGCTTAGGCAATGTTCCCACAGAGCCTTGCCTCATCACCTCCTTGTACCGAGGTGGAAACCAGAGGGTCCAGGCTGGAAATTGTGTATCCTTGTGTTAAGCTCCCACCGTTATTACTTGTTGGTATTACTGTGCACCTGGAGCCCCAGCCACAGATCAGTATTCACAGTGCCAAAAGAAGCTTATACTATATAAGCATAAAGAAACAAGCATCACAGAGAGAGAGGCAGACAGGAGAACATGACTGAAGAACAAGTCTGTGAGGGACACGGCATTTTTAAGCGATCTTGGAGTATTTTCAAAATTGTATAATTGCAAAGGACACCACTAAAGGCTTTAGAGGAAACTGTTTTAAAAGTACGAAAGAATTTAGATAGGCCAGGGCTTTCAAGCCAGTCCCTTGTACAGTTCTTATCCAGCGAGTGAGGCAGAAAGAGACACCACCTCTAGAGACACCACTCCAGGAATAAACTGGTACAGACATGACAGACCAAAGATAGCAGATTAGGAGGAAGGGATAAATAATGTCAGGGCTCACCAAATAGCTCCAGGGACAAGACAATCCAGCTGCAATCCCTCATTCTGTCCATTTGCAAAATACTGAAGGCTAATAGGCATGGCTGGTTGTAAACTATTCTTTGTCTCCATTCAGTTTTCCATCTCCTGTTCTCAGATTTACCAAGGCAAATCACAACATAAAAAAAAATAAAACATGGAAACTCAGAGCCTTAGCCAAGAAGTACACCTCAGTGGAAAATACAAACCACTAGAAGCAGGCTGAGTCTCCCAGAATAACAACATTTCTAATATACTGAGCAAAATGAGAGCTAATGCCATTGCATCCTGATGATACAGATGCTGCCTCTTTTGTACCTCTGTGATACTACTGGATTTAGGAGAACAGGCAGCATAGCTCATTGAGACTTCTAGCTCTGATGGGAAGGGAACAGGAAGATTGCAAAGGCCAGCTACCTGCAACATAAATCTGGGTACACAATACTTTGCTGCACAGCAACCAAATGAAGAGACTGGAGAGGGAGTCTGTGGTAAATGGAGATTACTGCTCTTTGGAACTCTGCTAACACCAGAAATGGAGAGGAAGAAGGACATGAGGCAAAAAAAAAGTCAAGGGATGATGCACCAGTCACAAGACCTCACCATGCCTGTGAGCACATTGTTAACTGGAATCTCTGCCCCCACCAAGGCTGGAATGTAGTTTATTCTCTGCCCGTCATCCACAAGCTCTCACTGTCACACAAACAAGGTACAGCAAAACCACTGCAATCCATCTGCAGAGGCTTTTGAAAGGTTTCTGCTCAGGCATAACTGGATTAGATGTGGAAGGTGTGTTTCCACTAGAAAATAACCATCTTATCAGCCAATGCTGCATTTCTCAGCGGTCAAGTAGACACAGAGGCCTAGAAAATGCTCTTCTACAAGTGGTAATATAAATGAAGTTGCATCATTTGCACTGATTATCAAAGCAACAAGGAATTTTTAGCAACAAGAACAGAGGTGCTGAGAGCCTGCAGTCTGGGCTGATGGTCAACAGCCAGACCCACTAGCCCACACTTCAAGCATATTTACCCAACTTTCTCAAAGCTATGGAGAACCCCTCACCACCCTCTGCACATGGCTCTGATGGCCAGCGTTCATTCTGAATGATCCTATCTTCAGTTTCTAGAGCCTAGAAATGCTCCAGAGACTAGTTCCACTCTTATCTGCCCCACTGAAAAGCTCTTACTCTGCCTGAAGCAGGAGCATTGCTCAAGCCTTTCCCTCATCTTCTCTTTGTTCTGCTGTCAAAAGAGACGCAGCTCTTGGACTACCCAACAACACAATACTTCTAATTTTTTACCAGTTTTGTTTCTGCTCCCCAGGCATCCTCCCACTGACCAAGTCTAAAATCAACTGGCCGTAATTTCCCAGGCCATTCCCCTGTCAGCGTACCCCACCTGCCAACTGCCTCATAGCACCTAAAACAACTCCTGACAAGTTATAAAGCCCACAAATTTAGTTTTTACTAAGGTTTCTCAGTGTGAAACCCAGATATATTTTATACCTAGAAAACAAACGGCAGAAAAGCATGATGGAGACAAAAGTACCTCAAAACATGGCACTGCCAGAGCTTTTTTTTCCTTTTTAAGGAAAAAATATTTTCTTCTTTGTTGATAGAGCAGAGCAAGTAGTTCACTACACTGGCTAGAGATAAGTTTCTTTAGGCTTGATAACCAGGTCAAAAACCACAAGAGAAAGGCAACTTAATTCCAAGAAGAATTTGCAGACTTTAAACATTGTGCCAGACATGCAACCTACACAGCACCCTGGCTACACAGGAAACTGGAAGCTGTCCCATCCACAGACACCGGCTCAGAAAGCAGCAGCTTCAGTGGTGACAAAATCCACCTGGGACACGAGGGTGGCACTGGTGTGTCACACACCCGTTTGCTGTAACTCAGCAATGTGCTCATTCCCAGGGATGTCAGGAAGTTTCTACCCTGTTTACCTGCAAACACACATTGTGAATAAGCAGATAAGCACATTCAAATAGGCCTTCTCAATTTCCAGCTTCATTTGACCTACATAACTGAGTGCTACAGCTAACCCAAATACAGACACGTGGGCCTCCTGTGTGGCTGGTCTAACACCAGCTGCTGTCTTCTGATTCACAGGATTAAACAGCACAAGGCCAAGACCAGCTCTAAGGAGTCAGGAGAGCAAAGCTATTTTTATGACATGTTGTAAATGAAAAGGAATTCCTCTTTCAAAAAAAAAAAGTATTCTCATGGTTTTATCCATGTAACTGAGAGCAAAATGTGGTTCACAGTTGTAAGATAACAAAATGCCGTCAAAAAAGAGATTGTCCCGTGAAGAAAACGGAACTTGGAACATGTCAGAGGAGCTGCAGAAAAACACTGAAGATTTTTCTGATGAATGCTGTTTCACAAGTCGAAGCACAAACGATGGCTCGCATACGGTGGGTCAGTAGATGTGTCTTCTATGTGCAAACAGGGTGATGGATAGACTGTACTACAGACTCTTTTGTTCAAAATGTAAGCTGGATTTTGAGCCAAATTTTGAAGAAATATTCCTGTTCTGAAATGTCTTAGGAAAGATGGAAGTTTTTAGTGAAAGGAATGGATTTAGATAATTTATGTTTGCTTTGTGGTTTTTTGTCCGTGAATAATAATCCTTCAATGAAAAAATATCTAAAGTAGTAGAGTTTCAGAAAAATTCTAAAGAAGAACAGGCCCTATATCATCATTATATACTGGGTATTTTATTCCCATAAGCGACCAGCTCCTTTACTTTGTTATTATTTTTATGACATAGTTTATGAAATGTCATACTCATGTAACATCTAATAAAAGGATACCAGGGCTGAAAGGGGCAGTTCCACGTGTTAGTAATTGCTGAAGTAGGACTGTCTCACAATTTCAGCTCAGGACTGCTGTTGTGAACACTAACTTTCCAATCTTCCCAAAAGATTTTTCTTATATCACCACATATCTAAGTGTTTTACAAACCATACTTCCACACTTAGAGCATCTCTGCAATACTTTGTGTGTGTAACATCTCCTCAAGAGGAACCCTCAGTGTCTGTAACCAGGAGACCATTCTTCCTCCTTGCATTTCCTCTCTGCTATCCACATGTTCTACAGCTCCTACAACTACTCATACAAGGCTGAATGTCTTGCATTACAGAAATTGGTCCAAATCTCAGTCTTCCCTCTCCACTAGACAGACAGCTGTGTTCTACGCAAGCCAGGATATAATTATGCAATTAAGGATAACATCTGCACAGGAGAACTGAATTAATGTTGAAAATGCAATGTTATTTTTTTGCTTTTTTTAACTTTTGGCAGCTTGATTTCCATAATCATACAGCATTTCAAAAAGTCTTAAAGTACCAGTGTTTTAGGAGTTTCCTGCCAGTTGTAAACCCTTCCTTACTCTGCTGTCCCCAGTACCCATCACTCTTTGACCTCCAATACTCCTGCTCTTGCCACGCATCAGACCAGACTGCTGCTCCTTCCCACTGCCTAGGAGGCTGGGAGGAGGAAAAGGGGTTCCTGGGAGTCCAGGAGGTATTCCCTGATCCCTAGTCTGCCATCCTTGCCCCAAACTCTTTCTGGAGAAGTAACTGATGAGAAAATCCTACTTTGTTCTTACATCCCTGAAGATGTTGCATCCCAACTGTGTGGGAGGACACCTGACAGGCAGGACAGGGGAACCACAGCAGGACTGACTGTGCCTGGCACTGACAGCATCTAACAGCCCCCATGGAACATCAGACCAAGCCCTGGGATTTCATAGAACAGCAGGAGCCCCACCAGGCTGAAGAACTGGACAATCTCAGCAAAATAGGGTGGGAGACTTTTTCTTAAAAAACAAGGATACAACTGTGCGTTTCCAGTAGCCTCATCCTGAGACAGCTGAGTTATTTCAGCTGAACTTTCCAGCTGTGCCAAACACGCGGCACAGAAAACATGAGCTCAAAGACGCCGGTGTAATAAAACCACAAAGCATTTTCCCCACTGCTTATAACAGAAAACATGAGGGGATCCCAACTATGATCCCAACTACGATCCCAACTACAAGCTCAGCTACCTGCTCCACTTACAACCATATGCCTGCTCAGAAGAAAAAAAAAAAATTGAAAAAAAATTTAAAAAGCTGTCTTTGCAGGCTTGGGTGACAAAGCACAAGGGCATCCCAGGGCATCTGAGGACACCCATCAGCAAAGTCTTTTTTGGGGAGCTGAACTGGTTCATGAGTTTGAATACAAACAGCAACTCATTAAACAACACATATTTAGACTAGATTCTTGGCACATTACAACAAAAAAAGCTAAAGGATCACCACAGGAACAATTATGGCCTAAAAACCCTCATTGCTTTCTGAAGTTATCTCAAAGTGAGACTCCAGGGAAATTTTTACATTGTTTTTACAGCAAGAGTACACAGAAAATCTGTCTTCTCCTATTTTGGCATCTTTGCTGAAATGAGAAGCCAAATAATTTGTATGTTCACTGAGTGTTCATATAGAATATATACAAATTATTCAGCATCCTCTAAGAGGAGAAGGCAGAAAGGTCAAAATAACAAGAAACTGGGAAGATGCCAGGAAGCTCCTGCCCTACTTTGTTTTCTAGACTTGCATTAATAATTGGTGTTTTACAGAAGAAGAGTTTTTAAGTAAGATTATTTAATATTCTTAAAATATTAGAATTTAAATAAACTGTAATCCAAACAGAACATTTACATTTAAAGAGGATTTTCCAAATAGTCAAAGTGCTGATTGCCTGGTCCAGGCTCTGTATTTTCTGTACTTGTCAGCTGTGGGCAAAGTTCATTTAATCAAAAATGGCCAGAATACAAGCGATGGTCCAGATGATAAAAATTTCCAAGTAGACCTACGAAGCTACTGTGCACCCAGCAGCTTGGCCTTTTTCCTCCAACTTTATGCCTCTGACTAAAGAAATAAATAAAAATTAAGACACTAACAGTTTTACAAATCTGTCTTAATTAAGAAGAGAATAAACACCCTCAGACACATGCCATAAAATCACAAATGCAACAATAGAAATACTACAAAAAAAGTCAGGTCTTTCCTGAATCCCTCTTCATATGGCTTGGTCTGTTTTCAGTTCTGTTGTCAGGACAAGTATTTGCATTAAATAGCTGTGAGCATTGAGGTAGGGTGCTGCTCAGTCAGGAGGGGAAGCAGGTTGGGAATTCGCACCTCGCACACAGGAGCATCCTTCTCTCCTGGAGTGAGGAGCTGACACAGGAGCATCCTTCTCTCCTGGAGTGAGGAGCTGCCATTCCTCTTGGGTAGAACCAGAAGCACCACACACAGCTGGAGCACAGGGGGAGAGATAAATTTAGGAAGATAAAAGCACATGGGGAGTTTAGTTACCTCAGTGTTTATTATAGCAGACTGAAGATATAGGTCAACCCCCTGTCCTGGAGCCCTCGGTGCTTCGAGGCAGAGAAAATGTTACAAATTGCTCAGACAGCTCTAACTATGCAAGTAATCCATGGAGCCTGCCAAGGAACACATGTGTTTCAGGCATAAATCGTCCAATCTATTCCTTTCTGAATTAACATCTGTCATCATGACACCATTCAAAATGACTGAAGACTGGATCGTATTAACAACCACACATCTTGGATAAATATTTACTGTTCAGACTCTCTCCCCCCCTCACTTTAAATAAAAAATGCAGATAGCAAAATTCCTGGAGCTGTGAAAGGGGAGTCTCTTTTCTGCCACTGACAGAAAGCGTGTGATTTTATTTACAAAATCAAATCAGTGTTTTTCCCCTCCTCTGTGAGTCTTCACACCCCACACCGGTGAACTTACAGCATCCCATGGTGTTGCAATGCTTTCCTAAGAACTCTTCTGGGGAATTTTGTTATGCTGGAGGTTGCTCACCTCAGAGACTCCACAAAGCTTTCTCCCTCTGGATGAAGAAACAGATCTGGCTAATTGTGCCCCAAGAAGAGAAAAATTTGCTGTGACCTTTGCAGACAACTGGATAAAGCAAACAACTTACTTCCATGACAAGCTGTCAGGTGTATTACTGGCTTGCCACCCTGCTCCTCACAGTCAACAAACGGGTCACAGAGAGTGAGGACAGGGGGTCCCAGAGTCACAGAACAGGAGGGAGGGAAGGCAACACAAGAGTGCAGCCCTGTCCTTTGTACTCCCAGGACATAGAATTTTCCCAGATACTGAATTAAATCTGCATTTCAGAAAAAAAGATGTCAGCAGTCAGTTCTCACCTCTGCAAGTATTTAATTTGAGAATTGTAAGGACAGATTTCTAGGAAATTATGTGTGTTCAGGCTGATTTTATCTAGTTGAGCTTCTAGCCACCACATTCTATTTCTTCTCAGCATGGCTTGAGAGGCTGAGAGAAATCCTGCTGACATCTTTCCAGACATCCTGCACAGCAGGGAACAGTGCTCTTCCATCAGCAACTTCTTCCAGTCCTTTACTCTCACACTGTTTGAGTGGAACTTGACCAAGATATCCAGTCTTGATTTCAAGACATCAAGAGCAAGTTCATCAAGCCTGTAGGGCAGATGTAGCAAAAATACTTATACTGACATACATGTGCTGCCTTTTTTGGTCGTTTGCCTAGCTTCAGATACACTTCTTCCTACAAAATTAAAAAGCCTTGCGAGAAAAAATGTTCCTTCTAGGTAGAGAGAGAGACTACAAGTAAATCCCCCCAAAATCTCATGCATAAGCTAAATAAATTGAACTCCGTAACTAAATAAATTGAACTCAAATCTCTCAGACTAAGGGAGGCTTTGCAGACTTCAAATGATTCCTGTAGTTCTTTACTGAAGTGTTAACATAGAACATCTTTATTCTACTAACAGTTGCACAAATAGCTGATACCCTCCGGGTGATGTCTCAGTTTCGCTGTTGGCAATGTCCCGGGGCTTTTTCCATGTTCTGGATTCATGGCGTGGAGGAACATCTGCTGCACATGTGGGCCATGCAATACCCTCTGCAGGCATGGGCTGCACTGGTGGTAAAACCACACATGGCTGGGAGGAAGAGAGACACACCTTGCTGCTGGAGAGGCCAGGGGGAGGTGAGGCCATGCAAGCACTGGGAAAGTTGGGGGAAATCCGAGAGCACTGTGGTGCAAAAGGGAGCAGGACACAAATCCACAGGCAATCAGGCAACGTCGTTACCTCTGCTGTTTATGGAATTGTGTGTTTCATTAAGATCAGCATCAGATTTGGAATTACCTTCTTTACATTGGCTCAGATATTCCAGTCCAGGCGGGCAACCTGAGTTTACATGCACTATGACCTTGAAATGCACCTACCAGGATTTGCATAATACTGGTGTCTGAATATTGCCAGAGCCTGCCAAAGAGGGAGAGTGCAACATGAGCACCCTCCTGGTGCTTTTTCAAGACATCTGCACTAGCTCCTCAGCTGGCCCTCACACTGACTTTCCGAGATGTGGAAAAACTGCAACTCCAAATTACCCATCTTTTTTGACTTCAGCTGAGAAGGAAGGAGTGATCAAATATCTAGGCGAGAGCAGCAACTGTCAGCTGGATGGCAACAGACATCAGGAGAGATTAGATGGTGGCAGTTTTAGGAAGAAATTGTCTTGGGATAAAGCAGGATGGGGAGGCAATCCCAGAATCCTGCTAGGGCAATGATACAGTCTTTTCAGGGGGTAAATCCTGTTTGGGTCTCTTCATTTAAGAATGATCTACAGGAATAGAAACTAAAGAAATAAAAATCTGACTGGAGCTCTCTGGTTTTCACGTTACAGCTGGGATTACTGAGCCAGAAATGAAGATGATGCTGTCTTGGCAGATGTGGGATAAAGGTTCTTTAAGGACTGCTGATGCCTAGCATGGCTAAATGCTTCTCCTCCATTAATAAAAGTATAGGGCAAGGATGACTGGTGTCAGGTAACAGCAACCAAAGTAAGGGACAAAAAAACAAAAAAAGGACAAAACTGTGCATGGTGTGGGAAAGACTAGAAGGGCAGACACATCAACAATTTTTATTTTAATTTTTAAGAGAAAAATGTCTAAATATTGAGTAATTAATGATGTCATTCCTACAAGTATAGACACTTTGCAAACTTTTGATACCTGGATTTTTGTTATCCAGGAAATAGTCTGGTTGTGGCTATTTATTATTTTCTTCATCTGTCCCACAAACTTAGGTGAACGTGGTTACAGACTTGTGGATATCTATGGCTACCCAATCCAGATGGACAAGTGTTATTGTCCAGGACACATCCACCTGGCAATATTAAATGCTATGAAGGCACATTGCAAAGGCACCAGAGCAGCCCCTGCCACCAGCTGATGCTTGACAGTGCACTTAGAGACACACTGTGCATGCCTGGGTGGGAGCAGCTCTCAGTTGTGTAGTGACCTGCCTAATCTCATTACGCTGTTGCATGCAGGTATGTATGAAGGGCAAGCTCCAGCCTGCACTTTCCATACCAACAACCTTCCTTTGGGAATCTGGCCAGGAAGTCTCCCTCAAGGCCCATGTTGCAAACTGGGTCATTTGCCTGCTGAGGTTCCTGTATGGTCCTCACCACGGTGCCACCTGAAAGCTGGTTAAAAATCACAAAATACACAACTAAGCTTTTCTCCCTCTCTTGGTCAACAGGGACAACATTTTATATAGCATATCTACATATTTTCCAGCCTCTCTGCTAACCATGACTGGAAAAAGCTGGCTCACCTTCTTTCATAGGGCACCAGTGTTCATACTTCTTATGTCTTCTGGAAATTGCTCTGATCTCCTAGGCCAGTCACAAGGAAGGATTTTTTTTTTTTCATGTGCAAGTCTTCCATGGTTCCCTTGGGCCATTCCCACCAATGCCCTGCAATGGTGAAACAGTTCCTGACCATGGCAGCACAACCCCCCAGGCAGTATGGACTAACCTTCTACACAGACAGAGAGATCAAAACCTAAAAAACCCAAACAATGACGTCAAAACAATCATCCCAGAAAGACAAGCTAACCTCCAGCTACTATCTGGCAAAGGAATATGGAATATTCTCCACAGAAGGCATCACACAGACTCTCCCACCTAATCTTCTCAGTCAAAGATTTGGTAGGAGCCAGAAAAGTCTGCCTCATGTTTTCACTTTCTTATAAAGCATTTTCTGTGCTTCAACATTTAGTCATGGTTCAGTTGCCTTGACTGAGGCACCGAACCATCCTGATGATGTGGTAAGGTATTCCCTGCAACAAATCCTCCTAGAATCCCCTCACACTCTGTGAGTGGAAATGGTTTTTAAACTATGTGCGAGGACCACAGGACAACCACCACTGAAAAGGCTTTCTTGCCTCTTCCCCACTGCAAGCCTCATCACGTCCCTTGAGCAGGCTGGCTGCCTTACTCACCAGCCATGCCTCCCTATATTATACTTATGAAGGGATTAGTTATAAATAGCTATTTAGGTGAAAACTCAAATTTTTGAAAGAACAGAAACAACCCTTAAGCTGATTTCTCAATTCAAAAGCTTTTCTCATTTATGATGGAGCAGAAATCTCAGCTTCTGTTCCCTTTCAGCTGAGTCCAAGGACAACAGGAGCATGCAAGGCAATGCCCACCCAGGCACATCTCTAAGCAGATGGGCCGAAGCTGTGTTTCAGCACAGGATGAGGCACCACAAATCTGTAACCATAATGCATTAAGAAAACAGGTAGTGGATTTACAGCTCCACCAAACCAGAATGCTGTTCCAAGAATCATCCCACGTGTCTTTCTCACAGTCCCTTAAAACCTGAAAAGACCCACTGTACACAAGACATTGAAAGCAACAAGCCCCTTGGAGGAGAAAAGGGAAAGAAAATATTTTCAATTCAGAAGCAAACTCTGAAGTGAATCTGCCAGTAGCAGTGACCGCTCCATTTGTCACCAAAGGCAAGAGACAGCATTGGAAAAAGCAGATTCTCCCTCCCTAGTGCAGATCCAGAGAAACCACCTGCACAAGTGCTGGTCTCAAGCTCCAAACAAGCTGAAAATACACGCACGTGAATGAAGCTTTACTTGGGATTGGACAGCAACAACAGATTCACAGCCTCACTATTTTCCTGAAGATGACAGGAGGAGCATGATGGCTCCTCAGGTTTCTTTTATGGATGTAAACCAGCCCACAGGTAAGGCTATTTCATAATCTGAGGAATCCACAGTGAACTACAGCGCTGTGACATTCACAGGCTGCCCCAGCAAACATGCAGCATGACAAGGCCATTAACTAATGGAAGAAGAGGAGCTCTAAACAAAAGCTCAGCAGACAGCACAAGCACTGGCAGCAGTCCGGCCTTGGCTCCAGCACAGCAACACTCACTAATCGTGCCAGGAGGGTATCATAACACACATTTTACCAGGACCAGGAATATGCTGTTGGGTTCATACAACAATGAAGTTCCCATATAAAAAGTTAAATAAAACCTTCCCTGCTGCAACATCCACAAGGTCTCTGCAAGCAGCAGTCACATGCTGTGACACAGGAGCAGGGGTTATGTCGTGCCCACTGCTGGAGAATGATGGCTGTGGGGCACCGCTGCTGTGTGCAAATTGTCAGACATGTCCCTGCAAGGGACAGACAACCCAGCCTGGCCTCGCTCACAGGCAGGTGCTCACTTGCTCCTATGACTTTCACTATCAAAGAGAACTTCCAGGTGCCGCAGGCGCTTTCTGCACAAGTGACTCCTCCTGGCAAAGGCTGCAGAGTTTCCCACTGGAATCATCCACAGGCTCATTACTACATGAGCAGGAAGCTTGTGAGCTGCCAATTTCTAGTGGCACCTTTGCCCTCACTTGGCTGCTTTGTTGCCATGTGCCAGATGTTCAGGGATGTGAGCCCTAGCAAGCAAGAGAGCTCCCTCTGATTCACCAATGACAGGCAAGAAACCACCCTGGAATTGGCCTCAGTACCAGGCTGAGATGGCTGCTTTGCATATCTGGAGCTTGTAAATTCCTGTTTGTTTCAGGAAGCATCTACTCTCCATGCAATAGAGAAACTTTCAGCTTTTGACCCTTATTTTAAGAAGAGCGATACATGACCAAACCTCCCTCCCCCTGCAATTCCTCTGGTACTTTGTGTATTCAGAAAGAGTTTTTGTCACTGAGAGACCCAGGCAGATGCAGGAGGGTACAAGTGGGAAGCAGCAGGGTGGATCACAATATATATAGATTATGTCTCTTGTCAGAAATAACAGTCCAGGAGAAAGTGTAGCTGTTCTGAGTGACTGTCCATGAGTAATCCCCCTCTGGGGATGCACTGGCAGCAGTTGTTTCATCAGCAAAGGGGTGCCTGGAAGCATCAGAGGCTCTTGCAGCAATGATTCCAAGTCAGCACTGCCAGAGCAGTCACCACAGACGCACGAACAGCTCACATCTGTGACCCTGCTGCAACAGCCATGAGTTCATGCAACTGCAGGCTGTGGGATTCCAACCCACTTCCTTTCCACTTGTACACTGACTTATTAGGTCAGCATGGTGCAATACTCCCCTCTGCTAACCACGTCACCTTTCTCCATCCCATACTCCTTTTAGTTGCAACCAGTGCAATGATTTTCTCCTTTGGTTTATTCTAATGCTTGTCAAATGACTGAAATCAGGTTGCCAGCTTTTTAGTCACTCAGATTCACTCACCCTTCCCCTTCTTAAAGTCAGGTCTACATTCTCTGGTGATACACTACTGCCCTAACTTTCTATGAGATTGCAATCTGGAGTGCCAGCTCAGCCAGAACTCTGTGATGGAGACTAGCTTTGTTTCGCTGCTGACAGTGAATATTTAGCCAAACCTGTCCTTTTTCTAGATTAATGTTTTCTCTCAAGTTTTTACCTGCTTCCAGATATTTCTGGTTTAGTGTAAAATAAAAAGCAGTTGAGCTTTTACTTTTCCTTAGGTCCATATTCCACTGCTCCTGTTTCAGAATATAGTGTCTCCCAGGGCACTAAGGCATCACACAGATCTCTGGGAGGCTGTTGCACCAGACTGCATGTAACACATCAAATCCCCTGCCCCACTGTTCTGCTGCTGCTTCTGCATCACACTGATTCTTTTTCCTTATAACGTCTCCTGAAAATCCTCCTCTCTACAAAGCACTTATCCTTTCCTCAGTATGCAAGTGCTGCCAAAAGACTAACACAACACCGAGCAAATCCCTCTCAGGTGCAGGGAGAATAAGCTTATCTGACCACTGATCCAGCAATAAATAGCCACTCGCCTTTCATTTACTCTTTCTCAGATAAACTCCCTTTGATTTCACTTACTCAAGAGGGGACTAAGCAAGGATCCCAGTACCTGGCCCGGAATCTCTTGTCCAGGAGGTCCAAGCCACTCCAGGTGTCTGAAGGAATTCAGAAGGTCTCATTACCCACCTGTGACTGTACCATGGACACGTGCAGTTGCCATCAACAGTCACAGACAAAGGAAACATCAGAGGGCAGAGATCAGCCCTTTTTTTTTTTTGAGGAACGTGTCAACTTCCACAGAAGTTGTGTTCTTTAGCAGGATGCTTCCATGTTCCTTTTCTCCATCCTGAGGTCAGACTCCTGACTGTAACCACTGGTTTGCAACAGGGATGAAGTCTTTCAGAGGGACATGTCAGATAAGGAATAAGAAACTGTGGCATACAGAGCTGTCAGGTAGTGCCTCTAGATAAATCCAGGAAAGGAAGAAACTGCCCTTTCTCTGGAAAACCAGCTGAGAGAGAAACAAACTCTTGACACACAGAGAGCACTGGGCAGGCATTTGTCATTTTGAATGTACCACACACTGATGAAAATCCTAACACTCATTACCAGAACAGATGCCTAGATGCTATTCCCTTAGCACTGCTGGTTCTGCACTGGGTCATTCCTATCTAAGAGACAGCACTTTCTGCATTGGTTTTCTCCAGAAAAAGCAGCTGTGTGAGCCACCTGCTTGCAACTAAAGCCAGTGACAGCAAGATCTCAGCCTCAAATAGAGAGAAATCAGACTAGGGAGCACAAGACAGATGTTTTCCAGTCACCTGGGCTGCATCCTAAAGTACTCAATGAACTGGCTCAGCAGCCTCAAGAACTAGCATTGATTCCCTTTGGGAACTTGTGTAGAACAGGTAGCGGGTCAAAGGATTGAAAAATGGACAAAAGTAGTGCCTAGCAAAAAGGCAAAAAAGGGAAGAGATTTGAATTATTATTTCAATTCCCAGAATAGCAGGATTAATTATTTGTAAGCACCTGAAAAAAATAACAGACTGAGTAGCAACCCAGGTGGATTTGCCAAGAGCCAATTATTTTAAAAAAAATTTCTCTGTACAGATGAAAAATTATTATCAGGGAGAAGCAAGACATGAACTGGAATTCAGTAATGCTTCTGACAGATCACTTTCACAAACATGCCAAAAATGTTATTGATGATACAACTGTGATACGAGTTCAGAAGTGGCCAAAAAACCATCCAGGAGTTCTCAGTGGGCTCACTCTGAAGGATGGAAGGATGTTAATACTTTGGGGTCTGCCTAGGAACCAACATTGTTTAGTGTTTTCATTATCAACCTGGATGAGGGAGTAAAAAGTATGTTTATTAAACTGCAGAGGACATGAATCTGGAAAGAATGGCAGGTATGCTGGGAAGCTCTGCCAAAGGAACTTGGCAAACTGGAGGAGCATTCTGGAAGAAAGGATCAGTAGGGACAAGTGCACAGTGCTGCTCTTTGGCACGAGGAGCCAACAGCACAAGCACAGGGTGTGGAGCAGGGGAAGTGGCTGCTCTTCAATTCTTCCCGAGCCCTGGAGTCTCCAGGAACCCGACACTCACCTTCAGTCCACTTCACCGTGCCACTGTGGAAAAGACCATCGAAACAGCGGATGTACAAAGAATGAGAACTGCGAGGTTAATGAATTATCTATTCGCTCCTCCTTTTTGCTGTAGTCTGTACATTTTTGGGCACTGCTCTTTAAGAAAAAGATGAATTAACTACAAGCATTCAAAAGAGCAACAGGAATTAAGAGATCTGGAAAACATCACCTAAAAGAACTGAAAAAACCCCAGAGTGTTTATACTGAAGAACTGAAGGACAAGGAGCCAATCACAAGAACACTAAAGTAATGCACAAATCTCAAGTTCTTTCTGCTCTCTGCCAAGCTGGGCATTGAAGCACTCCGTTAAGAGTGCAGTCACTCTCCCCACTACAGCAGGTTTTAACAGACTATCTGCTGCATCTTTCCAAGAGCAGGGGATACCACACAAGAATCTAGTGATGATGACTTGACTGCAAACATCAGGTGGAAATTCAAATTGTTTTGAAGCAAACCAACCCATCCTTTGAACTTCAAACTAAACACTAGGAGTCCCTGTAACTGCATTCAGGTTGTAGGGCACTGACACTGCCAGGGCTTTCCCTTTCCCTGAATGAGGAACAAGAGCCTGACATAAAGCAAAGAAAATTACTTTTGACTCAATTATTCATGTTACGAAAGCCCACTTGTGCTTGCCCAGAGGCTGACAGGTAACTTCATCTGTCTGGCAGCAAGAAAATAATTGCAAGTTGGTGCCAGTGTTAGACAAGAGCAAAGTATGAGCCCTTAAGGCCATCTCTGTAACAACAGTATACAATTATATTCCCAGACTGTTTCGTTCTGTACGTGGTGAGCTGCCAACCTCCTCTCTCTGTCTCTAAACACACGACATAATATGCCATCCCCTGAATGCTAATCCATTTGTCTTGTTATTTGCTGAAAAGTCATTAAGCAACATTTGAAAACATATATATACAAGATTTGTAAAACAAGAACTATACCCACTATTTATTCAGGATTTCCTTACACAGACAAACCATCCACTGAATGAGAAGTCACTGATCACAACCTGATTCCATTCTGGTTAGGGGAATTACAGAGAGCAACCCTTACTATTAACAGGTCCATGGTGCTTCAGAAGGGCACTCATGCAAGTGAGTGGGTAAAATACTTACATGGGGAAAGCAGTGTATTCATTTCAGTGTTTTAAAATGAGACTTGATACTGTTGTTCTGGATGACATTTTAACCAAACACAAATCATGAATCTCAGTAACCGAGCAAAATATAATGGCTTGTGCTATTCAGGAGGTCACATTAAGTCTGATTGTAGCCTTTTCAACAAGCTGTGCTGCTGCTGTCTCCTCTTCCCCTCCTGTGACATCACATCCTTGTCCCCAAACTCCCATTTCTTCCCCTTCCCATTGCTCTTTTCCTTCCTTTGCTCTTAAATCCTAAGAGTCCATAAAATCCATGCAAAAGCTGGTCCTTTAAAATATTCTTTAAGAATACTAAAAATCAATTTAATTGTTCATAGTACACACTGACAATCTTGAATAGCAAGCCTCATCTGTGATGCAACACAGATTACAGAGAGATGTCTTTGTAAAACATATTTAATTAAAGCTGAAGTCCATGTAGGTAAAGGAAGTCTTCACTTAAATGCTGCAGGATACACAGTGGAACTCTCCTCAGATCAAAATGTGGCAAATATGATGGCGATATAATGTTTGCCCACCGTTATTAATTAGGTGACCTTCACAGTGTCAGCTGACAGTGTTCTTACCACTTTCTCCTTGTAAACAATGTATTTCAGCCACTTGAAATCCTGCCATTTGAATCCTGCCAGAACAAACAGGGAATCCTTCTCGTACTGCTCCATTTTCTGGATTGCACCTTCAGGATATGTGATCCGGAGCGTTGTCTTGCCACCCACATCTTTTTCAAAGCCCTTCACTGGAGCCGAGTTCAGCCTGCAGGGCAACCAGAGGAGACACCGTCACGGATTCCCACTTACACTCAGATTCCCACTTACACTCAGATTCCCACTTACACTCCTGTATGTTGATGACACAGCAATCACTGCTGGGCAAGAGCTCCCTGTAGCAGCTGCTACAGTAGCAAATGTTAACTCTTGCAGTTCTTCATCACAAACACTTACGGAGGTTGGTACCAAGTGACAACAGCTTAATGAGAAGTTACTTAAATTCTGTCATTGAATATAATGCAAACCATTTCTGCATATCCACTCCTGTGATTTAAATAGGGCTGGAGGCTTTGGAAAAGGAAAGTGAAAAATATTGTCCTTGCAAATGTAGAGTAACAAACTAAGCGTTAGTATTTTAACAGCCCATTGCTCCTGTGATGTGTTACTTGGGTTCTGCAAGACTGTGCTGAAAGAGATGATGCAGCTCCACATCCAGTTCAAACAAACTGAAACTGGTCTCACGCTCCAACCCCAGCCCAGAGTTTACACCACTCAGTTTGCCTGCAGTGAGGCTGCTTAGGGAAACAAGCCAACTAATAATTCTCAAAAAAATCCCATAGGAACATTCTGCACCTGGTTTAATTCCCCAGACTGGCCCATCTGGAGGGCAGGTTGCTTTGCAATGCCAGCACAAAGGAGGAGGTTGTGCTGGGACAAGGCTCAGCACCACTGCAGTCTCACTGACTCCAAGGAGTTTCTGCAGTGGAAGTGCATCCCACTCTGAAAACACTCAAGCAGTCATACAGCTTTGATCTTGGGGACACTGATTTCTAAGGAGATGCTATGTATTTAGCTGTGCTTTTGTTAAAATATTTCTCAGGAATAAAGTTTTTTCCCTCAGAAAAGCAAACTGCTTTGGCATGAACAGCAATGATGACTTTCATGACATTAAAGTTTTCAGAACTTCTATGCAAAACTAAAACCCCAAAGCTGAGGAAATTTCATGTAACTTGGAATACAATTTTTGCTGACATCAAACAGCAGCCTCTGATGGCACAGCATTGCCTGCTTGAATTATTGCAACATTCTTGACTTGGTGTAGTTCGTATACTGGAAAGTGCTTATGGACTGCAAATTTTGCCATGTAGGAATGTTAATGAGAATCTGGATTTGTCTTTTCCAGCCGGGGTAAGCATTTTACATTGGAAATCTTTTAGTACAAGAAAAATCTCTAGAAAATCTGAAATTATATTCAAAATATAGAGGAATACATTCTTACACATTTTTAGCAAAAAAACTTACTTTATCATCAGGAGTAAAATATTAAAGGCAAAACAACTTAAGAATCAGCACCACCACAATTTATACAGCAGATGAAGTCTTTTTCCATGGTTTATAAATCCCTGCTTTGTAGCCTGACTTTTAGGTAACTAGATCAGAGTACAATGCTCCCAGCCAGCCTGGTCCCTTGCTTTTTCCTCTGTTGCTGATGGCACATTCACACATCACTCACTTTTTCTGTGGGCAGTATTTAAACTTTAAGGTGTTGTTCCTCTTTGGGGCAGATTACCTTATATAAAGCAAAAGCATGTGGCTCTAAAGGTAACAGAATACTACCAACACTATCAATACTATGAATACTATGCAAAGAAAGCTAGTTTTACATGTTTTCACCTGTTTTCTTCAGGATGAGGAGGTGTCTGCAGTTGGTTCAAATGTCACTGTGCAGCTCTTTGGCAGGGTTTTTCCCATCCCCAACTCCTGGGTTCACTGTTTTGCTGCTTGTTTTGTTAATACTCCCAAAGCTTGGGAACCCTACTTTGTATCTAGACAGGAAATAAATCAAACCATTTCCCCAAGTGAAATGAACTCAGGTCTCCAGCAAAGGACCAGAGTGTGTGCTGCTGATGGAGCCACAGGGATGGAGCCAGCACCACCAAGGCCCAGGGGCAGTGCCCCGAGGCCAGTGCAGGCAATGGAGCAGGAAAATTCTGGCAGCCACAGCCCATGTCCACGAAGGTGCAGACTCCACTGCTCAAACCCCTTCCCAGGCAGGATGTACTGGTGGTTAGAAACACAGCTAAATCTTGGAAAACCTCAGTTAGGATGTCAGGCCTCCTTGTACTGCCCATGGACAGGCAGTTTTCTCCACAGGAAGTTTCAGAGTGTTTTTCTCTCTATGTTCGCTGATTACATAGAGACACTAACTCCTAACCTTGGCACCATGAGGATCCTTTCAGATACCACTAAAGGATCACCATCAGGTGAATCCCTGTCTGGTTCTAATCAGGAATTTCTGATACACTTATTTTTGCCCTGTCTGCAATCTGTTCTAAGGAGGCATTTCAGAGCCCTGATGACTGACTGCTGCACGAAGTCCTGCCAGGTAAACAGTGTGACAGCTGGGAATAACATCTGCACTGAAATCTGATAACATCTAGTTAAAGAAAAACAGCAACTCACTCCAAGCTCTTTTAGAACTGACAAAACTGAATTGGACTACCTTCACCACAAGAATAGAATTTCTTGCTGCAATTAGCGATCCTCACATGGTAACACACGAGGCATCAAAGAACTCCACATACTGCTGGATCACTCCTTTGCCCACAAATGTACCTCATTTTTTCACTTAAAATTCACTCCCTAGGTCCCCAATATCATCCTTCAAAGGAGTTCTGCAGTGTATGAAAAAGGATGTTATAATACACGGGACTTCCCCAGCCTCCACAGGAATAAAGCAAGCAGTTGGATACATATCCAAGCACCTGGCTTCATTTAACCTTTACAGTTGACTTCTCTCTCCTTTATCCATCCCACCAACAGCACAGGTGCTTAGCTGCCCTCTTATCCTCTCAGCTTGCAAACTGACATAGATTTACTGATGTGGAGAGAAAAAGTTGAACTTTTCATTTGGAAATTAAATAGTGGACTTTCTGATGTAAATCTTAGTGGGTGGCTTAGTCCAGATGGATTGAAACCGTCCTTTTGCTACTTTTTGAACAATCTGAGCCCAAGGAAAGGCTACAACTGCACTTTAATTCAGCTGAAATAACTACAAGTCACCCGACTATGACGAGTAGTAAGAGCTCTTTGTTAACAACTGATAGTGGGATGAACTAGGAGAAGGGCTGTAAAAATTTTGTCCTGTTCTGAACAGACACCCTTGTGTCCAGCACACTGATGGAGAAGCAGGGAACCATTCAGAGGAACCAAAGACTGAAAGGGATCTTCTTGGTCTTTTTGTCCAGAGTTAGAGGATATTTATTTCTCTCTGTATGTTCTATTCTTTCCTGACACATGGGAGAGAATAGAGACTGTGCCAATTAATACCTGCCTATATGAATAAATTCTCTTTTTAATCTCTTTCTTTCTTGTACCATAGCTAAGAATTTGCTATTTGCCACCACATCTTAAAGTTGACTAAAGTTGAGAAAGATTATATCAGATACATTTCCTTTAATATTAAATCAGTTACCTTACTAAGGAAAAAAATACCAACTTTCACTATGTTAAACCAGTTTTATAAACTTACGTTGCAGTTTATCTCACTTTTATTATTTACCATCATAATATTTTGTTACTCATGACTCAAAACCTGCTGGAAAACTGCATTTTTTTTTCAGGTCAGACTAATGGTTCTATAGCTCCCTAGAGCACATCCTCCCTCCCTCCTACACACACTCTCTCACTCTCCATTAGTACAGGTATTATGTTTGTTAATCTCCAGTCACCCAGAACGCCTCCCCGACTTGACAGATTTATTACTAGGAGTTATGACTAGACCTGTGATTTCACATATCAGCACGTTTTTCAAGCATTCTGAGATGGCGATGATCCAGGTCCTCAGCAAAAGCAAGGAGTCCTAACTTTGACTGTGGTCCTTTGCACTCCCACCACTCTGCTTCTGCTCCCTTATTCAACATTGTCATCTGCAGCGACACACAGCCAAAGAATTGCCAGTTTCTAGGGCACACTTACAGGTGTTTAATCACTACTGGGTCCTCTCTCATAGAGGCTTCCTGCTTCCTAACACCCTATGCTGCACCATTCTTAGTCCTGCCCATCCTGTGAGGTGTAGTTCCTGGGGAATGCTCCAATTGTATGACCAATAATACTCCCCTGAGCTACCTAGGGCATATATGTGGGAGCAGATCCAACAGTGTGAGTTACTGCTTCACCACCTAAGGGCATCACAAAAGCAGCAGCTTTTAGAAAGGAGCTATGAAAGGAAGGTTCAAGTGATATCATACAAAAGACCACATTCCCAAGAAGCTGTGGAAAACAGAAAGCTTGAGGAGTGCCTTTACCCTTTGATGTGATCATCATTTATAACAAACCTTTTTAAGCTCAGGTCTATTTTTCCTCTCCCTGTAAGTTAATACTTCCATACAAATGGGTACTGTCACTAGTACAGGTTAAAGTTTGCCTGCATAGCAAGTGCACTGATACAGAAACTGAATATGTGACAAGAAAACTGTAATGCCAAAGACTCACCTGACAACAACATCATAGTCATCAATTTTTAACCCCAATGACTTATTTGCAAGTACTCCACCATTTCCCACAATAATACATCGCCGGCAGCTAAGACTGTGGAAGAAACAGAGGAGAGAGGTGATTTTTGTAACAGAACTTCAAACACACAGGGAGCACATATTTAGTTTGCACGCATCTGAGAACTACAGGAAACCTATGTAAATGTTGAGAATTAAGAGGGGGACAGAGATACACTTGATCCCCAGCTCACCTCGTCATGCCCAGGCATTACACGTGATAAACTGCTTTCAACACCTCACACCACGTGTGGCCTAATGAGATGAGCTGTCAGGACAAGCAGCTCCTCTCCCCCACACCCCTGGTATGATGGGCTTGAATCAAACCCATCTGTTTACTTAAACCGTCTCATTATTCATTCAGCACTGAAATAACAATAAACCAAAGGCTTAGTGAGGAAGTCTTCTCTCCAAGCAATTTTATGAGTGCAGGCAGATCTTGCCAGGTTATCTGGGGTGTGCTCACCTTGCTGAGAGCAAAATTGCTGCTGTTATTGTGAGACTTCAAGAGGCAGAAAAACATTAAATTGAGAGAAAAAAAGACCCACACACACATGCCTGTCCAGCAGGAAACATATATGGAGACACAATAGGTGAGGAAAGGGAAGGAAAATAACCTTAATTAACAAAGAAACAGGAAAGAGAAGGAAGAGAACAGTTTCTCGTGGAACCCTGAGTCACGAGAACTCTCTGCAGCAGATGTTAAAAAGCGATTTTGTTTTGAAGACAGAGAAAGGACTTCTTTCCAGCCATCTAATCCCAAATGCAGCTGGCTCTTCTGGCAACGTGCCTCCATCTCTGGTAGTTCACTGAAGGAATACGTGTCTGCAGAGCCTTTTTCGGAAAGGGTCCAAGGCAATCAGTTGTTTGGAGCAGATCCCTGAGCTAGGCAGCCTTCCTAGTCCCAGGCACAGTCAACTGGTCGCTTCTAGGCTGTCCTCTCTGTGATAGGTCTAAAGAGCCAGCGTGAGGAAAGCTCTGCTTATGTGGGGTCCCTTTTTGCAGAGGAGGGCTGGAGTGCACTCAAAAGACTCAGCTAAACCACTGAAGGTCACTCTGCTGACAGAGCCATTAGCTGGAGACACGTGCAGAATTAACAGCACCAAGAAATGCTCAGGAACAGCTTCCCCTGCCCAGATAAAGTCCCACTGCAGATCTGAGCCCTTCCAAAAGAAAAAACTTCCTCAAGCAGATGGACATATTAGCCCAGAGCCCCCAAGGGCTGAAGAAGCGTGTGTGTTTGTGATAATCACACCACAATAGAGAAAGAATTTTATAGATGATGGCATAGCAGAAAAAAAAAATACAGTTCTGGCAACAAGGAGAAATCAGACACAAGATCTGGTTCAAGCAGTACATTGTGACAAAGAGGGAAGGAAGAGTCAGGCCTAAGTACACCAAAGCGAGTGACAAAGATGGTAACAGCTTTGTCAAAACCTTTAAGGAAAAGGTGCTGCAGGAGGGAGAAAGACATAGTTCAGTTCTGGCCAAGTGACATTTCAGATGGAAATACACTCTTTTGATGATTATGACAGGAAAGTTTGACCACCTGAACAACAGACTGCTGGGTGAAATGCTGTAATTTCTCTACAGCTGTCTCAGCTATGATTCTGTTTGAATTCTCTGTTTTAAAGAAGAATACCATGCTGAAATCCAAACACTGCAAGCTCCAGGCACTCCACTCTATCCTCTTCCCACTTACTGTTAGGATGTTTTTAGCAATTCTGAATACAGATCTGCTTGTTTCAGCCTCAAACCACTTAATCTCTTTCTTCGCTTTTCTGCTAAATTAAAGCACCATCTACTGTCAGTAGCTCCTTCCACATCTGCATAAGATCCACTTACTGACAAAGCACTGTGTATAAACATTTTCCTCTCACAGGAGACTGGTGAGCACGAACTGCTGCACAAGAGATAAAAGAACCAGTTCCACCAGCCAAAGCTGTTCCAGCAGCTTCATGGCCCAGTTCCCACACAGGACTCATAGACTGATCAAAGCCCACTCCTAATCTTCTGTTGACCATACAAACTGGAGTGAGCTCATGACATCTTGCACAGTATGGCAGCTCTTCTAGGTCTTGAGTCACACTTGCAGTACCTCCCCAAGCAATTCTCAGCTTCTCCCCAGATCTCCAAAGTACTGATTCTGGAAGACCAGCATGCAGAGCTAATGCTGCTCAAGGCAGAGTGCCTTTTACACAGCAATCTTACTTACATCATTCCAATCCTCTTCTTACAGTCATTGGTTTGCAGAATATAATCCTCATTTTGTAAACATGACCTGCATTGTTACCTCTGTGATGCCTGATTTTTGATTTGGCTCCAGTGAAGGATGCAACAAAACAGTCAAGACTGACCGGGCCCTTCTGCTCGTTACTTTCCAGTCTTTGGTTCTGGCAAATTTTCCTAGTGTAATTTCACATTTACTCCAGACTGGTTTTAGCCCCTGCGAACACCTGCCAGCAGGATTACACAAGAAGTGTCACTAAAGGATTAATTATCAACTCTGACAACAACTTTTTAAAGCTGTGTAACATATCCCATTCCTAAAAAGGATACCTCTAAACGGTGTAGTATAGAATCAGAACATAATGGACTGAGACAAATAACTAATGTGTGCCTCTAAAAGATTACCTTTATCATTCAAGCTTCTAGATCATCTAAAAATTAAATCCTCTATATGGCAAGATTTCATTCCCACAAACCCAAAGTAACATAACATCAGTTATGCTGCCATCCTAGCTCTGTCCTCTGCAGGATTTTCCTGCAAAACCAAACTAAATCAACTTACAGCCATTTCTTTATTATCTCCTATATTTCTCCAGGAATGGCACAACATTTGCTGTTCTATCAAACATTTCAAGAAGGGCTAAAAAACAAACAGTAATAACAAAAATAATTCTTCAGTTAACTCTTTAAATACTCTTCAGTGCTTACTGACTTTGAAAGACATACAATTGTCATTAAATATCCTTGTAGTTACTAATAAAAAATTCACAAAGTATTTCATTGTTGCTGTAAAATGAGACATCTTTCTATCTTTACCCCCAAAAATGAAACAAATACTTAACTGAATGGTTCTGCCTTTACTCATTGTAACTGATAGGTTAATCACTTTTGCCCAGCTTCATGTCTGAACCACTCTTCTACACTCGTGGTTCTGACATATTTAAATGCATTCTCCTTTTTCCTTAAGTCTGCAGATAAGATTTTTCATTAGTAACTTTCTGACCCTAAGGTCTCATCTTTGATCTTCTAACAGCTTAAATTTCTTTCAAATGTACTCTGTCTGCTGATGGTGCCTGAGCATGGGAAACCTGCACAGTCATTGCTGGCTCCAGGCAAGTTTCTGGGTGAAGAAACACACAGAGCAAGCAGCATCGGTTACAGCTCAATTGTTTCTCCACAAAGAAGCATGCAAACACCTTTGTGCTTGTTTACACAGTATGTCAAAGCTCTATTTCTCTTCCAGAAGAGCTCAAGGACTGAACACATCACACACAGCCAATGTTTCAGTTTGCTACCAGGGTGGTATCAAGGATGGTCATGGACTTTCCACAACAGATACTCCCTAAGCCTTAAGCTGGGAGCTGCAGCCAGATGTACAGACTCTTGACACAGATACTCCAAGGTTGAGTTCATCTACATCAAAAGCAGGATTCACGCAGATTTTCTTGAACAATATAGCACTGTAAACACATGTATGCGTTGTAGCAATTCCTACTTCCTCTTCCTCTCTTATCTAAGTGCTTTAAGGGATTTATCGGGGGAGAAAAACCACAAAGCCTTTCTTTATGCAACTTTGGAACTGAAGGCTTTGAGGAAAGATATAACAGAATAATTAAAAAATACATCTTTAGGGTAGCTGGTGCTTAAGGAGGCTTAGCATATTCTGGTTTGATCTGGCTGCTGTTACTTAAATGGGTGTTATCAACCTGAACCAGAGAGACACACTCAACCTCTCTTGCTCTATCAAATTCCTTCCTCACTTGTTCAGGTAATATACTGCATTAGTAAAGACTGTGATAGTTATAACTCAAACTTTCAGTTTTCTTTTGTTACCACCTGGAGGCAATACAAAAAAGGTCAGTCAGGTTTTTATATTTATGTCTTTTCATTGGAAATTTACATGTCATCACCACAGAGATGTAACCCCAAAGTCCACAGAAGTCCAGCCAGCAGATGGGCTGTGGAATTAGAAATCAAGCCCTGATCCATTCGCAGAATGAGGGAGAGGCCACCTGAGGAGCCACTAAATCAAGCAGTGAAAATGTCAGCAATATAAGTGGGCCTGGAAAAGCCAATGGAGGGCAAGAAATTTCAAAGACGAGGCCCACCAACACCTGTGTTAGGGAGAAAGACATGCCAGCTCTGAAGGAAGAGGTCAGCGGTTCTAGAGAAAGTCCCTGGATCTCCAATCTTTTCCAGACAAGCTCAGGGGTGAGTTGTAACTACCCTCCCAAACATCACTGCAGCTTTACCTGCCCCCTGCCCTGGAGCAGGAGCAGGTGACTGTTCAACACAACGGTGCTGTAATAAGGAGTGATGAAGAAAGCAGGGCACCACACACAATGTGTTACAGGTGTGAACCACAGCCTTTGTTCACATGCCCTCCAGCTGCTGCTAGTTACAACACAATGGAGGGATTAGTTGAAGTGAGTTGGCAAGGCTGCTGTGGGATGATGAAAAGTGCACGCATACCCGGAAGGATCACGTTTGCCTCATTTCAGCACCATGTCAGTACATTGTGTCAGGAAAGAGGCATCAGGGTGCCCTTTAGCACAGGGATAATCAAACAAACAAGTTAATTTCCAAGGCTTATGAGAGGCAAGTGAATGCAACCTCTCAAGGACCAGCTTTGTGAAGGAGGGCAGAAAAGGAGAAGCTTGGATAGGAACAAGACCAAAAGCTTCGTGTAGAGATCCTCCACCACACAACTCTAATCCTCTTTTTCCTTCCTATGCTCTCACGCACTGCTCTGACCTCACCTTTCCGGCCTCTCCCACCCTTCCCCTGGGAAAGCTACCTTCAGTGTATAGTTATACGAACACTTATTCCAGTGGGCTGGGCAGTGCTCACCCTCCCCACCCATCCCAGCCTCTGCCTCTCCTGCTGCCATTTCAGCTCTGTGCCCACACAACTATTCAGTGGGAGGGGAACTCTGGAAGTGAAGTCATTGGAATGACCTGGGTTGAGAGAAAAACTCAAAAACTGGATCATCTCACTGATCCACTCTAAAGTTTCTTTTCAAACAACAGCAGCAGCACAAGGAGAAGGGGGGCAGCAGCAGCAGCAAATATGGCTTTGCCAACAGAGAAAATGTTGGTGTAACTCCATCCTGAAAAGAGGGTGAACCTGGAGCCTTTTCCCTGCTTCTAGAATCATCCCACTAGGCTTCTGAGAGCCTACAAGTGTAAGGCTTCAGAAGATCTCCGAAACCTGACCCCTTGTACCTCACAGACTTGAGTTGTGTCTCTTAGCTAACTCTTCCATAAGACATTTACTCAGTCCTTTATCATAGAACGAAGAACAGTTTGGGTTGGAAGGGACCTTTCAAGGTCCCCTAAGTCAGGCCTTCTCCAGTCGCTCCAAGGTGTTGAGCAAAGGGGAGAGGTCTGGATTTTCTGCTTGATCAGTGAGCAGAAACGGAGTAGCCAAACTCAAGGCTCTGCTCCCAGCGCCCTGGGGCTGCCATGGAGAGGAACTGTTAGGATCTGCTTGGAGCTTGAGAAAAGATGGAGGAAGGAGCTAACCTTCCTCTACCAGTCTGCTCCATCAACTTTTCAGGAATCCAAAATGGCAGATACCTATTGCTGCCAGCACCGGAATTCAGTGATGACCACAGCTGAAGAACATTTCTGGAACCACACCCAAGTCTTCATCTGTGCTCTACTCACCAAGCTGGTTTCCCAGAGCAGCACTGTGGCAGCCTTAACACCTCCTACAGCTCCCAAGCTCTTACTCCTAAAACTCCTCTGTTGCAACTCCATCCACCTCCTCCTTTAGGCTCTCACTTTGCAGCTTGCTATCCCAAGCCTTCCTGTCCCTTTCTCTCATACACACTTCCATTTTTATCCTTCCTAAGACCTGCTCACTTGGAAGGGCTTTGAGAGGTATTTGACTGTGAGGTATATGTACACAACCAAGATCCACTGATACGGATTTATCACAATAATTCCCAAGGAAACAGAACTTCCCCAAGACATCTGTGTGTTTACACACCACCAAACCTTGTTACTGCAATACCACAGAAATACATGTCTAGCCTGCTCCTGAGGTCTCATTTGCACTTGGTATCTCAGGGACTTTGCATACATTTCACGGGGCTTGAGTGTTAGATCTTTCCTATCTCTGCATCAAACCCATTATAAAAAACACAAACCAAAGTGAGCAGCTCATGCTTGAGTGGTTATGTTTCAGAATCTCCTGCAAAATTACTTTTAAAAAGCCTAAAACATTCTACTCCTCACAAAACAGGTGAGCAGCAAGGGTCACAATTACATTAACCTTCCTTGCAAGAATCTTCCACCTGCCCTCTGTCATTAATGCAAATTTCCTATGAGCAACCTTCTGAAAGAATCTATATGTGGATTTTTCAACAGATTAAAATCTTAACTCTCCAACCAGAACTGAGATAAACCCTAGATGGATGAGACTCAGTTGTGTGCAAAATCTCTGAGAAGGTCATTTGTAAAATGGTTTTACCTTCTGGACATAATTTCTCAAATTAATCCAAAGTCTGAAGGCTAACCCTATCTGGCACTGCTGTGAGGCAAGGCAAACTTCAAAGAAACCTAAATTAGCGCATCAACTGTGCAAGACTAAGAATAAACTTTCACACAGAGAGTAACTCCCAGCTACAGCAGGCAAGCTCTACAATCAGCATAAGAGATGCGGAGACCCACGGAAAGGCTGGAAAAGCTTATGAAATTTGTCATGAAAAGTGGGCAGAAGGGGAGCTGAGCCAGGAAATAAAACACATGTGTTTAGAAAGCAGGAACTGTGTTGTTAGCCTGGGCCAAGTACTACTGGAAAGAAGTATTACCAGGACTTTGAAAACAGAGATCATGTCCCAGCAAGAACCTCTGACAGCTTCTGAAAAATCCTACCCCTGATCCGGGAGGTGGCACTAAACCAAAACTGCAGGACAAATGGAAGGAATGACAGAAAAGCAAGGACAGAAAGGACTAAAGGACTATCATTGGGAAGCTGATTGTAAACATGCCAGTGAGTTTCAGAAACAACCTCTATAACAGGACTGAAGAATCAAAGGAGCTTCTTCTAAAGGCATCAATTCAAATACCACAGGACCCAGGAGACTGCTATCCTGTCCATCCTAGCACAGGCTTGGCCAACACAACCAAACATTCCTACTTTTAGAGTGAGGTATTAGTGAAACACATTGTTGAAATAAGCCAGTCCCTTCTTTCCCTCTAAAGTTTATTTTGATCCTGTTGCTTTGTCAGAAAGGCTGGAAAAAGGCAAAGTGTTTATTGAAAACCTGTTATTTACTTATTTCAGAACAGGGCAAGAGGATGTCTTATAACAACATATGAAACAAAAGATTAGGAAATAGTCAAACGGTAAATGCTTTTTTCTACCTATGTTTAACTTAAGAGAGGTCTCCAGAGTCTACAGATTTACGATAAAGAGGACTCGGCTTTCAGCTCCTGATTTACTCATCCACATCCAAATGTATTGGCAATAATTTCTGGCAAAAAAATGTCTAACAAAATTTATTTAGGACATATGGAAAAGAATCACTTCTACTCCTTCTGTTCTGAAGGTCTCATCTTACCTGTCAAGAGCTGGAGTTAGTCGATAATCTTTGGTTGCTGACAGGATGGCTTTGATCAGATTATCTGGGGAGAAAGGAAGAAGACATTAGGAATAAGTTCTCACTTCTAATGGAAATGAGAAACAATGGGATGTAAAGCGTCTGAAGCAGTTACTTGAAGGACCTGAAAGGTTCTCGTTAGGAATGAACACTAAACTGAATATTCCTATTTTCTCTGGACAATGACCTTCACACACGGCCTGCAAATGCACGTTATGTGCCAAATTCTGATGCAGTGTGTGATTGCCTTGCACGGAGAGTGTCACAGGGAACAAGCACCGTACATTTTATAGCAGTGATTTCACATCCCCTGCCCTGGGATGGCAGTTTCACAAACACTTCAGACATGGAAAGGCCAGCATCACTGTCACTGCTTGCCTTCAGACAAGCTTTTATGCAGCTGAGTGGTGAACTGAATGCAGGAAGAGAACCAGGTTAAAACGGATGCTTTTTATGCTGCGGGTTACTTTCAGTTTAGGTTCCTCAGTCTGTCTTTCTTCAATTAAAGCACCATAATTGCATAAAGAAATGCCCATGAAACCACAGCCTCCACTGATACCCAGTGACTGCTGCAGCAACCAGATGGTGTAAGTTGTGCAAGCATAGGCACACACACAAATCAAATGCATTAAGTTGCAGAAGCACAATGATTATATATAAATAATTCTATCAGCTATGGAAATTTTTGGGTCTGCTTCCCTCTACATATTGTCATTTGTCCCTAATTTTTCCACCTTTCTCCCCCAAGCTCCCAACTCCTTTACCATGACCCAGGTAAAGACCCTTCTTGGCCAGGCCCAAGCAGCAATGCTCTGGCCAGTCTGTATTTACAAACGTACCAGTAACTTCAGAATGTCTGTACTGGGTCTGACAAAAAGTGCGTCTGCCTCCAAATCCTGACTCTAACTGTGGTCTTAAGCAGATGCCTAAGAGGAGAACAAAACCAAAGCAAACAGATATATTTCCCTGAAATTCGCTTCTGCTGTTAAACTGTTTTCAAATCAGGGATTTCATATGTCAGCTTCTTTGTATCTGGTAACCTGCAATGATTTCTCTTCCAGGAGCTCAGAATTCTCCTTGATCCATATGGACATTCAATCACCTCCCTTTCCTGATTTTCAATATGGCTTCTCTGAGCTTCATTTATACCGGAAAAGATTGTGAACAATTTGTCCCCTTCCATCTTTGCTTGGGAGATCGCAAATACCTCTAATATCCTTAAATATATCAGTCAACTAGTTCAGAAGTTCTTAGGAAACACCAGTCAAAATTAATAAATAAGTCTCATTTCTTTACAAAAGACTAAAAATGATACAGAGACATTACAACAAGTGATTTTTTACATTGAACTTAAACAGCTTTCCTTACAGACATTAATTACTGCAATCAGCACAGTTAGGGAAGACCCTTTCAAATAAAGAGTTCTGTTCTTCTCCACTGTGTCCCTCCTCAGCAACAGGACAAATGTGTGGGATAAACACAGGAGCTGGAGGCAGCCCATGTGCCAAAGAGCTTTGATCCTGACAACAAGCTCGTGAGACACACGAAAGTGACAAACAGAAGACTCTGACAGTTACTTTGAGATTTGGGGAAGTTTTTGACATGGAAGCACTGACAGCACCTGCCAACCACTACAAGCTGGGGAGCGTGATTACTTTCAGAACATCGTAGTTTGGAGCGGAGTAAGGAACAAGGCAATTTATAAGGGTAAAAGCAACTTTGATAAGAAAATAGTGGTGGTGTTTAATTTTCTTTCATGTGAAGCATTTCTTTTGAGGCATAGGCAGCAGGCTTCCCCTTCAGCAAGAATGTTATTCCCCTAAATCTGCCATAACAGCAGTAGGTTGCTGTGACCTCTAATGGCACCATGCCACAGTCCTCTCCTTGGCCTGCTCCACACGTTGACTTTTGCTGGACAGTATACACTTCTGGCGTTGTTTTCCCACATTCTCAGAGAAGAGATCAAAGGATTGCATGTCAAGGGCTGCAGCCTCCCATCTACCAAGCTTTTGTTATGCCAGGTTTGCTCTACCACCCACAAGTTACACCCTGCACTACACTTGGAGACCATCCGATGGACTATTTTAGAAAGAACATTAAAAGAATACAGTTGAGTAATGCACTCAAATAATTCTGGTTTACTCATCCTGCCAGATAATTAGCAATGCCTTCTTAGTGAATGCTCAGGAATGAAATAAAACTACTTTAGGTGTGGATATGGCAGCATTTGGAATGGAGGTGCTTCCCAAACAAAACCAAACCAAACAACAATATAGAGCATTCAGTACAGATTTTGAATGGACAAATAGGAGATAGCTCTTCAGCAGATCCAACAATACATGGCATCCAAAAAGTCTGGAAGTTGCACAAATCTCAGTGTTACTATTCAAAACTGCTGAACGAGGCTCAATAAAACACAAAGTACTTCACTGTCAAGTGTTCACTCACAGCAGGAACGAAGATGGCACCAAGTTCATCTGGTCTAGCCCTCTTTTTGGAAGCCAGGAGCAGGAGCTTCAAGCACTCACAGGAAAAGCTAATGGCTGGGGCAGGGGACAGGCACTAGATCTTTCTGGTTGAGCTGGAACTCTACTACATTGTTGCTGAGGAGGGCATTTGCACTTGCACCGTGACTCTGGCACTAGAATGGAAAGACAAGACCTCCTCCAGGAGTTTCCGTATTTTCTGTATTTTCCTGGGGAAGGGTTTGAAGGATCAGTAGATGCTGCTGTGGCTGATCTGCAACCTTGCACAAGACCACAAAGGAATAAAGAACAATAAGGAACCACTGGCAGGATCTTTTAATACTGCTGGGGCAAGGTGGAGGGTCACTTGCAGTCACCACTGCAAAGACTACTCTCACAGATATCAGTGACCTGCAGGACACAAAGCAGGGCTCACTTCCAGGCTGTGACTAAAGAAAATTGGGCACCAGAAAAGCAAGTGCATTACGTAAAGTTAATTGATGAGACATAATCTCTTCAGGGTAAGAAACTAAGAGGGTGATGAGCACAGTCTGCCTTATACACCTGGATACTGAGTTTTAATAACAGGTGCAGGTACACACAACAAATACTACAAAGAAAAATTCCTTCCTCGTTCAAGTAACAGGATGTGTGCACAGCCACTGCCTGGAAGTCAAGGACTGAAAGAAATTTTGCAAGGACAAAAGAAAGACCAAGTTGTCTGGATGAACACATCAGCAGGGCAAGCAATCTACTGCAGTTTTCTGCAGCCATAGCTTGTTTATTATATTTTTTTCTTGTCATGGAGAATTTAGATCATTGGGGAGAGTGGGAGATTATTTAACCCATTCATCTATCAACCACTATGCATGCACTCTTGCTATAAAAACAAAGCAAGAAGTCTCTCCACATTTTTCTCCCATCTAGAGGAGGAGTTGACTACATTTATCTAAGAATCCTGAGTTATCTTGACATATTCTATCAACTTTGCCTTATAACATAAGAAGATTCAAAAGCCAGCTCGGGACTGCATGATTTCTCTGAACCCAAGTACATCTTGACTTCAGGTTGACCCTGAAATTTTCAGACATTTGGAAATACTAAATAGTTAGAAATTAGGCAGACAGTGACCACACAGTGAGAATCAGCCTAACTCTCAATTCTAGCCTTTTTCTCTGTTATTTATGTGAAGGAATGGAGGAAACCTTCACTGTAAATGTCAACAACACTTAAAATTGTTGTTTCTAATGCAGAAGCTTCTTGCTCGTATCACCAAAAAAAGATGGGAGGCCTTTCCAGTCCACAGGGCTTACTGCAGGCATCTTGCAGGGTCTACCTTCTGCCTGCCTTGAAAGTAGGCAAATTGGGATGTTTGTGCACTCTCAAGTGGCCAAGAGAAGAGGCTGTAATTTTTCAAGTTGTCTATACCAGCCACCTTCCTCAAAACCCAGCAAGTCTACAGGCCCCTACTGCCAGCAGTAAGTGTGTGAATACCCTGCCTCAGGGTCAGGGAACAGCGTGCTGCTGCACTGCTGTGTGTCTGCCCAGGGAGCCACGGCCAGTGCCCATCTCCACAGGGGTCACCCAGGTGCCACTCCTCCAGCCAGCACTTCTGCAGAGTCCTGGGCATCAGCTCCAGCTTTTGGGAATAGACTGACTCGAGTGAGGTTGATTGATATTCTGTGAAGTATGCCAGGAGACCCTGCACATGGGTCCCTGTCCCACGATAACAGAATGCCACGTGTGTATCAGCTCTGTGGGGAGAGGAAACTAAACACCACCAATGCTATGGATTAAACAAATCACAGTATTTACAAACAAGTTCTAAGCACAAGCCAGTGCATACACTTTTTAAAATACACTACCCAAAAGTTCAGCTCTGTATAAAGTTCCTCCTTCAGCACTTTTTTACTTTAAGGTCTTGCTCCATATGGGAGCTGAGGAATGACTTTTAACACAAAAGTTTTTACATCTTTTGAGGAATGATCCTTACAGCAGGTCAAGGGAGGTGATTCTGCCACTCTACTCAGCCCTGATGAGGCTGCATCTGGAGTGCTGTGTTGAGTTATTGGCTCCTCAGGACTAGAGAGACATGGAGCTCCTGGAACAGGTCCAGGGGAGGGCAACAAAGATGATGAAGGGTCTGGAGCATCTCTCTTATGAGGAAACGCTGAGGGAGCTGGGCCTGTTCAGCCTTGAGAAGAGAAGACTGAAAAGGGACCTAATTAATACCAGTATCTGAAGGGAGGTGCCAGAGGATGGACCAGGCTCTGCTCAGTGGTGCTGAGCAATAGGACAAGAGGCAATAGGCAGAAACTGATGTACAGGAAGTTCCGTCTGAATATAAGGAAGAACTTCTTCACTGTGCAGGTGACCAAGCACTGGAACAGGTTGTCCAGAGAGGGTGTGGGATCTCCCTCACCGGAGATATTCCAGAGCCATCTGGATGCAATCCTGCGCAATGTGCTCTGAGATGATGCTGCTTGAGCAGGGAGGTTGGGGCAGATGACCCAGTGTGGTCCCCTCCAGCCTGACTCATTCTGTGATTTGCCACCCTGGTGCCCAGCACGAGGCCATGGACCCAAGTCTCGCCACATATTCTGTTCTCTCTTCCAGAAACACCATGTCCAGCTGTAGACAACGAACATTATTTGTATCTTTGTGAAGCTGGAAATCCAGTGATTACAACAAGTATCACAATGTGTCTGAAATTTCCTGCACCACTTCTTTTTATTATCGATCAGCTAACTTTACGAGGTCAATGCAGGAAAAAGCAGCCATGAAGAATTCCAGCATTTAGCAGTGCTTCGCAAAGACATGAACTGGCTCTCAAAAACAGCTAACTACAAACTGAGGAGTCTGTCCCCAGATCAAAACTTGTGTGTAAATATGAGAGAGTGGTTTCTTGAGGTCACTCGCTGTACCAGATTTAGGTGGTTTACTGGAGATGCACTTTACTAACAACAGGACTTAAAACTGCCACTCCTTGAAATATCTCCATTGATGGTTTTTAATGGCATTAAGAGAAGAGGCATATACTGTTGCCTGGACTCAAAACAAAAGGAAAAAAAGACTGAATGTGCATGGTATCCTCCCTAGCAATTTTAGAAGAACCTGGCATGCATTAAATGTAAGCTCCATTAAAGCCCTTAAGGCCTTTTTTTATAACAAGATATAAATAAAATACATAACATTTGGACTCTTCATTTACATCGTCGTTTTGGATCCTTTGGGGATTTTCTTTTTTCCAAGCTTTTCTTCACAACCAAGAGTTTGTTTTTGAGAATACAAGCTTAGTTCCCGACATAATCCCAGGGCATGGAAAGTTGGAACATTAATTTAAAAAAACAATTATGAAAAAAAAATGGGCAACATTTTGCAATAACCATGCATTAACAATTTTGATCTAAACTCAAGTTCAATGCACAGGAAGCAATAAAGTCTGTAGAAAGAGGCAAATTCACACCAAATAGAAACAGTCCTTGAAAGATTCAGAGTGTGCTGGTTAAAGACAAGCAGGAAAATAAATACAGTTGTTATAGAGAGCTCTACATTTTTGATGACCCTTCACAGGTGGCCAGGCAGTATCTTCAAGGCCAAAAAACTCAATAACTACTACAGTGATTCCTAATTCTTCTGACCATTGCAGAAGCATTAATAAATGGCACTTCAAAACACAACAGCCAGTGAAGACCTGCTCTTCTCTCCAGGAAGTAGAAGAGAGGAATAATACCCATGTTTCAATTGCAATTCAATACTTCTGTGAAGAACTCCAGTATGGAGTCATCCAATTAATTGCAAACTTAAGGTTTGCATCTCCCTGGGGCACCTTTCCCTTCCCAGTGGGTTGGGAGCAGGACTGTTCTTTAGGCACGCTCAACAGCAAAGCATCAGTTTTGATTGAAATAAGGGACTGCACTGGAGGGTTGTACTTTCATCATGAGAGCTCAAGAATGAGAAGTGATTTAACTTCAAAATTCACAACATAACTTCCCTTTAGAAGCTTTCTTCAGTAATGAAAAGTTAACCCGCTACCTCTTCTGAAACTTTCAGCTTTTTTTCCCCTTCAAACCTCTCATTTAATTTCTTCAGGCTATAAAATCAGCTAAATTCCCTGGGGGAACATCAATATTTTTATATCTATATTCCCACATGATAATGGCAACTATTACCAATTTTGGTCAACTGCAAAATTCTAGTGGAAGCTAGTTCAGAAATGTGCCTCCAACTCAGGAAGAAACAACAATCGCGTAAATACCTACTCTGAACAGACCTAATGGCTATACATGCTTGTGCTTCTGCTTTTTTGTGAGAGGAATAAGACACGAGGAACAAAAAAATGCTTGTAGTAGGAAAATCCTCTGTACAACAGAGTACCACTAACAAAATGAGGATAAAGTTGGAGAATTAAAGCAGAAAACGCCTCATTCAGACCCAGTCAAATGCAGGGAAGATGTCTGCATGTGGTACTCTGGTCTCTACTAAGAGCTAGAAGATTAGGTTAGAAAAGACCTTATTTTTCTAACGTGGTTTTTTTTTTTGAATCAGCTGTAAATTTCATTTTCATGTCCAACTGAATATGTTTTCTCAGAGATTAAGTATTGGTCATGCCAAGAAAGTCAATGTAAAAGAAAAAGCTATGCATGAAAAGAGGAGATTTTCTCCCAATAACATTGTTATATGCCAGCTTTTGCAGGCCTGAAAACTCAACATTTTCACTGGAGATGAATGATCTCTGCCCCATGAGACTACTGAACAACTGCTGAGCAGCACTGAACCACGGCTTTTCCCAGAAGCACGGACACAAAAGAAAACATCCAAATAAAACCAAGTACAAGAACAGTTAATTGTTGCACAATACATCCATTAGCATTGGTGGTCTGGACAAAGACTTAATTCCTTTGTCACTGAATGTGTCACCAATTCCAGACATCCCTCCAGTATCAAGTAAAAATGCGAAGTCTCCTGGCCAGTAGTTCATACTACATTTGATAAAACTGTAGCACTTCAAACATGTTCTTAATATTCTCTTATCACCATGGGGAAGAAATTGCTTCCTAGTGTCCTGATGGGAGGGAAATTCTGAGATAGTGACAACAGAATCACTCCCTAAGATATCACCTTCAAAGACAAACTGATTCAGGGCCAACAAAGCAGCCTCTCTGCTCAAAACAACTGAGCAGGAACAAAGGTGGAAGTGAAGACCTATAATTACTGCTAAGCAGTGACACAATTATTGACTAAATGCGTGGAAGAGATATTACATTGATCATGTCTGTTAAGTTTTTTAGTATATGCTGTGCCATATGTTTTCACTTAAGTTAAAAAAAAACTAAAAAACCTTCAGCAACTCTCCCATCCTCATTACAGAGAGAGGATGCCAGATACTAGCTACTCTTTCTTATGAAAGCCTTTTATATTCTTCAAACCACATGTACTGAGAAATTCTATTAATAGTCAGGTATTTCTCCAGTCTTGTTTGTTGCCCTTCTCCAAATAACTCTTTCCTTTTGCTTTAGCTACAGAGGTAAATTTGGGGAGGAGGCCTTCTGGGATTAATAATCTTACTAACGCTATAAACAATTTTTCCATTGCTTATTCATTGACAAATTTAACCCTGAGAGCAGTGCACATGCTAGAGGATCTCTGCAACTACATGGACAGCACGGGCATATTCGTACTTTCATAATTACACTGACAGAAGCACTGCTAGAAAAGGGTGCAAATCCAAAAGAAGAAATGTCAATTTAGATTTTAAAAAAATCTCCATGTAACTCATTTAAGAGCCCGAGATTGCTGCAGTCTCCTTGCTCTTCACTGAAAAATGTTGCAACAACAGACTTGGTGGGTGCTGGGAAAGAATTCCTACAAGCAAATTAGACCCTTGCAAATGGTGAAACATGGGAGGAACTCCAACATCCTAGTTAGCTCCAAAACAATAGGCTGGGACACAGGAGGGTGCTCAGCAGCTGGAGCTGTCCCCCACAGGAACCCTTGACATTTGTAGCTTTTAGAGTTCCAGCTTCTTGTTACAGTTTGATCTTCTTGACAACTCTGAAAGTTGACCAATTTGTCGTGTTCCTCACTTTGGCTATAAACACGCCAGTAAACAAACTGGCAGCAGGGCATGGGCCACACGGTTCTACTCGAGTCCATACTATTAAAGTGTTAGCACAGTCCCAGATGTGTTCACCAGGGCCAGCAAACATCCTCCTCTACAATTCTCACGCATTCACAGGCTAATACAGGCCAGTGACCTTTCTTGATAGGAAGCCTGGACATAGCCACTCTATTTTTGTGGGGGGCAGGGAGTTAATCTGTTTGAACAATGAGCTCAACAGCGTTCACGACCACAGGACAACCACTTTATTTATTAATAGAGACGGAGTCATCGTTTCCAAGCACTTAGAGTGGCCCACCCCGTTTCCAGACTCTGTCAAGTTCCACAGTAGGAGACAACAAGTTTGATGTGGCAGACAACCTCATTTTCAAAAGTAAGTGCAGTCAAACATGACACTGGCCTGTTTGTCAGCATGGACATTCTTCATTTAGAAAATCTTGATCCAGATTCTGAAATATAATCTCATAGGTTCACAGCCAGCTGCAGAAGTCACTGGGCAAAACCGAGAGCCACTGTTACATGAATGGCCGAACTGATAGTGGTAGTGACCATTTATGGTATAAAAACATGATCACACCTCTTCATACCTATTATTTCCCCTATTCTCTGCACACAGAGGAAGCCAGAGTTTCCACAAGGGCTACAGACATCTGTGATGAATGCAACAACACCTTCAACCTGCTGGATCACACCAACACTCCTGACAGCTCTCAGCTCTGCTTTTGTCCCAGGCTGCTGGGCATTGTGATCAAGTAACTAGGACCAATCCATGGTCCAGATCTTTGGTGAACAGAACCAACAACTACAATATATACTAAAACTCTGCTCGTTTAACACAGGTTAAGAAAAACACACAACAGCTGCTCTTACGTTCTTCTTAATCTATTTCTAATACCTTGTCGAGGACTTTCAGAACCACTGTTCAAAGAGAGTTTGCACAAGACTTTGCACCACATGCCTCATCTCATAAAGCAGCAGGGTTGCCACCTGCTTATTCTGTGCCTCTTTCATAGAACGCAAGTAATCACTAAGGGTGATAATAGCAGCAGTTTCCCATCTGACAGGATGTGCAGCATTCCTACTGCAATAGTCCATTCCAGAACCAGCAGCATTCGGGGGAAAATCTAAAAACTTTCATATTCAGGACCATATTCACCTTGAGGGCTTCACACACAAATGCTCTTGCCAAGAATGGAGCACTCTGTCCATAAAACCTCCTTGCCTGGGCTAATGGCCAAATCAGAAAATAACCACTGGAGTACAGGAGCGAGAAATCTTTCACAAAGAAACACTGTTAAACTTTCTCTGTTGTACTGAGTACTTCTAAGCTTCTGGGGATAGGAGAACTGTCTTTACAATCAGATTCTCATTGAAGAAAATTAAAATCTCTGATGGAATGTGTCAGAATGATCAGCATACTGCCTTCTCCTTGATATGATAACCTTTAAAGAGCAGTAGTCCTGCCCTGAAAATTTCTGAGCCATTTCTACTCTTTTACATGTAATTTATAGAGATGTGTTATTCCAAATTACTGCAGCCCAGTAGACAATGCTCCTCAAAAACTGCTTTCCCCTAAATATTGCAAGACTCATTCTTGCAATCTTGGAACTGCCCTTTCTTAGACCAGTAAACACTGGTGATGGATAAAAAAGGACTTCATTCACCTTTTTTTTCAGAGACAAAGCAAAGCAAAATTTAGGTAAGAATAGAAACTTTAACAAGAGAAAGCAGAAATGGTGGATTAGCTTCCAAGCTACTAAGAATCCCTTGATTTCATAACTGTAGCACTTTCAAGATGCCACAGATTAGTTCCTAGAAGTTCCTTGGAACATGCAGCATTACTGAAAGTGAGCTCACCCTGTAGCTGTTATTCACACACACAAAAAAAAAAGCAAGCCCAAAAAAATCAAAAAACCCCAAATAAGCAAAAAGCCATTTTGCACTTGGAATAGGTCACAGTGACTTAAAAACAGCAGGTGATATTGACCACAGTTCTCAGCAAGGTCTCCCCATTGCCATCTCAGCTGCAGTCAGTGTCTATGAACACCAACCACCTTTCCCAGTGTGATGCACGTCGGAAATCCCAGCTGACGGTGTCACGGGGCTGCCTAACACAGAGCAGAACTCCTGCCCCGTGTGTTCCAACACAGCCACGTCTCTCTACACTTCCTCAGTCACCCTGACTACTCCTTTTCCCATGCACATCCCAGCTTTGAGAGTCTTCATCTTGCACCAGCAAGATGTGACAGAGCTCCACACTGCCTGCCTGGATCATTTGTTTGGATATCATTAGATTGCCCTGACTGAAAGCCCTAATGAGGTGCTGATCCCATCATCCAATCAGTCGTCTTGAGCCCAAATGCATCCCATGGGACAGCCAGAAAAGACTGATGCAAGAATTCCAAGTGATGTGTAACATGAAAGGGTGCCATTCGCATCGCTAGGACTCACAGCCTGTCAGCACGGCCATTAGAAATCCGGGGCTACACAGATTTATAATTCAACCCTCCCACACACACAACTTGCTCCAGACCGAAACTTGGCACAAAATTCAGTCCCAGGAGGGTGTTAAAAAAATAACCTATTCAACGGTTTCCGTCCCATGGCTTCAGCTCACAGCCATTTAAATAATGGCAATTTCTCATTTCTCTTTTTAACTGAGGAAATCCAATATAAAACACCAGATTTACATAACATTGCAGTGGTGATACAAGCTGGCAACAAACCCAGAGAAATGAGGCTGCCAGAACTGTTCTGTCATTCTCTTTTGGTGAATTTCTCCATTTGGATTCAGTTTAATGGAATGATTTTTATTAGGTCTAGCTGACATCACGTGTAACCTGCAAATCCCACCTCCACGCTGGCCAGGCACCTTGCCCTAGCATCGTACACCTTGGGTGCTGGTTAGAAGGGGACAAGCCCTCCTGTGGTCACAGCACCCTCCCACTTGTGCTGCCACTGTTAGTTCTTTGCTGCAAACTCTGCTGGCTGATTTAGAAGACAGTAATTAGCTTCCTATTGAGCTGCAAAAGACTGACTGGACAAGGAATGGACAAAACAAAGAAGGGAACTGATGCAAGCCAAAAGCAATTTGTCAGTCGAGCCTTTGATTTGATCAGAGATTGTTCTGACAACTACCACACCTGCTTCCAGGGAGAAACACAGAGCCAAGCCTTCCGTGGCAGCAGTTCTTTCTCCACCAGGTATTTCAATTCCTACAGGACTATCTGTAATCTTGAGTTTCTCAGTGGAAAAAAAAAATCTCCCAAATTACTGCTATGCCACAAAGACTTCTTAAATATACAGGACATCAGAAAGACTGCAGCAAATTACTGCAGTGAGGACAAGCCTTCTGCTCCACCACCACTCGGACAGAGAGACCCTGATAGCACATGTGGGAAAGGTAGGAGCTTGTCACCCCAAAACAAATCATCTTCTGGATGGGCTACTGGCTCCCATCTCATCCACCAGCCACCACTCCTGCTTTCCCACAGCACACCTGAGACACAGCCCCTGCTGCCACGCTCCAGCAGGGGACTGGGCATATTATAAATTATCATCAAAGCATCTGAACATACTTTTCTTATTTGTTATATAAGTCAATAAAAAGTCAATAAGTAGCCCAACTATAAAATTTTATGACAAGAAAATTAAGATCTGTATCAGTGGTCAAGCCCAAGGTATCTTTCCTGTTCTTTAGAGAATTACTTACTTAATGGTACAACAAACCAGTTTGAACTCTCTGCTGCTGTCAGCAAAGTTGCTACAAGATCCCCTGGCAGCCAATGTCAAAATGCTTCTTCTAGAATGTGGTTGTTGGTCTAAATTGCCATTGTTGCACTGATTCTCCACATGTACTAAAGCATCTTCCCTAAGGCCAGCCTCTGAGGTCCACGGTCCAGCTGTAAAAACCCTTCTGCATTTCTGAGAACTACATATACAATAATTCTCTCAAACAGGGGAAAGAAACTGAGCCCAAAGGACCACATGAGTTTTCAAAACAGAAAAGAAAATGGGGTAAGCATCTGCAGAACCACCTTCTTCTCCAACAGCTGCAGTTTTCTCATACCTTGTCCTTTAATTCCAAAGGGGGGTACAAAGTCCCTGATACGTGCCCATTTCCTGAAGGAATCATCCAAGAACATTGGTGCCGGCTTCGAGAACCTGAGAAAACCAAAACAAGAAAGAAATTAACTCCTGAACTAGGAAGGATAAACTTCTGCAGGAATTTTGAGAGAATCCACACCTAAGTGCTGATTTTACATTGTCACTGGCAACAGAGTAATGTAGAAGACTTTACTTTTACCCAAAGATGACTGCAGTGAAACAAACCTGTCAGAATTTGTGCCACAAGGACACTCAAATCACTCAAGTCGTGAACCTAGCAATCACTTCCACTCAACAATTTAGAACTGCCCCACTACTGTTTGGCTATTAATTTAGCTACAACAAGTTATAAATTGTAAGCAGGGTTTAGGCAGTTTAACTTCCAGCTTTGTGAGCACAAGCCAATTTATGTGCTGTCTGTGTGAGTGTGAGAGGAGTCTGCTTTGGCCTCGCTCATGTGCACATACCCAGCAGCTACCACCACACAGGCAAGAAAGAAAACAGTTCAGGAGATCATGAAGCAGCTCGTAGTTTACAGAGAACGGGAATGAAAATTCAGCGCCTTCTTCTGCATTCATTAACATATAAATGATTCAAGAGTGGTCCCTGCCAAACCAAACAGTTATGATCCATCCAGAATCCCTTACAAATGAGAGACCTAGTCCTTCTTAACCATGTCATTATGGAAATACATTATCCTAATTATACTCCCAACAGACAAACACAGCAGCTAGTAAAAATTTGTCTCTTCTAGAAACAATTATTACAGTGGCCAGAGAAAAGGAAACAATTAGCAAATATAGAAATATTAACTTCCATATGGGACCACTTCTAAGTGTATCAAGTATACCAGAAAGTATGCTAATACTACTAGAAATCTGTTCATTCAATCATAACAAAACAGTAGCAGGGATGTTCTGGATCAAAATCAATCCCACCATGAAAAGGAATGTACTACATGTTCAGAGTCAGAGAGAACACCTCCCCTACAGAGCAAGGTACATGCCCTTGAAATACATCCACCTTGGGCAACCTACACATGGGAGCAGGACAGGTGTAACCCACGCGTTTAGCTCTCCCTTCAGGCTGTTCCTGTACTCAGCATGAAACTCTTACAGCAATCAGATAACCTTTGGACTTGAACTACCTCATTTAAGACAAACTCATCTACACTATGCCACAGCCAGGTACAGAGCAACAATTTCAAGTAGCAGCACAGTGAGGAAAGGATGGAATGAAATAAACCTAAATATTAAACTGATCAAGTGAAGTCCTATCATAGATGCCCAGTAAATCACAGGTTGCAGAAATCTCTGGAAAGGGGAAAGAGACCAAGAGAATTTAACAAAACAAGAAGATTCAAATTCACCCACGCATGCTGCTTCACATCCACTCATGCAATCTTTAATAAGATCATCTATAACTATAAAAGCAAGATGCACAGATGACATGGCTGATCTAGAAGGAAAGGAATGTTTTTCCAGAGCTGAGAATACAATAGCATATATATAACTTTATCTGGGAAAAGGTGGGGGAGATATGTTAGACATATTAGAATATTAGAGCTTCTGGAGCTTTTAAGTAAAAAAAAATCCCACAGGCCTATTTAAAAACAAATAAAGATCAATACAGTATTAATTATAACACATTTACTCTGAAAATATCCTAAAAACTTCAATAACCTGACAAATTAGTTCAATGTTTTCTCACACATCTTGGTGCACCAAAATGTAATTATTCGTTTTCCCTGGGGGGTCTCCAGGAACTTATCTCCACCTCCTTCCGACATCAACAGGAGGAATCTTTGCAGGACTGTCATGCAGTGCAAGAGCTTTCATAAGCTGAAGGGCTATAGCATAGATGTTCACAGCCCTTCCTTTACAGCCACCCCTTGAACTCTCAGCAGAAGCCAGGTCCCACTGAGTGGTCCCCGTTCTCCCCATGCAGCAGCTGCAGTGAGGGGTGACAGCATTGCCTGCGGCTCACCAGCACCTTGGGGCTGCTCTGTAAGGTCAGCAAGCTACTCTCGTTGCTGCTGTGACACTGCAGTCTCCAGGAAAAACCTGGATGCTTCAGAAAACGCTTATATGAGCAGGTTTTATTCTCTTCTCAAGAAAAAACAGGATTCAAGAGGTGCAGTGTAAATAAAAACCTTTGCCAGCTCAGTTCACCTGTTCCAAAGCACTGCATGAGAAAGAACGTACAGGCCATAAGGTCAGGCCTAACTCAGAAGCTGATGTTATTTATACATGCAAGTAACTGGCCTGTTTGCAAGTGATACACCTTGAAAAGACAATTTACAGTAGTCTGATGTGGAGTAAGGAATGCCTCTCCCTAATGCAGATTCCCCTTTACAACGTGCCCTGTAAAACCAGGAGGGAAGTCCGATCCTACTAGGACTCTCTGGACCCCAGGGGAGTTCCCAAAATCAGCTGAAGCTCAAGGCATGACTGATCTAATGCTCTATGGTATCCCTTCTGCATGTGACAACCAGGGCACCAAAGTGAAGCCAAAGGAAGGGTGGAATGACCATTGGCTTTTTATTGTATTTGCTACAAATAAATGTAGGGATTTTTCTAGCAAAGAACACAATAGCCTTAGACTAGCTACTATTATCTGGTAATATTTAATACTCCTGTATACAGGGCCAGGGAAATGCACTGTTAATTCATACTTTTGCTTCACTTAAGAAGGAGGAAGAACAGTTTTGGGGAAATACTATATCCATATGGGAAAAAAGGAAGGAAGTTAGAGGATATTTTGCTCCCATAAATCTTGAAAGTAATTCCGTTTTGGAAACATTAAGAAATTATGAATTCTGTAAGCTCATGCGCTTTGCCACCTCAATAAATCAGAGCAAGCCAGAACTGATGTCCAGCAGTGACAGGAAAATGCTGTCTGCCAGACTCTCCAGGAGCATGGCTGTTCTGTCTCAGCTCTGAACTGCATCTGGCGTATTCCAGGACCCTTCAGGAAATATCGGGATTTGCCTCAAACAGGCCATGGGAATGCTCTCTGCAGAGCACCTAAAATACGTTCCATGGAATGCATGGGAGTTTGTCAAACAGAAGAAGCAAAAGTTTCCGAATGATGTTAAAACTCTGCGTGCACTGAGCAGCTCAGTACGGGATGCTGCATTTTGCCTGTTGCTGCTGCCGAAAGGCAGCTTGGCTTCACTGGCAGCCACAGCTCCAGACCCAAAACAGGCTGGTGCTCCTTCGGAAAATGGTGCAGAAAGGGACAGGTCAGATTTTTCAGATTTAAATTTTCCGCTCTACGCCCCCCCAAATTCCAGAACAGACATAATGCAATCTCATTGCATGTGATAGCCTGAAAAGATGAGGAATTTGGCCACTTGTGGCACACACTTAGGACCTGTGCAATTTGAGAGAGAAATGCCAAGCATCTACAATCTCTAGTTTGAATGGCATGCCCTGCTAAAACACAAATGACATCTAAATGGACTAAGTGCTTGATATGATAATTGTGAGGTACGAAACAAGTCTCTCCCATTTCTCAAGTTTGAATTCCTCATACAAAGACATTAATAAAATCTCTAACAATTTGTCACCATGCTCAGCGAAAGGAAGAGAGAGTTCTGCCAGAAACAGTTCTTAAACAGGAATCTATAATCACACAAAAATGTGATATATATTTGTGCCTACAGGACTCTGGCGTATGTGACAAAACATTACATTTCCAGTTTTTTCCTCCCTGACGAGAACAGTTGTGACCCCAAAACATTTCTGAAGGCTGAACTAGCCTGCCAGAAGCTTCCCAGCCAAATTTTCTGGCCATTCCATTTTGTCCCTGATACTGAGATCACTTCACAGCTATTCCTCTTTGAATGAGCACTGAGGTATTCAGCATAGGCAGCACTGGCTTCCCAAAGCATCTTGCAGTCGCTGTGCAAGGTAGCTATGGGACAATTTCAGACACTGAATCTCGACAAGAATCTGCTCCCTACTCCTTATCTGCTGCTTTAATATATAAACGTGCAGAAGAGAATAAGCTACATCTGAGATAAAGTAAAATAAATACACAGATTGATGTGTCTTTGGCTTTAACGAGGAGGGACAAAGAAAAGGTCAAGTTCCTGAATGAGTAAAGGAGAAGACAACATTTCTAAGAAACCATGACACTAAGGAAAGGCAGACTGGCAGCCACTAAGCTCCACTCTGAGCTTATATTTCGAGTATTCTCTTTTTTTAATGTCCCCCTTTAAGCTGACCTGCGCTTTTGTTTAGTCTTTAATTAAGGAGAAGCGGGAGTGCTGGAAAACTGAAAGCTGAAAGAAAAAAGCCCAAACAGTGCTAGAACCTAATGCTGTGCAGAACCTGCATGCTGCATTTGTAAAGGGGCACGAACAGCTTTTTTCTCTTTTTTTAAACCACACAAATAAATGACTTATTTGTTCTGGCATGACTTCTATCTTCTGTTTGCTGATGATCAAAAGCATCCATGGTTAAACAGAAGGCACAAAATCTACCAATGTTATTAATTAAATACAAACTGAAGCCCTTGAGTGCTGAATCATTAGCCCTGACACAGGCATTTATGGAAGCACAGAGAGAAAATCTAAACTAACCTTTTCCTTTTTCCCTACTGAGACCTAGATGTATGCTGTCTCCCTTGCCTCCCTTCTCTGGGGAGCAGCATGGTGTGATAGCATAGGAATGAGGAGGTTTGTGACGTCCCGATTTCACGTTTCTTATAGACATTAATCCTCTGTCAAAAATCCAAGCAGCTCCAAGATTCCTTAAAGAGCTGAAAAATTTTAGAAACCACATTAATAAGGATTAACGCCATCCTACAACCAACATACTACTTTTCCTATATCAGCAAACGTGCCCCCCCCAAAAAAGATGGCTGCAAGAAGAATATCTTCAACAGCAGAGATCAGGCCAAAAATTAAGCTGATCTTAACAAACTGCAGAAGTCTAAAATAATATGGTAAAGACAACTTAGCACTGAAGAATGGTTGGTCAGAGCACCCTACCAGTGCCATTTGAGACCACCTAATTCTTTCACAAGAGAGTGTGAGCCACAGATCCCCACCCACCTTCTCCCAAGCTCTTTGTGCCTACAGACCCTTGAGTGGATCTGCAGTTTTATCTTCCAGGCTGCCAAGGCCTCAGCTTCTTGGCCACTCCCCATACAGAGGCCACTGAATTAGGCATCAGTACAACAGTGCTCTGCAGTAAATGTCACAGCCCTCCAAAAAGATGACTTTGAACAGGCTTTAATCCATAAGCAAAGGAAGGGACAGGTAAAATCAGCTGAACCAAAACCCCACAAACCATGTAGCAGTTATTCCAGCTATCCCTGCCTACCTCCCTAGGAATGACTGCTCTGTACCTTTGAGGCACTCTGGAACATCTTCAGCCTTCTTGCCCTCTGCTCTCCATCACCTAGTAGGTTGTTTAAACTCATCAGTGCAGACATTTTCCCACTGCCTGCTCACTGCTCTATTTAGAGCCGGACCAGCTGCTCCAAGATGTATCTTAAAAGGCCCCCATCCTCTGCGCTGTGGTTCATACACAGAACATGTTACACTCTTGTAGAAAAGATAAACATCCTATCATGAATGAAAAATGTAACTATCACAGCTGTAAAACCTGTTAAATACTCTACTTTATTCAAGATCAGAAAGCATCAACTCAAGGACCATGTCCAATTCTGGGCCTCATGCAAAAAACATGAACAAACTGAAAAAAAGGCCATAGGAGAGCTCTGAAAAAGTTCTAAGGTCTAGAAAACATGATGTCTGAGGAAAGCTAGAATAAAAAAATTACTTTGTTTAGTCTAGAAAAAACTGGAAGAGGACATGATAAGCCATTAAATATTACACAGCTGCTGCAAAAGAGAAAGGCAGAATCTCTATATCCCTGGTAAAGAGAAGTAGTAACACTGGTCCTAAAATGCTGCAAAGAAAACTTCATCATTAAAAAAAGTTCCTTATGCTTGGGATTATTACACATTTAAATCTACTGTCTGGACATGGGTTACAGAACTCACATCAACTACACCGGTTTCTGATTTGGTTGTATTATTTTTAACCAGTTTCTATCTATTAAATACCAGTTAGCCATAGCTGTGCCTACTTTCAAGAGGGAAAATCGAATAGGTGATCTTTTAAAGTTCTGCACAGGTCTATTGCATCTAAAACAACTTTCATACTGGGCTAACATTGCTAGGAGGTGACCAAGCAGCCAAGCCACAGTCTGCTGTAGCTGGGAATCAAGAGCTGCCCTTCAGACTCCTTGCACTTCCCAAGTATTTCTCTTCATATACGGTAATCAAATGTCAGTACAAACATCACTGTAGATAAGCAGCACATGGATTTTGCAGCCTGCTGCCTGCCAAGAGTGCTTTCTGTTTGTACCCCGCACCTTTGTGATAAACAGGAAGACACGTAAAGTTTAACCTTTCTGCAGTCATTAATGTCTTGGGCTTATGGCACCACCAAGGCACAAAATCAAAGAATGATTTAATATCAGCTCAGTCCCTCCTGCTCACTGACTGTGTTCTGATGTGCATGAAGTCCAACAAAGTGTCCCGAGCAGTTTACCTATATAATGCAATTAGTCATGGGGACAGGAAAAGTTTGGAGATAAACTAAATATTAAAGACAAAAAGAAATCAGTTTGCCTGCTCTGATGAAATCCTCACAGTTTCCTACTGATTCTCCAAACATTTCAGACAAAAAACACACATGCACGCAAAAAATAACAAGAAGCTTGGTTTAAAGGTTGGCTTCCTCCTGCGGGGGGGGGAAATAGTTATAAAATTCAGACCAGGCAGAAACTTTGTCCTGACCTGCCTCATGGAGCAGCTTATAAGACAACACGCAAAAATTGTCATTGTTCACAGAACTCCCTAATACCAAAACACAATTATGCAAGGGTGAAAAGCTAACCTCTCAACAACGCAGGGTTCTGTTGGTTTAAAAACCAGTCTTCTAACATCATTTCAATGTCATAGCTTGTTTCTCATGTGTTATTGTCAATGATGCAAGATCGAATTACAGCTCATTTTTCCTACAAAAAGCCAGGTGGGAGGTTCAAGAACTCTGAGAGAGCACTGAGCCAAACAGATGAGATTATGTGGTATTTGGAAACATGATGAAGGTGAGCGAAAGCAGACTGCAATTACTGCCTGAGTTTCCAAAGCCTTCTGTGCAAATAAAAAACGAGATGAGGAGGGACGGTGAAAGGTCCAATACTTCTCCTAAGGAGAAAGAGTTAGCTCCCATGGAAGATGCCAGCCAGCAACTCTGCCAAACTTTAGTACAGTTATGTTCCTGTTAATATTCCACTGAAACAGGAAGGGGATTATGCTTTCTAATGAACACGAACTGGAGAGCAGTCATGTAGGGTAACTGCAACACTGTGCTCCCAAAAGGCAGGGTATCTGAGGTATCTCTTTTTTTCTGGTGAAGATCTAACACATTCCAGAAGGCTGCAGATGACGGGCACAGTTCCCAACATGGACCTGTTGTCTTTCGTCATACTAATTAACCAGTCTGTTAAACGCAGTGACTGAACGTTACTTTCATAAAGCCAACTTAATGTTCTCTTTATCCTTCTTGCAGAGAGAAGTTAATCCCTGTCATTGCCACCCAGTGCTCATTCTTGCCACAACTGGCCATGTCTGACTGTCCCGAGCTGCCAGCAGCCTTATGGTGGAGCACAACAAATTGCACTTCACTGTTTCAAAAGCCTCTGATCTCATTTTCTCCTACCACATTATTTAATGTACATGCCTATCTTGCGGTTATCCTACTGTATCAGACCAGTCTTCAGATTTCAAATCATTGGAGGGAATAGTAAAATTCTGAGTGGCCTTCATACAAGTAAGTAATTATGTCACTGCAGAAGGAGCCTGGAACACTCAATGCTGTAAAGAAATCGGTATATATGTAGGGAACAGGGCGGTGATGAAAAAGAGCCTTCCACTATCAGCTAAGCCAAAAATGCACATGTTGCTCAGCACAGCCAAGCACAGAACAGATGTGACTGCTCTGTTGATGTATGGCACAGGGGATGCGGCACAGAAGGGAAAGAGCTGTTGAAGCTAATGAACAGCTAAGCACAAAAGGAGTATGACTAGATCCTGATACAACCAGCTAAAGACAAAAAATAAGGTCACCAATGTTTAGAAAAATCCAGAACAGCCTTGTTATGGAAGCTAATGAAGACAGGAAAGCACAAAACAAATTACTTGATGTGAAGCGTGGTCATTTTGTGAAAGGGGTTGTATGATTTGGTGTCTGCATAGAAAGGGGACTCGACTGCATAATTCATTCAGTTTCTGAATGCCTGATGTTCCTTTCCCTGTGGCCTGTTGCTCTTCTCCAGGTCAAAAATCCTCGTGGGGCAAAAGTTTCCTGCATAGGTCTTACTGGAGTGAGGATGCTCGTAGAAGAAATGTCAATGTTTCAAGCATTGTAACTGAAACAGATGGGTTGATATGAGTGGAAATAGTCTTATTTTTTTCAAGGCTTATACACTTCTGGAACGACCAATGCCATTTTAGAACGTAGACAAAAAATTCCTATTAGCATGACATGGAAAACATTAACTGTTGTGAAACACACATTATGGCATTAACAGAAGTCTTGTGAGCTCTTCTGATTTTCTTACATGTAGGACAATATTCTGAAAAGTTCTACAGGACACAGTTCCTCATATCACACTCCTGGGAGAATCTCAGCTTTCATGTTAAAAAAATCGCCCAGCAAATAAAAAAATATTTTTCTAGACTTATAGTGGGAAATGAGATCTCAATAACTAATAAATGCTCAGAAACCTGCGGAAGAATAAAAAGAAACCATTATTTTGCAACTGCATGCATTTTCTGTCCTGACTCATTATTACTGACTGTTTTCAGGTTGCAATTCTCATCAGTGCAACTCCCTACAGTGACTTTAAGGTGATCCAGAGAAGGTTTCCCCAATGAAAATGCGGGCAAGGGACAAGCCTGCTTACAGACACAAACAGGAAATGAGAGGAAAACAGTAAAAGTGAGAGAAAAAAAGTCTGCAGAAGCTATTGCTCCAATAGCTGCCTATAGCACACAAGACAGGCAGATGATTAAATGCAAAGAAACAAAGACAAGAAGTGAATCTTCTTTGCACACCACAAATTGATGCTCAAAGCCAGTTATACAGATAGTCCACTGTGATGTTTCTTACGATTTTTTGTCAGTTATTTTCAAAAGATTTTTTTTTAAGTTATCACAATGTAGATTTCATGTGAAAAACTGGCATAGCAGTGACTATATCAAAGTCTGTATCAAGTCTGTAGTTTATTTGAGAAAACAGGAAGATATGAACTATAAACAAGAACAAAATTTGTGGTGGAAACAAGAAGGGACTGAAAGCATAGGAGGTGATGGGCAAGCATGGGAGATGCTGGGCAAGCACAGTTCTTCCCAAACACTTTGAAATTGGACAATGCTTTTTTGGTTGGAATCCACACCATGACTTGCACTATTCAGCAGATGGACATCCTAACTTAAAGAACAGTGAGAGTGGAAATGTTCTCCATTGCACAAATTCCTAAGGCCTAAAAAATTTAGCTTGCCATGATCCTTCTAGGAAGTTGTTCAAGGAACAGTTGAGTGATTTTCAAGCTTGCCAAGAAGTCAAAGCAGCATCATTCATCCAACCAGAAAATAAGCTTTTTTCCTTCTATTAGGTGAAACAGGATAATGTAGCTTTAAGAGCCACCTCCTAGGTACAGCTACTCGACGTGCATTTGAACAATGTACACAAAAAAAAAATACCATTACTATCAGAATAATTTCACTTGCTGAAAAACAGTTACAGATAGATCACAAAGCTGCTATTAACGAGATCCGTATCAATCCCAATGGGAAAAATTCCAGATGCGTTTCTGGTTCTCTGCTGCACAATAGACTTCACATTGTGGTGCAGGACAAAGTGGGGGCAGCCAGTTGTTATTATTTAAGATTCAGACAGAGGCTTTTTTCTTCCTTTAACCAGATGCAAAAACCTCCAAGGATTTCACTGAAAGCCTGAACAAAAAAAAGCCAAAAGCCCAAGTGGAAAGAGTATTTTCAGAGGGACCTTTCCCCCTAGGTGCCAGAAGGTACTTCTGTAACTGGAGATAATGTTTGATAGGGTTGACACGGACCTCATGCCCAGTTTCATGTAATTTTCTGGCTTCTCTGTCACTTTATTAATTCCAGCCCTTAGCCTAAGAGTGGTGATCTGTAAAGCAACATGCATTAAAATCTTCCAGATAATATCAGCACTATTTAATATACGCCTCTCCCCTTTGGTCCCATGGTTTTAAAAATAAACAAGTATTTTAATAAAACAAGGATAAGACACTGAGGTTGTAAAACCACTTTGTAGGTACTGTTTCCAGAGATAAGGCACAGAGACTGGACACTGAAGAGTTTCCATGCAAGAGGCCACCTGACAAAACCAAAAGGATTTACTGACTTACAGAGCAAGTGGGTGCTGTGGAGAAAGCTGCAACCAGTGCCAGCACAGACAGCTACATCCTTTCCTCATCATCCCACACAGAAACTGTCTGCCTTGAGTTAGAGATTAGGCAGGGAAGAAGAGACTGGAGGTGAGACTTGACTACTCTGATGAAGGAAAGAACCACAAACCATGTGAAGCTCTCCTGCCCCACCTGCAAAACAGGTGTGACAAAAAAGCCTGTCCTTCCAGCCAGCACACTCACTGGCCTCATCCAACCAGGGTCCTCTGCTCTGCTGTGTCCCCACATCCAAATTCATCACACATCTGGCAAGAGACCATGCAGCAACAACAGCACCCACAGCAGTAACTTCAAGGGACTCTGCCAAGGGGCTTGATGGATACCTGAAGCACAAGGTATGCTCCTAAAAGCCTGCCCTCTAAAATGCTATAAATCTCCTAGAGGAACTGATATCCTCCCTGACTCACTAATCAAAGCAGAGACACCCTCCCGGTTCTCATTGCTCCACTTGAAGAATGGTACAACAGTCCTCCTCATTCCAGGAATGGAGTTTTTCAATGAGATAGTTCATTTCAACAAGTTCCCACAAGAAAAAACTGCAGAAAAAAGGATGCTGCTGGTTTATGCATTTAAGATTTATGTAAGTCACTGAAATAAATACTAAATATTATTAGCTACTAAAGGAAATGGTTACGGTGAAGAAGAGGGGATGAAAACCTCTCACAAGTATGCCTTCTCTTTCAGTATCCTTGATAAAGAAAGCACTTCTCCTACAGCTGTGGGAAAGAAAACAAGACATAACGGCTGAAGTTAAAATTACACATCTTTGGCTGTTATCAAAGGGAGCTATAGCACATGGACAAAGTGCAGTCTGCGTGATTCCAATGCCAAAGCAAAGAAATGCTGCAGGCATATTCATCATCGACATTTGTATTTGCTCCTGAATATCACAAAGAGCAGCGAACATTGCTGATCCACTAGCTTTGTCCCAGTGACAACATTTAATTGTGTCAACTGCATTCAGCCTTTGTAGAAAGCATCAATAAGTTCACTCCTACAATTGATACTCTCCCAGTGACCCCCTCAGGCAAACCAACATGAAGCAGCTCCAGCGTGCAGCGCTGCCAGCTGACACAGAAACCCTGCCGCACCCGGGAGCTTTCCATCCCCTTAGAGCGTGGGTGGAACAAAGTACAGAGACTAACCCAGCATCTCCATGAAACCATCAGGGAGACACAAAAGATCCAACCATTAACCCAGCCCTCCCAAGGCCACCACTAAACGTCTTTCAGCTCCCTCCAGGGATAGTGATGCTACTACCTCCCTGGGCAGCCTGTTCCACTGCTTGATTTTGGTGGAGAAATTTTTTCAGGTATCAAATCTAAACCTCCCCTGCCACAACTTGAGGCCATTTCCTCTTATCGTGTTGCTTGCTACTGAGGAGAAGAGAAGGACACCCACCTAGAAGCACTAGAACATCCTTTCAGTCTCTCATCCTGTAGAGAGTGATGAGGTTCCCTCTGAGACTTCTTTTCTCCAGGCTAAACACCGCCAGCTCCCTCAGCAGCTCCTCACAGAACTTGTGCACCAGAGCCTCCACCAGCCAGTCCCTGCCTCGACCTGGAATTCAGTCTATTCACTGTATTTTCTTAACATCATCCTGTTTTGGTTTTTTTCTCATTCTTTTGTTTGCCCACTTATGTTTGTTTAACCACTTAGATGGCACTCCACAAACAATTACTTTCAATTTACATCTGTCATAGAGAAGGTGTTCTGTGTTTTCTTTCCACTTCTTAAAAGTATTAAACTTTTCAGTACAGACATTTTGGAAGCAGACACGCTTGGTGTGACAGGGCAAGAAATCTCTCCATTAAAATGACAAATTGCAGTCATTTCATTCTCATTTAATCTTACTTTTAACAAAACAATCGCCTTGTTAAGAAAAACTGAAAAAAGGCATGAAAGCTCTCAGCCTGTAAAGTGAAAGCTTTGAAATGCATTGGCAAAAGAAAACAAAGACCATAATACAAATAATGAGTAATCTTAATCACCAGCTATTTCTAATATCTTTTTGTCTAAAGTACCTCTACCCTCCAATAAACCAACAAATGCTTAGTCACTTCTTTGAACTTACAGAGGTATAATAGAACAAATAACAAGAAAGCTATGGCTCAAGCCACTAAATAAATAAATAAATAAATAATGGCAATCAATAGTAATAACTATTTTTTTTCCAAAGATGTAAGAAAATCCTATAAAATGCTGTGATTGCCCTTCAAAATTTTTCCCAAGTAGTTTTTTTTTCCTAAAAACAATTTCCCTATATTAACTTAGAGTAGTTTAAAAAATATTAAAGCCCACAACCCCATCTGATTCAGGATATTCTTAAAGTTCCTTGTCTAAACAGAGGAGTTGAGGGACTACATTAGCCAAGTATCTGCTGATGTCAATGACAAGAGAAACAGCAGATTTGCATCAGCCAGCCAAACAGCAATGCTGTTGGCCAAAAGGAGAGCTTCCCACAAGTATTTACGGGTGCTCTTAGGGCAAGTGTTCAAACAGACAGCTGTGGAGTGAGGAAACAGTACAAGATCATCCCACATTAGTCTCTCTGCCTCTGTAATGCTCATGCTCAGCCCTCCTAAATTGTACCTTTCCACTGGACATTTTGCTTCCCCTGAGCTGCAGACTAAGCACACTTGGCTGTGACGTTCACAAGCAGCACAACAACAAAACCTGCAGATTCTCACATCAATGCTGTGCAAATATCACAGTCTAAACCACAGACTACAAGTGACTAAAGAAAATATTTTCAGAGACGATCAGCACTTTGCTGAATTCAACAGCAACTGCGTAGTAACCAGTCTTCTCAACAAATCAGGTTACTCATGTTACCATACTTGTCTTGTAGCAATTATTTCTGAGTATTCCCAGGGCATGTTTTCCCACCGTGACAACCTGATACATGCTCTGCAGCAATGGTTTTCATTTCAATATCTTGGCCAGTCATGGAGTGAGTCAACTTGACAGGCCCTCTGCTGATACCAAACTTTATAGGCAGCAAAACAGGTCCACTCCCATCAATTTTTATCAGCTAAGCTTCGAAAAATGGTGCCCCTAGTTAGAGGGATTAGTATCTCCCTGAAAACAGGTATTAGGAATAAAAACACAAGACCAGCTCTAGTAGTAATAAGAACAGGCTGATATGCAGGAGTATCAACAAATTGCTTCCAAACCTGCCTGGGGCCAGCACAGCTTTGGAGGATCCGTAACAGTTGGAGGGAGTTTTGATTCCATGGCCACTTACTTCTTTTGATAACAAGAGCATGCTGAATGTGTGCAAACCACAAATCTGAACAAACTTTGCCTGCTCTGCTCACTGTTATCACCCACTGAAAGCTATCATGGGCGCTTCTTGAAATGCACATGAAGAGCCTGGACTGAGGGCAGTGACCTCGAGGCACTGAGCTGTACCAGCAACAGCCACCAACACCAACCCCAGGACAGGCACAGGGATCAGAGCTGTGCTCTCCTGGTAATTACAGCTACTGCACCAGAACTGGTTGTCTCTGAGGGAGGGGAAAAAAAAAAGTGTTGTTTGATTTTTAGCTTGGGATTATTTTTTTAAGAATTCATCAGCTTGATTGCCCAGCAGTAAGGAAAATCCCACCTAAGGATGCAAGTGAGACTGTGCTAGGGCAGATCAGAGTTCAAAATATCTTTTCCAAAAATGGCAATAAATGGATGTCCAAGGTAAAGCAAGAACAGGGCAAAGAGATAAAATATTTCCTCCCTAACATTCACATAGCTTTCAAACATTTTCAGCTGAGTGGATTTCCTGAGCTTGATGTGGTTTGTCTAATCAGCAACCCCCCTTTCCCTCCCAGCAATGGATCCCTCCTCCAAATGTTTGTCCAGACTCCTCTGGAATTTGTACAGACAATTTGCAGCTGTCACATGCTCTGGCAAGGAATCACCCAGGTATATGACCTGATGCACTAAGAACTGAATCTTTTTTGTTCTGATGCATGTAAGTAGAAACACATTATGCAGAAAGACTGTATCAATGATTTTTCCCTTCTACCTTTCTTCCCTGTAGTGAAAGCCAAAGGAAAATTGCGTGCAGCTCAACCAGAAGACCCCGCATGAAAGATCATATCTCCTTCCAGCTGCCACAGCAATCACATTGTCCCCTACCTCTCAATCCCTCTTTGCCCTCAAGGTCTTCCCTTATTCTGCCTTCGGGATTTGATGTTACCATGCTTGAAGAAATTTTGTTTCATGCAGCTCTCATTGGGGAGGTACACTCCACCTCTGTACAACAGAAGTCTTTTCTTCAATTTATTATGTACCTTATGTGTTCTCATACTGTATCTCCTAAAACTTCCAACTGGCTCCCCTGATGTCTACCTCAAGCCACTTGCTCCTACCCACCAGGTGAGCACCTTCTCCTTTTTGGCCTGGCAGACCACTCAGCAACATTTAAATTGGGAAGTACTGTAGGAGGTATTGCCTCTCCCATCTCATAAGAAGTCCACTCTCCTCCTGTGTTCACAGAGGACAGCTTTCCCTAAGATGTTTCCTGGCTGTTAAGATGGCTGGGAAGTTTCAGATTTATGGCCTATGACTAAAAAGCTCTCTCTGCACATTGTAGTTCCTGACAGGACCATTACAAATGCCAGGGAAGGACACGGACTTGCCAGAGCGAGTCTAGAGGAGGGCCACGAGGATGATAAAGGGCTGGACTCTTCAAGGGTAGGCTGGATGGGGCTTGGATCAATCTGGTCTAGTGGAAGATGCCCCTGCCCACGGGAGGGGTGAGTGGAACTAGATGATCTTTAAGGTCCCTTCCAACCCAAACCATTGTATGGTTCTATGATCTGTATAGGACTGAAGGGCCATACGCATACAGTAAGCCCCAGCTGCTTTCTGGAAACAGGGCACATGCACAGAAACCATGGCACGCTCAGGAAATGGTCTGGGCTTCCAGCTGCTGAAGAACATGAAGTCACTACATCCACAGACTGAACTGAACAAGAAACAGCAATTATGGCAGCTACCAACTGCTTCAAGAGATCCTCTCCTGCTCTTTTGAGCTGGCCAATGTTCTTCAGCAGCTGCACACCAGGAGTCAAACACCAGCTTTCAAAAAGACATATTTCATAAGGAGATGAGGTCTGTCCAGACACAGATGACAAAGAGCCACATTACTCCTCTAGCTTCAGCTAGCGTGGGAATGAAGCTCAGACACAGGAAAACTGCCTCCGTAGCAATGTCCTGCAGCTGTCAAAGAACTGGCATGTGAACAAGTCAGGCACAGGAAGAATAAAAGTGCTACTACAACCCTGGCCAACTGAGCAACTTCAGAGTCTCAATCTGACAGCACAAAAGTAGGTGATCATAGAGACACTCTCCCAATTTCTGTACAGCTTTGACTCGGACATTCACGTGTTGTCCCTATGGACCTGCAGGAAGTACAGGAGTACGCATGCTTTGATCCAGCAATAATGACTTAAAACCCAGTCTTGTGTGGGAAGTGTTGACAAATTACCTCTGGTAGACACTGAAATCACTCAAACAATTAACAGAGATTAGATTAGCTGGTAGGTTTGGAAAAAGGCTATGAATAAGATGTGTGCAGCCACACATGTTTTTACTCAATTAGAGGACAGTAGGACATGTATTACTTCAAACATCAAGGCTACACCAAATCAGATAAGCAATCCCACCTAAAACAAAAACCAGCAACATACTTCCCACAATTGTAAAATAAATTTGTGCTAAGCCACAGTGGAATAAACTGACCAGAGACACAGTTTCTTTCCAAATCAGCTTCAAAATCAATATCTTAAAGAGCAAGAATTCACATTCCTACTTTTTTTTTTTAAATCTACTGTAACTTTTATAGCAGTTTTATTACTTGCATTAGTTCATGATATTACATCTCTTTCAGATCCTGTCTCAGTAAAGTATATAACATTAGACCAGTTTGAAACATGACCTATTTCCATTTAATTGAAAGCCAAGAAGGTTTAATATTAATGCAATTTACCACTTTTCTGACATTCATTAAATTGTACACACCAATGGTATTTCCTCTCCAAACTAAATGCATTTTTGTCCATACAAAACCTGTCCTTCCCGGACAGACATGCTATGATTTTATTTTGGAGTAGATCAGAAAGCAGCTCTGAAGTGGGTTTGCAGACACACAGGTCTTCTCTACCACTACCTCTTCTCAGCAAGGAGTAAGAGGAAGAGCATAGGACCAGTGCCTGAGCACTGTGGGCCACCTCCTACAGGAAGCTTTACAGAACTGGTGGGAAAGAGCTTCTGAAGGACCTGTGAAGGAGTGCAGTGAAAAAACACATTTTGAGAAGAGCCAGCTTGACAGTGGTAAAGGCTGTTGGCTGAAGCAACCTAAAGGACCACTAGTTTTAATCTGTCACACTGCTTCTTCCATCCCCTCCTGTAAAGTCACATCAGCTCAGAAAAAATCACCAAGAAGACATAACAAGAAAATTCATAAACACAGGATTGCACAGACAACGGCACAGGCTCTCTGGTGACTTGGACTAAAGAGTTTACTTTTTAAAACCATATTTCAGAGTCACACCTCTACAGTCTGCTTGGAACCCATCTGAGATCAGTCCTTGAAGCTTAGCAGTGAAGCAAGTAAAAAGAAGACAGGGAGAACAAAACACCTGTAAATAGAAGGGAAAGAAAAGCACAACGAGTTGCCTTAAGTGATGCAACAGGTCACAGCAAAGAAAAAACAGGCAATGAATTGTGATATTTGAGCCACTACATATATAGCAAAATTTCAAATAGGTTCACACTGCACCACAGTGAATTACAGGAGTCGTGCCGGTCTGTGTCATACCATGGTCACCTAGATATTTAGAGTTCTATTTTTAACATTCCTTTTAAAGAGTTTTCCTGGTAGAGCACGTGTATTGGGTTGTGGTTTTTCAAGTCTATTGGCAAGTTTAGGTAATATATTTGTTTCTTTCATTTCTGCAGCTGAAAGTCTGATTTTAATGAGAGATTGTCCATTTTGGTTAGCAGCTCAATCTTTACCTTCTTAAGCCTCTTTAAAATTCCTGGATGTATACAGCCTAGGATGGATGATTTAGCACTGATTAGTTTAGTGGTGTGAGAGAGACCAGAGACACTGCTCAGAGATATTTTACTGTTCTGAAGTTGGTTCCTAAGCATATGACACTTGAAAGCTGAAAAATAGGAGAGCAGCTTTACAAATTGCAATAGGGAGGAGAGCTAAAGCGTCAATCAGATACACTCTGTCCTCCACCTCCTTCCTGTCTGTACAAATGAAAACAAAATGCCTCTAACTTACAAAAAATACTTGCTACTATGGGCAGAAGCATGACGAAGAATCCACCCTCCAAGCAGTTTTAGTGACAGCTTCCGTGGTAGTCTACCTCTTGATCAATGGGGGTCTTTTTAAATGATTAGCAAGGGTGTAATTAAGGAAACCGAAGGAAGAAAGATAACTCAAAAGATGAATGAGGCCTTTATTCGAGATATCACTGAGATGGGGCACAGGCTGTATGACAAGCAAAGATGAGGGTCCTGCTGGACAAGCTGAACACAAGCCAGTGTTGCACCCTTGTGGCAAAGGCGGCCAAGAGCTCCCAGGGTGGGGGGACCCTTCCCCTGGCTGAGCACTGGGGGGGACACTGCTGCAGGGCTGGGGCTCTGCTGCAAGGCTGGGGCTCTGCTGCAGGGCTGGGGCCCTGCTGCTGCAGGGCTGGGGCTCTGCTGCTGCAGGGCTGGGGCTCTGCTGCTGCAAGGCTGGGGCACTGCTGCTGCAGGGCTGGGGCTCTGCTGCAGGGCTGGGGCACTGCTGCTGCAGGGCTGGGGCACTGCTGCTGCANGAGCTAAGATGATTAAAGGATTGAAGCATCTGCCACGAGGGGAGGCTGAGAGAGCTGCGATTGTTCAGCCTTGAAAAGTGAAGGCTCGGGGGGCTCTGATCAATGTGCATAAACACCTGACAGGGGCAGTCAAGCAGGCAGAGAGACTCTTCTCAGGGGTGCACAACACACAGGGCAATGGGAACAAAACTGAAATACAAGAAATTCCATTTGAAATAATAATACTGCCAGTGTGGTCAAACACGGGAACAGGTTGTGCAGAGAGGTTGTTCAAACACAGCTGAGCACAGTCCTGAGCAACCTGTTGCAGGTGACCCCTCTTTGAGCAAGGGTTTGGACTAGACCATCTCCAGAGGTCCCTGCCCACCCCACCTAGTCAGTGATGCCGTGATCTTTCTCTCATGAAGCAAGGAACAACATTGCAAGAGCTCAATTCCTATCCAGGTCAAATCTCAGAAACAAGGGTCTGCTAAAACCCCATTTTATACGAGTGCTGTAATTCCTGCTGACCTCAATCAGCCTAATCAAGTGGTACTACTACAAAATGAAAAAAAAAAGGCTTTAATTTGATTATTACTCGTAGCTATTCCATTGACCTAATGCTTGGCCATGAAGAGCTCATGAAAACTGGATTAATGTATAAAAATAGAGGATTTAATCCTCTGGAAATCACAGTTTAAATTCGACATGCAACAAAACTGGAAATCTGTAGCTTTAATGTCATCCCATTGCTAGTGGGCATATCTACCCCCCAATAAAACACACAAGGATAATTTGATCAATCAAGGCATTTGCTGTTTAGTCCAAGCTCTCCTATGTACACAAACACCAACAGCATTCCACATCTTCACAATTTAAGTGGAATGGAAGGACTGATAAATAAGTTAACACCAGAGCTCTGTGACACAACTGTCTGTGTTGGGAGACTCAGGACCTTGGTACTGCCAGCAGTGCTGCTGCAGGCAAGGATGAAAGGACAGTCACAGAGCAGAGACTAAAAGAATGAGAAAGCCCAGCACGCCCAATGAGCGTGCACATTGCTTAAAATGTTAACTTGTGTTGTAAAGGAAACAGATAGTAAATGTGACAACTATTTCTCCCTAATGTTTTGATTTTATTTTTTTAAGCTACTCTTCAGTACAGTCATCTGACAAACTACAGAACCGTGCAACTAATATAAACTTATATGACAAATAAGCATAAATAGGAAAGATTCTTCACTTTTTTGCTTGAGTCAAATTAATAATTCAACAATCCCTTTATTAGTCAAAGCTCCCAACAGCCTCATGAAATGTAGCAATTGGCAGAGAGGTCAGAAATTTGAAAATTATGTGCCCAGACATGTGATCCAGTTTCATAATTTATACCCATGAACCATCTTGGCCAGCACAAAGCAGAACATTTCTTGAATATGAACACACCGTGGGAGCAACAGGGACTTCAGTTTATCTGATCCGAGGCTTCTTTTCTACATCACTTCAGCATCAATCCAGCTGATCCGACAAAAGGTATTGAGCAAGAGACCAGAGAACAGAAAGCGCAGCCAGCACTTGGGTTATGCTGGCAGCTAGATGGCAGGTTTTATTCTCCACAAATGTTATCAAAACCTGAGTCCAAAAAGCACTTAGAGGCCAGAGCCTCCTAGGCATGAAAGAGTCTGTGAACATCCAAAGAGTGGGTAGCTCACTTAGGACTACAACAATCCCAGACAGAATCCTTCTGATGAGGTCAAGGTTCCTGACAACACAAACACCACAATTCAGTGATTTAGCAAAGGCTGTCAAACCCATTAACTACTCCTGCTTCTGTAATCCACAGGGCACAGAACTGCCCTTCCTCCAGAGATTTGTCCCTCCTGCTTCCCAGCAGCCATCCTAGAGTGGGCCCTGTTATCTCCTTCTGGAAGCATCTTAGACTCCTTCACTATCTTTCTCTATATAAGCGAGGGAGGAAGAAAGCTGAACGCAATCCTTTGCCTGCTTTCAAAGCAGGCACCGAGTAAACTTACTCCTAAACCATCTATAACTTGGACTATTTTCTCTTGAATAATTCTATGCCAAGAGTGACTCAGAAATTGTTTTGAGATAAGTTTTATCATAACCGTTCATAACCATTGCCCCATTACACCATTTGAAGGGAAGGTCGGCATGAAGAATGCCTTTCCATCACTGTGTGAAATTTTGTGCTTTAGCAGCTTTCAGTCACAGAGGTCAACATTTTCAAAATAAGCTACCCAGACTTCAGTTTTCTACGGCAATTTAAGTAAAGTAAGTCTATAAAACTTTGGCCTAGATTTCAGAGGTACTGAATGCATTCGGGTCTCACAGTTTTGTAGCATATATAGCTAAAAAAAAAAGAGATTAGGTTCATAAAACATGGATATAGACTAAACTTTGGAAATGTTGGTTTAAAGTCAAGGATCTGAAACCAATCACAAAAGAAACCAGAGTCAGCTTGTGAAAATATTTTCTATGCATTTTTTCTTAGCACATTTATGCCACAGCAGTATAAAGCATCATGCACACAGTAAAGATTTATTGACTTATACCTTCATTGGGCACATTCTTCTCTCTCTTTTAAAATAAATTTTAAAAACTAACATTAATATTACACTGCACTGGGGGATCCATGCCCACAAATGCCTCCTTTTTGAAGTATAATCCATAATGGATGTGCTTTTAATAAGCACCTTAGACAGTGCGGAAATGTCACCAAAAGTACTAATGGACTATTAAATGTCTGCTATGAAATACACTGACTGCTTCCACAGGGCTGTGCTAATGCTTATTTTCCTACATAATTCCTAGTGCTTGCAAGGGTGTGACACACACTCTGGCTATTGCTCTGGTACCTCAGCTGGCTTCCTTCCTCCTGTAAGTACATTTTACAGCACTTGCAGGAGATGTGCGCTTCAGGAAAAAATGAAATCTATACTTTTCCATGGCACAGGTCCCAGCAGGCAGAGCTCTTACACTTGTAATTGAATTATTCTAGCTTCCCCTTCACTCTTCCAGATACCAAAGCACAGACATAACTACTGGGCTTTTTTCTTTTTATTATCTCCTCACTGTAGGCAAACCAAGACAGTAAATTCAGAGTTGCATCACTTAGATGGTACAAGCACTGCAGAAAACGTTGACATACCACACTAAATTAGCACCTTACAAGAATTCCCATTATTAGTCTTTTCTGCTTAGTTCAAGGAGTGAATTGACACAGGCAAGAAGAAAATCTCTTCACTTTCCCTCTGGTCAAGAAGTTTTGCCAGTTGTCTGCAAATTGAAATGCAAGGAAGGTAAGGGCTTCTCTTCCCTCCTCATCAACATAATTCAGAGATCTGGAAATGAAAATTGTAAGAAGAAACAGCAAAGGCAGCAAAGGATGCAACATTTACAAATTTCCCATGAGGCTGAACTGCAACTTTTACAGCCTCTATTCTATTAGTACCATGGTTGCTTTACAATGATGTCCATCACTGTTGTGCACATCTGTTATTCATTAATAAAACGTGGTTTTACTCTTCTGCAATGCCCAGACTTGTCCTTCAGGATGCTCACAATACATTAGACTCCGCCTCCCTCTGATTAATGAGCACAACTGAGAAATGCAACATAAAAACCAATGGATACTCCAACCTACCTCATAGTCAGAGACCTCGTGGCACATCCACATCATGTAACACAGAGCTGTGCTGTGAGACAACCTGCCATGCACAGCCACACCGAGGTAGGAGACTGGTCCCCAAAGCAGGAGAGCCACGTCACAGAGAATAAAGCTACCCATGAGGCTTACGAGCTCTGGCACAAGAGCCACAGATGAGCTTCTCCTCCTTCCAAAGGCAGGTCTGTGCCCACCATGCTTAGTGTATGCATTACATAACATGCTGCTCAAACTTACCACGTTCAAACTCGTAGGGTACTTTGTGGCAACATCTGGCAGACAAAGAATATGCAATTCAAATCAAATTTCTTTTTCCTTCAGTCGGACAGATGAGCTCTCTTCTGCCTCATCTTGTTTTTCTCCCTAGTCTCAGGTACCCAGATAAAACGATTAAATAATTCTGAACATCTTACAGGAAAGCATCATCTAATAATCTATCTTTGCAATTAAATCCACTACAGGCTTGCAAACAGCTTGTGTGAGCTGTCAGAATGTTCCCAGATTTCCTTGGAAAGACAAAACGGTTTTACGTTTAACTCGGCTAACAGTTAAGTGGTTGGCAGTAACTGTCCGCAGAGTCCTGCAGAGGCCAATAAGCCTGAGTTTAATAGAGTGGAAAAGAGGGAGTTAGTGAAAGGAGGCAGATCTTGTCACTGAAAGTATGACAAATGAGAAGGATGAACTTAATAGCAGTTTTACAAGAGACTAAAAGGAGCGATACAAGTGTAAACAAGAGGAGAAAGCAGCACATTACTGTAATAATACTAAAAAGAGAAAGTCCCAGCTCAGGGTTCAGCTATGTGAAGAGGAGGCATCTTGCTGGTTTTTTGTAGACTAGTTTTGGAGCAGAATCCCATGGGTTATGTCTCTACATGGCTATACTATTTGGGTTACATTTAGCAATCCGATCTTGTTATTTAGCAACACAGACTTGCTGATTCATACAGGCTAACTCAGAACACAAAGTGTTTGGATTCTCTTTTCCTGTTAAAGTCTTTGTTATTTACTGCCTGCAAGATTGCACTGAAGTTCCAGCCAAAACTCATTTCTGCTGTTTCCAATGTACATTCCAAATACAAAAAACACGGCATCAAATCAAATGTTAAAGTAAGATCGTTATCATCCAGCTGCCAAGCAGTTCCTACAGGTTCAGAGGCAGACAGTTATAGAAATCATGAACAGTGGCTCAGCAGAATGAGCTGACAAGTATTTTCATACTTGTAGTATCACAGCATACCAGGAGACATGGTGGTCTAGAGGATAAAAAGATTTTACCATGGAAGGAAAAGGATAGATAAGGCAGTGGCTCATAACCCCAGGTCTACCCAAAGAGCACAGTGTGCAAAACTGCAAAAGCAGGCAGAAAGACTCAGCACAGAAAGAGCAGAATAATCTTTTACCAGCAGAATAACCCAGTAGCCTCTAGGAATGTTACTCACCATGTTAATCACTGCAGAGCAGAGGATGAAAGCTGAGGTCCTATTGTGCTGTGCAGCATAAAACCATGGACCAGCCAATGCAAAAACATCTGTCATTCATTTGGACAGATAAGGCAAAGGCAACACAAATCTCACAGGGAAAGGGAACTACACAATGGTAGTAGTTATTTTAGCTCTGTAGTTGAGAAACAGGTTTAGGTCAGAATGACACGACACAGTGTGAAGAAACTAAGGCAATACTACAAGGATAATTTTAATGAAACACTGTAATTGAAGAAAACCTGGAAAGTTCTAATGCAGTTGTAGGAAATAAAGCCAGGAAGGCCTTTAGAATACAGATGTAAATGAGTCAGTTCCGTTATTTGGCAAATTTAAGGAAGTTCAGACTGAAAAGCTGAAAAGAATTCCACAATCCCACCACCTTCAGGATTTGTTTGAATTTCTTGTATCTATTTAGCTGTTGCAGTTCTTTAAACTCTCCTAAACCCAAGGTGACCTTTAAAAAAAAAACCCAGCACAACCTGAAAAATTTGCCAGCACATACAAACATATTCTAAAACATGCTGTCCGGAACAAACAGTCTTCAGAGCAGGGCACCAAATAGTCTCTATAATAAGCCATGAGCAATTAGTCTGCTGGGAAACAAATTAGCTCACTTCATTTCAGCAGAGTGAAGGTGGCTGTCATGCTCCAGGGGTGATGTGAACTGTAGGGTCTTTTCCTGAGCAATGCTTCCTGTAAACCCACCAGTTTATACCTGCTAGTGGGAACTGAGAGAATTTCCAGGGCCTAGGAGGCAAATCTTTGCAGTGGCTCACTACAAACCAAAGTACTGCTTGTGCTCCCTTAAAATGCCCCAGAGAGCCAGAACTCTCTGGTCCACCAGCACACGCTCTCTTATTCTTCTCTGCTGTCTCTGAGTCTTCCCATTCCACCCAAAACTCCCCCCAAAAACTGAGAAGAGAGAGCTGTCTTATGTTCTCATCTATATCACTACCGTGCTTTGGGAAGCCCACAGACAGCTAAGCTCAGCTGGGAGCAGTATGACTGGGATGTATGCACTCTGAACATGCTTCCTGACACAGAATTTACAAACTGCTGTAGAAGACTTAAAAATGTTGTGAACAACAAAGGTTACCATCTTATTTATACAAAAAAGTAAACAGAGATGTAGCCCAAGAGAGACAAAGGAGGGACACAGTCTCCATCCACACAGGAAGGCAGATGGAGCCAAAAGAAGAGCTCTGAGGACAAAAACGGGAGAAGGAAGGAAGCGGTTGACTTGCATGTGAGAGAAGACAGCCCAGGACTACGGCACAGAACAAACCCTGGGAGGCAAAACAGAGAACAAGCTGCTTCTTTCCTAGGACTGCTGGGAAACGGAGCATTATGAAGTCAGAGTATTGAAGAATTTACACTGGGTTTCCACAGTCAAAATCTTCTAGCAAGCAGCAGATGAAATTAAGAGATTGATGCCAGGTATATTCAGAATTTTGCATTTGGCTAATTTTATGCTTTGTTTTGTAGCTATTTCCAAGCTACTGATCAAAAATTTCAACTGTGATTTGCTGGAGAAATCAGGTTGTTTTTTTTAAATTTTGTTTAGTGGTCTGACATGAAGAGGGTGCACTGTAATCCACAAAAAAACCCCAACCGAAACCCAAAATAAAATGTAGCAGACAAACCCTCTCAACACTTGCAAATCGGAATAAGCTTGGAAACCTCCCCTCCCGTGTGTCTGACTCTCTGGTCTAGCTGACATGCCAGGTCCTGGGTATTAAAAGGAACACCTCAGTAGCAGCTGAAAGTCAGTGCTATGCTAAAAAATAACTTATAGAAGCAAGAGATTCCCACAACTCCACTGATTTTCCCACTTAATTTTTTACTTCGTAGCTTGCAGTGGTCACTGCGAACAAGCTGTTGAGGGCTCTTCCTCAGCCAGATGTCTGAGACACTTAGGGTTCCTCTCCCCACCAAGGAAGAGGGGCTTGTCACTGATGGCTGCTCCAAGTTCTCCAGATACAGACAACTTGAGTTCTTACTCAGTTTACCAAGTGCAGACAACAGTGCCTGTGCACTTCTAAACAGGCCAGGCAACTTGTTAAATACAATTAGAGCTGTCTGTGGGAACCTTTTCCTCTTCCCTCATGCATCTCTCCTCTGCCTCTCATTGGAGTTCCTGCATCTTCAGGGAACGTAATTTCTTTAGAATAGCTAAAGACAGGATTATCTCAGAATAAACTGCCCTCCTGATATCACTTTATTTGAATTACTGGATATTCTGTTTAACATAAGACAACATTCAAGTATTTTGAAATCTTATCTGAATAAAGACAGTTTCGTCAGTGAAAATATTTACAGTAACCTCACTAATTGAGACTGATTCCAGCTTCCTGAATCTCATTATGGTAAACTGGGCACTGCTGTGAAAGGGAAACAAAGAGGAGATGAATTAAAACAAACATGCAGAAACACAAACAACTGCTTCCAGTGATGTTAATCATTACACAAAATCTGTCAAAAACATCCCTCTGACTGGCATCTGTCACAACATCTCAGCAGTTCATCATTGCACAGCCACTGCTCAGATGGAGGCAGAGCGTGCATCAGTCAGCACTGCAGATCTCACACAGCTCTAAATTTCTACATGAGTTATTCTGTATCTTAGAGCACTCCAGACATGGCTTATTTCACAGGATTTCTCTCCTCTTTCTCCTGGATGACCTGGAATCATCATTGTTCCCATCTCCTCAGAGAGGGTGCAGTGTCTGGCAGCTAATTATGCAGAATGAAGTGCTGTTTCTACTCTGTGTTTTCTGTCCAACAACCCACAAGAGATGGCAAAACACTGGAAATCAAGTTATTTATTTCCCAAACTATTAGCCCTGTTTCTTTCATTTCCTGTCTGGACACAGTTTAGGAGTTTTCCAGATACTGCAAATCCTAGTAATGCAGTACTGAAGAATGAAGAATCTGCTTCCCAGAGAAGAGACAGAGGAGATCAGCATTTCAAACCCACAGCCTCCATTAGCAGCAGGTGCCAGATCTGGAAGAATGAAGCAGAACAGTTCCTCCTTTCCTTTTAGAAAATACACGATGACTACTTTCCTGCTAAAAGACCTTCCTTACAGAGCACAGGTGGAATTTTTGGCTGAGCAGGACAGATCTTCCACCAGGCTACTATGGCAGAGCAAGACCAACTACTTCTTTACAGATGTGTCTACTCAGACAAGTTTCTTCACCCTTGACAGATGAGGAAACCCCTGTGTGAAACGAGCAGTCACAGAGCAGAAGTAAACAAGCCTAGTGTTTACAAACTGTTCGGTATCCTGTTGTTCCATAAATAGTTATTATTACCCAGGAGATCAGATCAGTCTTAAGGAGAAGAAATGCCTGGTACACGTGCTGACAAAAATCCCCAACAAGGGAAAAAAACAGAGAAATGTTGTGGTTTGCTTATTTTAGTTTTCTTTCCTTAAACCAGGACCTGTAAGCATATTTTACCTTCTTCAAATTCTGGACATCCTTTTTCAGATGTTCCAAGAACAGCCGGAATAAGTCAGCGACAGCAAGCTGAGAGCTGGCCTGTTTAATCAGAGCCTTGGGACCAGCATCTTCCTCTGCAGATGCCTAAACTCCACAGACACTGTTTAAGAAACAAATCAAAAGCAAAAAGAGCTGTCCACCACTGGCTCTAAGAAGTTGCTTGTTCTGCCACAGGTTACACTAAGACTGCCTGGAGCTGTATACTGTATCCACCCATGAGCTTACACATTTACAAACAAATTCTTAAAACATAAACAAAACTCCCAGGACAGATATATGCCGTGCTACTCATCTCTAATTCACTGCCTGGTGAAGCAGCTGGTGTGGCTTTGAAATCCCTGAGACCATTCCAAAGTTGGTGTTTTCTTTCCAAACTGGAGTCAAGACTCTCCCACCACAACAGCTGCCATCCCTTGGACCTGCTCATGCTGCAGGCCAGCCCAGGAGAGCACATCATGGAGCTCAGGGATGGGAAAGGGACAGGGAAACCCATCGTGTCACAAACAGCTTTCCCTTGCTTGTCATTTTTAGGTGACTTAAAACTATTCCACTTTTCCTGAAGCATTCAAGGGAACTGTTTGTATGTAGAACAGCTCAACCATGGGCCAGTTTTCACTCTCAGTGTAAACTGTCTGTAATAAAACAAAAACAACAACAACAAAAAACCAACAACAACAACAAAACCAACAAAAAAAAAAGGGATCCGAGCCCAGAAACAAACACTTATGGTGGCTAACAGAGTATCACCTTCCATTAAGGGCAGCCGAGACTGCTAACAGAGGCAGGCCCAAAGTAAATCAGATGCACAGACCTTTTCATCTAGGAGTAAAATCATTGTGGCTTTGTGCACTGGCATATTATATATTCTTCTGGTTTCAGGTGTGCCAAGATCCCACAGAATGTCACACATATTTTGATCTGTTTCGTTCCAAGATAAACTAACTAATTGCTCAGCAATCTCTTTATCATACTGATACCACCAGTGTAAACATGAACCTAGGCTGGCACAGCTGATAAACAGATCAGAAACATGCTAAAATTGGTGTGACACAAGTATCAGTTTAGAAAGGGGAAACCTTATAAACCTCAAATCTTCTTTTTTCTTTTCCAAGAACTATACAAGATGTGTTACTTGAAACTTACATAATCCTGAAGTTTACATCAGTTATTTAAGCTTGAAGGAAGAGCAAATTAGCATGGCAGATGCAATGATTTTTAGAAAAATCACAATAAACACTTCTCAAGAAAGTTGGACAGAGTTTTTCTGGTTTGCAAGCTGGACACTGGAGTAAGCTATAGACCTGACTTGCACGCAGAAAGTTCCTGTGCAAGTAAATCAAAGTGCTTCAGGAGAGAAAGGACGTGATCATTCTTAAATGTATGGCAGATTACACAAAAAGGAAACAACTTTTACTGAACGCATAAAACTCCAGAATTTAGCAAGACAGAAGCAGAATACAAACCCACAGTGAGTAACACTAGTGAAATCTGCTATCCCATTGCACCCCAGTGTGTGGCAATGCTCTTGCCCTGGTTTCCAGCATTACGTGTGTTTTGGGTTGGGTGAACTCGGGAAACTACAGGAACTTCACCAAGCTGTTGTGATCCCTGGCACTACTGCTACAATTACAGCATTGCTTTGATAGTATTTAGCAATTCATTTATGGATTTTATTTTCCTGCATACTTAGCTCAGAATTGTAGTAAAGGTACCAAGAAAATAGTTGCCAAAGGAGCTTTTGCTGTTCTTGCTGCAGTGGAGTCAGAGTTTCTACAACATTATCTGAACAATGTTCTCCAGCGACTTTTCAAATTGCTACAAAGAGAATTTATAATCTTTTCAGTTTTTACCTTCATTTGCCTAATGTAGAGTTGGAGGGTTCCCCAGACTGTTTCTAATTTGGTCTAATAATCTTGCATAAATTATCAGGCTGCCTTTTCATCCATATTCTTAGCCAATGTACACTGGCTCAGTGACAACATTTGCATGCACTGACACTCCTGAAATGTTTCAATAATAGAACAAAGTGAGCAGTAATAGAGGAGAGAGAAAGACAGAAGAGGAAAATAATTTGTCTTGCAATCTACCCAAAGATAGGAAGTGTGATGAAAGCCACCAGCAGGGAGTTCAGAAGGAACAATTATCCACTCTTGAACACAATTCAGAAAACTTTGAGGGAAGCTGCACACTTTCCTATGGCAAGAGGAAATCACTGGTGACATACAGAGTCTCAAAGATACCACGGAACTACTTGGGGCTCTGGGGAGATGGTGGTCTGGACCAATAAATATGAACCTTCACAAAGTCAAAGTCAGAGTTTGAATCAAAAGAGATAAAAACGTTTTCCTATGGGAATGTGAGGAAGAGAAAAGAAGGTATGACTTGTATATCAAAACTGCAGTGATATTACAGCTTAACCTTCAAGCTCACTGATATTTTTCATTTCTTGCATTCCATGCTCACTGATATTTTCCTTCATTCAAATGGATTTAGCTCCTCAAGGAATCTTTCCTGCAAGATTTTCCTGGAAGTCAAACATTCTTACTGGTATAGCTTTAAGAACAGATGGGCCAGAGCAACAGAGCCCAAACACACATGCAAAATAAAATATGCTCATTTGGTGGCACGAATTAAGTTTATTGCTTCTGTTACAATCTTACATGCTTACGCAAATATGATTATTTATTTGTACATTTGCAAAGTTGTCCTTTTTTTTTTTTTTTGTTAACAGTCCACAATTTAGAAATAACTTTGGTATTCTGGAAAACAACAACAAGATGCAAACAAAAAAACCACCCTCAGAACAACCAAACCTGTCCTGTTCCCACTCTAACGTATGATGCAGTGTACTCATATTAAAGCAAGAACACATATGCTCTGCATCTTATTCGAAGCCAGAAAGGCACATGCTCAGTAAAGTCCCTGTGTCCATGTTCCAGCTTTCATTTTATAGTCTCACTTAATTCCAGAGTCACGAAAAAGACACTGAAGACATACTTTTCAGTCACAAAGCCTGAACATCACTCGGATTCACATACTTCATTTTAAACTTCTGAGAGAGGTCAAACATGAAAGATTTTAGCACCAAAAATGGCTCTGATACAGAACCTACTGTCATCATCCACACATGGGAATTGCATGTATTACTTTACAGATTTGTTTAAAGATGAAAAAGTCAACATGGGATAGAGAGAACAACCTACATGAACTGATGGTGAAACCATATCTCTACCTCCTGAGCATCAGCTCCCCACATCCCTATCCTGGTGCCCAGGCTGCCTGACCAAGTTTTTGCAGTGCTGTCACCTTAGCTCTTCAATTCTCAAGCTGCACTCCTGGCAGGGTTTGTACAATGATACGGTAATTTCATAAACTGAATCAGTGAACTGGTCTGGATTAAAAATAATCTTGCACAAAATGAGTAGATGGATGGGGGAGGAAAAACTCATGTTCAGCTATAAAGATGATTTTGCTTACCCAGTTCATTGCACTGTGCACAGGCAGCTCTGCTCACTCAGGTACTGGAGCAGCACAAAAGGCAGCATTAACTCCTTACGCAAACAGTAGGGATGCAGAAACAGAACCTTTTCTTTTTTTTTCTACATTTACTCTTACATTATGCCATGTCTATTTCAGCCTGACTGCAGCAGCATGCACATTGTCAGAAGTGAAGCAATGAGCTGCTGCCATTGAATTTTGTTTTGAAGTACGAGCTCCAGCTGGTCAATCAGTGCATGAATTTCAGAGCTAGCACCGAAGTTCTGTGTCCAGTTTTATCTGCTCCTCTCTGGAATTACATTCCCAAGCACTGCTCTCTACAATAAAAAATGAATGCAGGGAATCTGCTACAGAGAAATTAAGTTGTATGACCACACTTTAAACAAAGCTTTGGTTACCACCACTTCAGTGCCAGAGGTTTGCAACACTCTGGACATGAATTATCAAATACTGCTTCTTAATCCCAGCTTCCTCCTACAGACAAGGCAGGTGCAAGGGACTGAAGCAGTCAGGGTGTTGTGAAGGGCAATCCAATTGGCCCAGCTATAAATAGCAACAAGAGCTCAGACAACAATCCTAGTTTGAACATTGAAAGCAAATATCTCCTAACACACTGTGCTGTATATTCACTAGAGACAGCTGCAGCAAAAATATTTTGTGAGATAACATATTTGTCACCTTTAGGCCAAAGCATGAGAGATTTAGGTCTCTCAAATGAGTCCAAGACAATAAAATAAACATAGGTATTATACCTGTTGTATACTCTGACCCAATTCTGCCACTCAAAATCTACATTAATAGATACTTTTAAAAATCATCCTCTTAGTAAGTGCCTTCAAATTATATATGATACCTAGCACACTAACTGCAGAGGTGAAAAAGCTGAGAAAGTTTTTCTAGAACCAACATATAAGGGAGAAAAAAGGCATCACTTCATAAAATTTACAAGAAAGGTAGAGAAGTGCAAAATATTCCCTTTGCCAGCAGTGACAGTGGAACAGCAGCTGACTGCATGGGAAGATGTGTTCCTGGAAAAGCCACAGAGCTCTGCGTGGGGAGGTGCTACCCAGACACCAGCAGTGATTGGAGAGGGTGCGTGTTTTGGCTTGCATGTTTGTTTAGCCTGGGATTTAGAAAACACAGAACAAGGAGGTGACAGGAGGTAAGGGTGAGCAGCAGCGTGCTTCAATGCCCCTGGCACAGACCAGGCATTTAACAGCCTGGAGCCTGGAGAAATGGAAAACCCTGACAGCTTAACTGACCAGGGCCAACAATTTCTCTTTTATCCCTCCTTTCCCCTCCTGTGAGTCATGAACTCTTTTAGCCAGAGTTAACCAAGAAAATGAGGGAAACTGATGATGTTCAGCACTGCCTAGAAGAAAACACACCTGTACCAACTTGTCCCTTCAAATTCAAACCTCAATAATGCAACAACAATATTTCCTTAGTCTTTGATGTGGGGACAGGTGAGAGCTGTGATGAAGATTCCAGGTCAGTGGTCCAGCTTCCCCAAACATCCTTTTGGGCACTGGCATCCACAAACTTCCTTTCAGAGCTGTAATTACAGCAGTTACTGGGACTCCAAATGTAGCTGTGAGCTCTGAAACAATCTCTGTCACCATCACAAACTATTCCTGAATGAATGCACAGGCATGGAACAAGAAGGGACAGGGATTTGCGTACTCCCCACTCCCGGAGCAGTAGCAATCTCGTTTTGAAGGAAAGCAGAAAGACTTTCTCACAGCAGTGTCTGGGACACAGGGACCCTGACTTCAGTAGAAGTCTTGAGATGTATCCACTCTTTGTTGAACACAAGCTGCTATCACAGCTCAAATTAACAAAATGAACCACCTCAGTGTGTTTCAAAATGAGAGGTACATTATATTTAGAAGACAAAAAACCCCTATTATTGATAATTAATTCAGCATATATCTATATTATATATGCTGAATATGGGTATATATATTAGATATATATAATATATATCTTTAAAAATTAGGAGATACTATCCACTGCACCTGAAGAGACCCCAAGCTATGCAGCAGATGCGCCGCACCAGTCGGGCAACAGTTTTTAATCCCTGTAGCAATCCTGTAGCAATGTAGTGGCACATTAATTATCCGGCCTATTTCTTCATGAGCTCTTGGGAACCACATGAAGCTGCCATCCTTCGCCTTCCTCTGCTCTCCTTAAATAGTTAATCACAGAGGAAGCAGCCATCACCTGCACTGACAGCCCCTAAGCACTGAGCTCATGCCCTGTCACTTCAGTACAAGCCCATGCTGGGCATGGCAGTAATTCATGAGGCATAGAGACAGTCAGACATGCATAAAGTCAGTTCTCAGCAGAGGGTTAAAAATTCTCTTTTTAGAATGTTTTTTCTCTGAATATCTGAACAACAAAGCAGAAATGTGTGGGATGGACAGATGCTATTGTGTGCTTGTTATAAGAAGCACAGCTTTCTGAAAGGAGATATGGAAATGAATGTGAAAATATTTAGGATCAGGGGACCACATTTTTAAATTATCCTGACTCCTACTAAAGCCCTTGCTGAAGCTCCAGTTCCACCCAAAGTCCCTATCCCCTATTTGCATATAAGAATGGGTTTTTTTCCCTAAACTATAAAAGCTGCAAAATTGTATCTGTAAGACACCAATAGCAAAGAAATTTTTGCCAAGCTCTGATGTGAAGGAGACAGGAGTCTACACTTTAAAGAATGGCCTTCTGGTGCTATGCTCCCCCAGCCTGTGGAAGTGAAGAAAGGCAGAAGAGCCTATGACCTACAAAATCAAGGGGAAACTAAACATCAGAAAAAAAACCCCACAGAAAAATGACTTCAGAGAAAGCCACTGAAATTTCTGTGGCTGGCATAAATCCGTGTCATGCACTCTCTGCTGATATGAAAGCTTTAAATTTTTGAACTTTATATACAAAGAAGCAATTCAGCATGAAAATATAAACCCAGAAGACTTTACAGGACAGGAGACCTTATCCTCAGAGTGAAGAGCAGGCTACAGTAGTGAAAAATTAGAGGGGGAAAAAATATGACTGTGAAGAAAATACCAATTGCTAATCAATAGAAATTTCACACCAGGATAATCAAACAAACCAAACTGATTTTGTTTCTGAATTGACTTAAAGAGGTTTGTGATTCATATAAGGCTATTTCTTAGCACCAATTGACTAGAAGATGCTTACAAATCATATCCTTGGTGCAAAAATAGTCTTATGTATCTGAAACACAAATGATAAATTCACTCTTTTGGTCACAACACCAACAGATTTGTTGTATATTGAACTTCCCCTTTCTCCCTTATTCTGAAATACTTTCAGATACTCTTCAAATAAATCTTTGCCATGTTCCCCTACCAAACACAGATACACAAGTCTGCAGGCTGCAGACATTGCCTCTCTATTTACCGCCTCCTCTAATTTTTATTATTAGCTGCCAAATTACAAGAGCTTGTGGTTGGAAAATTGCAGCTGAGTACTGAGTAGCTGAACTGTCCCAGGCTGGCATGTCAGCCACAAACTGTGGGCAGAGCTCTCTTTTCTCATTTGATAAAGAATAGGGCACAGAAAGAGCTGCACACAGGCAGCATCGTTTCCACAGCAAGGCCAGACACGCAGGAGACTGCAGCGTTACCACTGCAAATACAAGTTAGTGCCTTCTACAAAAAGGTCAAAGCATTAACTCCAGACTTGTAGGTGACCTCAGACCAACTGAAATAGTGTAATTCACTGAACATAGCAGTCTAATTCACTGACCTACTGATGCCATTTTACCAAACACACTTGCCATTTTCTTTGTATCATTCTGAAACCAGTAACCTTACTTCAGGCACTTTGAGTTATTATCTGCTGTTGGGAGATTTGCAAGAGGCAGAATCGTATTGTCCTGGAAAGTGAAAAATTAGATAACTCCTTCATCTACAGTGAGCAGCAGATGCAGCCCAGCTGGGCAGACCTTACACTGAGATGCAGGACTGAGATCATGCACCCATTTCTCTTGGTGGGGAGCCACTGTCATGACTCAGACTACAGCAAGTTTTTCTGAAGCTATGTCACTCTGCTTTTAAGGCATAATCATTAAAACACCCAGAAAAGAAAGGCATGGGCACAACGGGTTAGACCAGGCATCCATTTTGACCAATACTTGATGTCTGTATCCATGGGACAACACTCCAGTAAAAAGCCTAAGAAACAGGGAATACAGCAAGCTAGCTACATGCTGCCCTCAACATCCATTTGGCATGTAACTTAGAGAGCTCCATGTCTGAATACTGAAGAGTATTTTTTTTTTTTTAATCTTTTGCCCACTATGGAGGCCATTCTCAGAAAAATGTAACTGGAAATAGCATGAACTAGCACTTACCTTTATTTATTTTAAACCTGGAGCACAATATTTGCATTTAATATCTCCAAATCTTATCAAACCATGTCTTTCACTATGTCATACAGGCTTGCGAGTACCCTCTGCTTGCTCTACTTCATGGAGTACAACTAAGACACAATTAAGTCCACCACACATCACAAACTGTTAGATCAGTCTTTTCCACAAACACTATCTTATATCTATCAGAACTGAATTTGGCTTGCTATTTTCTTGCCCCACCACTTACCGCTGTGAGATGCCTCTGACATTACTCACAGTCAGCTTTTGGTCTTACCACCTGGAAAAATGTGTCAGTGCTTTATTATTCATCCTCCATTCCAGGTAGCTTATGAGCACTTGGAACAGCAGAGATCCCAGCACACCTTCTTCCAGAGGACTCCAGGAGTAACATCCCTGTACTGTCCAATCTTCTCATTTTTCCCATACAGTTTCCACTATTTATCTAGTCACTACCTAATCACTACAGGATTACACCAGTTTAATTTTCCAAAAATCTTTGAAACATCAAATGTCTGGTTGTTTTTGATTTTTTGGGCTGGGGTTGGTTTGCTTGGGGTTTGTGTGTGTGTGTGTATTATGGTTTATTTAAGAAATCCAGATATATTGTATTACTTAAATCACCTTTATCAAATGCTGATCCAGCCATTGAAACAACACAAGCAGATTTACAGGGCAGAAGTTCCTGCTGCAGAAGACAACTTGTCTCCTCTATCTGTGAACAAACACTAATTCTATTCCTTATTTTTAGGTTCTAAGAGGAGCCTGATACAGAAAGCAGGCTTGCTCTTAGTTTCCACTTTCCCAAACACCCCCCAGACCCTTCTTGAAAAGCCCAGCACGTTTACTGCTTTTCATTCTTCCATTCTAAGGCCAATTTAAGCAATGATTATACACGACCATGTGTAACTCGGCAACTTCAACACCGACTTCCTCACAAAGTGAGAACTTTTCCTAGCAATTCTTTGTGCTAGGAATTCACTCCAAAACGTCAAGCTTCTGTCACTTTCCCCCAGCCTGTCCCCTGGAAATGAAGGGTCCACATGGGAACTGCTCTGCAGTGAATAGCAATGCAAATAACTTCTCTGCCGCAGCTTTACCTTCCCTTAGCTCACATGTAATATTACGAACATCTATCAGCTCATCGGGATCTCTGACAGGCTTTCTGCCTCTGACAGTTAGACAAAAAGCTTTATTATTTTTTTTAATGTCTTTACAAAGTTGTTCCTCAACATTTTTTTTTTAAGGCTTGTCTGTGGTTTATATTTAACTTGCCAAAGTTAATTCTCTTTCCTATTCTCATCATTTGGATACAACTTCTGCTTCAGAAAGATGACTTATTTCTAGGAGTCTTGTTTACTTTACTGTTTAAGCAAGTCGTTGTTCATTTTTGTGGCTTTTCTTCCATCTCTTATTTCCCCTCCCTTCTCACACTTTACCATTGAAACTGGACACAGTATTCTAGAAATCTTGGATTGTAAGGTTTTGTATTTTAATTTTAAGTCGGTGTTTCACACAAAATGCTCAACTTATTTGTGCACATATGAACTTGAAATAGCACTTAAGAAACGGTATTTTGTTAAGATAACATGAAGGTTTCTCTGTCTGTTTCCAAGACAGAGTTTTTTCTGTCTTGAAGGTATAATCTTCATTCGTTCCTCCCAGATGTTTTATTTCATGTTGGATATATTAGCATATATTTTGTTGGACTGTGGCCATTTAAATCAGGCAATCCAGATTGTTCTCTAGAAGTAACTGACCCTTTATTTAGTACTCTATAATCTGGGATTTTTTCCAGATAGGATTATTGATGAAGGGATCAAGCATTGCTAGAATGAGAACTGATCAACTGAGGACCTCATACAAACAAACATTTAGTCTTTCCTCACCATCAACCACATTTTTGGATTTCTCAGGGCATTGCTCTTTAATCCATCCAGTACTTGCTCATGCTTGATAAAGTCTGAACTCTCATTTTTACCAGTAAAAAAGCACTTACCAAGAAGAGTTACAACCTCTGAGAAATATTTATTCTATTTCAACTATTTCCACCATATTTTGCCTATTTACATTTAAAATTGCACTAAGAAGTCAGGAACCTTAAAATGGGAAAACATTTATTCATTTTATTCATGCTTGAAAACAGCCAAACCAACTTTATCCAAATATTAAAAACACCCAACAAAAACACACATTTTACAGCAAAGACCAAGCCTAAAAAACGTCAGCTGTAGAGATGATGGTTTCCTAATGACACAATCAACTGAAAACAAAAGCTAGAATAAAACAAATCACGCAGCTCAAATCTTTAAATGAACAGGCAAGAGAATTTGGCTTTAAGAGTTCTAAATATATTGAATACCTGGCTTGGTAATTTTAACTTTGCATAGTTCTCCAAGAACAAGGAAAGTTGCAGAAGAGAAAGAATTGTAAGTGCAGCATGGAATTTTTTTCGGAACTAGTGGTCAGCCATCCTTACAGCGGTACTCGGTAAAATAATGAAATGTCCAACATGGAATTCAATTCATAAAGAAATCAAAGACATCACAGGAAAAAACGCCAACATTAGTGAAGTTTTAGGGTCCATGTTAGATGAGCATGTGAACATAAAAACCTGGTGAGATGCCATCTTTAAAATTGTGAGAATGATTTCTCAGTGTATGAACAAGACAACAACCACTTGCTTTGACTAGAGACACGTTTGTACCTCCTTGCATGGAATTAGTTCAATGCAGTGAACTACTGGGAGAAGGTGACTGAACAGAGATCTGTAAGCAGCTGCTGAGGGAGAGAATAAATATCACTTCAGATTCTAGGAGGCTAAAAACCTCCTTCTCAAAGCCAAAGTATTTTTAAAATTAAAATAAGATTAATAGTTTTGTAATAATGAGTTCATCCTACTCTGTACTATTTACATTTAAGACGTACACAAACACAGATTTAAAAGCACTCACTTCCAGTTCTAGTATTTATATTCTAACCAGAGTTCCAAAATTGCCACATAAGATAATACTGATAATTGTTTGGTTTACACTGGTGATGGAGAACTTTAGTGTTTTGTTTTTAAGGCTTGTCTGTAGTATCTACTGGTTACAAGGCAATGTCAGATTTATTTTTTTATTTTAAAAAAGCTTGCAGACACCATGCTTGTCAACAAAAACAAAGACAGAAGATATCACCAGTTTCAGGCTTGGCTTGAAGGCTGTGATCACTCAACCTAACTTTATGTGCACAGGTCATGGAAATTCCCTCCACAAAAGAAATAAAATACCTCTTTTGGAAAAGTGCCAGTTACATTAAATTACCTCTTTTGCCAGAGATCATTGCACTAGAGCATCTCTTCCACATGTACAAGAAGCTCGTACAATGGTCAAACAACCATTTGGTCAAATTTTCCACTCAATGCACCAAACTGAAATCCTTGAGCCTCAACAGGATAATGTTCCTGCCAATCTATCTTCTGAACTGTCTCCCAGCAATTCTACAAACTCCAGGCACCTGAGGGATGCTCTACCCTGTTCTCCCAAGAACAAAAAAACCCCAAACCAACCAATAACAAAACATTACACTTTACTATCTACTCCAGATAACTTAACCATGACCAAAGCTTCCGAAGCATTGCATCATCTGGTACTAGCAGTGAGCTTGACCACACATTTGTATCACGCACAGAGAACGTAATTTGCTTTATTACTCAACACCCAGAAGTCTCTGCTCCTTGAGCAAAGTCCTAGTCGGACTGAAGTCAACTAAGCCATTGCCACTGACCACTCAAATAGTCCAGAATTTCAACACCAGTCTCTCTTTGAACCACTCAAGTGACAGAGTAATGACACTTTTCAAGACAAATTCTGCCCATCACCCAGCTTGAAGGATGAGAAGTCATCAGGGGAAGTGGAAAAAAACTCCCACAGTGATTACTTACTTTGGGAAGATGACAGTCATGAGCGCTGATGCATAGCCTGGCTTGCACACTCCCTCAGAGAAATTGGCATACTTTGATGCCAGTTCTGGAGGCCTGTGGAAAAACAAGTACAGAATCAGGACTCTCTTGGCTATGAACTAGTTTTTGCAATCATCCAAGTAATTTTTCTCCTTATAGCTTTGCAGGAAACAGCCGCAGGAAGTAATAGCAAACACAGACCATTATTTATTTTGCACTATGGCATCACAGAAGAACAACAAACAAAGAAGAGAGGTAAAGATATCTGAAATACCACTAAACCACTAGTTTTGCTGAAAGATTTTCATAGCTAGCAAGGTAAAGCTCATGGAAGAAAAATATCAATATATCATTTTAGACTTCAACCTTTCAAAAGGAAAAAAGACATAAACAGCACTCTGCTTTAGCTATTTTTCTAAGTTATGATCAAAGTTAAAATTATAGAAAAGTATTATTTAGAAGATTACTTAGAGATAGTTTCAGGAATTTGAAACAAAGCTCCAAGAAGTTCTGGCAGGGTATCATCAGGGGATGAGTGCTTTCAGTATTTGGAAGAGATGACATTGCTGCTGCTTTGTTGAGGTGTGTCTTAATTCAGCTTGCCTAGTGACTCTTGGGCCAAATTTAGAATATGTGGGGTTTTTTTTTCATTCAGTTTCTGTACAGAAACAAGATTAGCAACTTAATTAAAGATATTTTAGTCCAGCACATACATTTACCATGGGTCTACTGAGTGACCCGAAAAAAACATTTTATTTTGTGTCCCTATTCACCACCTGCAACGTTTTTACATTCATCTATTTCATGAAAGCATTACAAAGTTAATTCACTTGTGCTTTCAAAGTAACATTAGATATCTTAGCGTCAGCCACAATATGAGAATTGTTACTATTCCTTCACAGAACAACAGAAACAGCATTTATAGTTCCATGCTTGACATTCAGCAAAAGCTGCAAAGACTTGATCAATAACACTGTTCTTGCTACATCATTATCAGCAATAGAAAGGTAATGAAAGGTTTCTTCCTCCAGTTCAACAGCAGGAGTTAAATGAAGATGACAGTGCAGATCCACAGAGTAGCTCCACAAAATCAGTTCTGAAAAGCCTATTATTATCACAACCATGTTCTTTTCCAGGCATCACCAATATCACTTAACCAGCAAACTGCTACTAACTGCAAGGAATGTGGATTCAGAGTTTGACAATCACATATAGGAAGGACAGTAACTCCATGCTGAACTGGTAGTAACTATTCTTCTTATACTGGTCATGCATCACCTCTCAAGAGCCAGTTCCAACTACATGAACAATAGATGGACAATTAAATTCACAACTAGCTGCATACAGTACAAAACCTCCTATAGCTCCTAAACTACAGGAGAATGGTCTCTCTGTATACAGAACCCCTGTAATCCTGAAAATATAGATATACACAGAACCTCTATGGTTCTTTAGGAATAAAATCTATTTCTGCTGAATAAAAATATAAACCTTCAACAGCAGGAAGAGAAAATAAACTGGAGAAGATAAATAGTCACTGTAAGTATTTAATTTCTTAACACCTCTTAAGCTAAAAAGCACCATAAAAAGCTTAAGAACACGGATCCTATTTAATTCTGCCACAGATATCCTCCATTGGTATGGTCCAAACATGTAATATTTTACTATCAAAATTCCTTATCCGTAGGATGGCAGAACAATGCATTTGGCCATTTACGCTGTCAATTATTTACAACAAAAGTTTAGATATCTCTAAATGTATTATATAGACATGGAGAGAAAGAGACAGGTGTAACATTATCTAGCACAACCCAAATCCATTAATTTGGTTTCCATAGGTGATGATGTGATATCATAATACATCTCTCTAAATGAGAGAGATGAGAAAACATCTGAGATAAGGGCATCCAAAATGATTTGCGTTCTTACGCCAGTCAGGATCTCTTTATAATAGGCACATGAAGAAAAGGCCTGTTGCTGACAAAACAGAAGGTTTTAATGGTGCTAAAGTATATCCCCTTCTGACACAGTCAAAAGTGACAGCAGGATGTATGGATCACAGCTTTTGAAGCATTTCAGATACAAAGAAATGTGGGTAATTTTAATTTTTATCATGCAAATCTAAGCATTGCTAGAATTTTATTGTTTAGGCAACGTATAAAAACCCCCAATACCAAAATCTTCAAAAACAAGTAAAAAGCAACTGGAATTTATCTGCAGCCACCACGGTAGTGAGTCATTGCTGGCAAACTTGTATAACTATTTCAACAGCAGGCCTGTCTCAAATGACCTCAGTGGTCACACAAAATATCTTGTGCCACAAACACAGGCATTTTTCTCTTTTCTGATTTAATGATGCTTTCATTATCAAATTAAAATGTCACTCAGATGCCCATCATGGTGTTTCTGCACAAGAATAGCAGGCTGAGACCCTCCTGCATGTGAGCCCCCAGAATGCCAATCGCTGCATACTGATGGGGGGGAGCTGTCAGTACGAAACCACAAAGACACTCGGAGCTGCTCAAGCCCCCAGGCCGAGCTGTTAAGATTTCTTGGATGTGATGAAGTTCATGATCCAAAGTGCCAGAGGCAGAACAGTTCTCTAAGCCAACTATAGCTGCCATCTCGTATCATTCAACATTTGCTCATCTCCTGTCTTCATGCCGCATTTTGAGTCAGCAAGCTACAGAAAACTAGAAAGGGGCACTCTACATTTTAAATCCATCCAGGGACATGTTTTATTTGTTCAATCTCTTTGAAATACGCATTGCATACTGTCACTGCCAACATGCTCATAATGATAAGCCCCTAGTAGGCGTAACCCAGAGCAAATTTAGAGTGAGGCTGGATACAGCCTTGCTGTTTACCATCCTGCTACCAGATGAAGCTATCCAAGTTAACATCACTTTAGATATATGCATTTGCTTTGTGGGTATTATTTTCTGCAAGATCCACAAATCTTGCAGAGATCGGTCTTCCATAAATCAGGATGCAAAACATCCTGCATGAAGCATCCCACAGAGAGCTATACATCTTTCAGATAAATCCAACTTTGAAAAATCACACTGTGTTAGTAGGTACGTGGTCCTGTAATAAAAGAACTGTACAGAACTTAAGTCTACAAATAAGCACCTCCTTTGTATTTGATGACAATGTACCTACTACACTGCTGCATATATTGCTTCTTTGACAATGATTTTATTTCCAAATGGGAAAACCAAACACTATTACTTTCTTAGTGCTTTAGAAGCTAGTAAATAGCTTCATCTCACTAGCCCCATTACTGTGCCTGAACTCCAAGGCCATCCTGATAATCCAGCCAGTCAGGACCAGCATGATGCTTATGACAGAAGGGTGCAAATCTCCTCTACATCTTTCAGGTCCAGGTAGATTATTCCAGCTCCTGACGCTCACGCTGGGCTGAGGTAGTTAAAGAGGTAGTGGAGACAGCAGAAAGAAATTAGATGACACTGTGGACCCTTTAAATTTTGCCCAGATTTTGTGCAGGAAAAACCTAGCAAAGTAAAAAAATTCTCCAGAATAAATGAGAAAAACAAATCAGTCAGTAACTGTAAACATCTGCCATTTTAAACAAGTGCCTGCATGAGGGTGAAGTTAAAGGGAAGTAATTGGCTTATTCCACCGAAGAGAAAATGCACTCTTGCCTTTTTTTTTTTTCTGACTTTTCTGTTATGAGACCAGCACACATCCTGAATTCTTAAGATTTTCTGTGCTTCTCTACACTGTTATGTGGATATCAATCTTAAAAAAATTTCACAATTTGGATAAGTTAAAAATCCAGCTGCTTTCAGAGGATTTAGCAAAAGTAACAAGATTTTTCCTTCTGCTTGCATTTGGCAGATGTGTGTCTTCTCTTAATCTCAAATATGAAAACGTCACCATGGTTAATTCCTTCATCGTGTCCTGATCAGGGACACCATGTCATCCTCATAAGACTGGAATCTAAATCCTTTAAAAAAAAGAAATTAGTAATACAACTCAGTGTTTAGATTACTAAAATAATGGCCACAACTGAGCTCATGTAATTAAATATTACAAAATCTACTTGAAGAGACAGTTTTGCTGCTTTGCCTTTCACATGGAATTTAAATTGTGGATTGTAAACATCAAAAAACTTCATCTACTTGAGATCATCCTATTTGAGGACTGATGTCTCTTGCTGTTACTCTTGCACACAAAATATATGAACTGACACATTTCTGAAACCAGGAGAAGGAGTTCTTGGCAATGTGCTCTCTAGGCTGACCCTCCTTCTTGGGGTTTCTTTCTCTTTGGTTCAAAATAACCTGAGTCTTAACACAGCAGCTCTACAAAGTGTACGTAATGATACATGAGGAATGAATAGGAGATGAGATGAGAACACGAAATGAAGGCATATAAAACAGTGAGGTATTATGGAGTAATAATGAAATAATATTAGCACATAATTTGGCAGATCACTAAATCAAAGCAGTTAATGCTGAGACCCCATAGCTATACCCTGTGAGATTCAGAGCATTTTAATTTAGGTAGGACTCCCTGGGTCAGACATATCTGCCACATACAGTCATGGCTCAGTATTGGCCAAAAGACAATTTTGTAGACTCCTGGAATAAAACTTTCAGTTCCGTTTCCCTCAAATAAGCCAAGGGCTCCATTTCAATCAGCATACAGTAAGAACTAGCTACAGGATTTGCTTCAAAATTGGAGGACTGCTCCAAAAAAGACACTACTGAAGACACAAGCAGAATGGCTAGGGTGTGCATTTGTATGTATTTCAATTAATATCAAAAGGTCACAGATAACTGCATAGCATTTGTTTTATTCATCACTTATAGCCTAATAAATAGACAGCTTCCATTCCCTCTTTTTCATAATATCATATAAGCTTGTAAGGCAATGAATTCCATTTTATGGGGAAAATACCACCAGTTTACTTAAAGGCAGGGGAGGACACCTTCAGTTTGGTGGTGCAGCTCCTCAGTTACCACTACTCAGCCTGAGGAAGAGAAGTAATTTACATTCACCTATAGGGTGGTCAATCCCATACACCAGTAACAGCAGGGCACTGAAAAAATGCACCTCCACATCTGACTTTGTACGTAGAGTCATGACCATCATGTCACTCAGGTGGAATCTCCTGGAGTGGAAGACACCACCACAGAACCCTTCCCTGGGTACAGGGCTGGAGTGCCACACTCACCAGGAGCACAGTGTGGGCTGGGAAACACTGAACCAGAATGTTAAGGAGCTCCAATTACAGCTCTTACAAGTTTGCAAACTTGGGTTCAAAGAATTACGCAGCCTGATCATTTGTTATTTGCTATTTTCCATCTGAGGAAAAAGTAAACAAACAAAAGAAAGGAATGAGTAGATAGAAGAGGAAAAGCAAAATGCTTACATTGAAAGAGATGGGAACTGCATCTATCGCCCTATAGCCAGCAAAATAAATGTAAATATTTTCAAATGTTACTCCAGTATGTAAGCAAATTCCCCAAGGAGGTTGTATGGCCAAATACAAGGAAAGATGGTCCAAATCCCTGTTTCTAAAATGACTATGAATGGTAAATTCTGCTTCTCTACAAAAAAACTGTGGCTTCGCATGAAATTAATTTACAATGATAATCGACACATAGTTTTATTTATTTATTTGGATTACTCAAGAGCAGCAGCTGAAGAAGATTAGGTTACATTAAATTGGCCCAGGAAGACTAAGTTTGGAAGACATTCCACCAGAACCCACGGCTCACCTTCACAGCCCTGAAGGAAGGGATGACGCGAAGACGGTTCTGCCCTTGGGAAGTGCAGGGCAGGCAGAGGGGCAGGGACAGCTCAGAGCAGTGACACCGCAATGGCACTCACCCTCTGCAATGCCATCTGTGCACAAACACACTGAAAAGGCTTCCACCCACAAAAAAGTCATGAGGATCCTACTTCCTTAACTATATTCCATTCCTGGTCTTTGCAATGGTAGAAATTAGATGGCTAGGCAGAAGAAGGAATTTCAGGTTAGTCTCAGCAGTGCTAAATGCATAAACATCTTAAGAAATACAGCTATAAGTGATTTCTCTATCAGAAAGGAATATCTCATTGGACCATCCCTTATAGTTCCAAGGACCAAGAACCCTGCCTGAAGCTTCTCAATTAATAACCTTTTATCAACGCCTAAAAAAGTGTCGGGATCCTCATGGAAAAAACAATAAGAAGTTTTCAAGGTCGACAGCTTTCGTTTGTTTAAGTAAGTAAATAAAGAAACAAAATCCTGAGTTTAACCAAAACCAGATTTAAAGGATGAAGATAAAAAATCCAGCCAAAGTCCATGGCACATTTTGTATGTGACCTCATGCTGCATACTCCTCCAAGATTGAGTAATATCCCCAACCACCTGATCTCCTTTGGTTTTTGTAAACTTTCCCTTTTTTTAAAAAAAGATACTGTTTTGATTACATCTTACCTTCAAGACTAGTAGCCCAGAGAAAAAGCAGAATTGTGTTCAAATAGACACAGATGAGGAGCAAAGAAAACAGTCCATTCCAGAGTTTGTTTGTGTTTTTAAAGAAACATGGAAAGGAAAAAACAACTGGATAGAATACCAATTGTTAGACTAAACAAAAAGCATGAAATACAGAAATTTTATTTTCACAGAACGCAGCTGTTTACCAAACGAAGAAAAAAAATATGAAGATGACTGCTCCCTGAGTTTTTGATTATTTACTAATCTTTGGACAAAAAACTTACAACTTAATGTTAAAATAACTTGCTGACAATCAACACAATTCCTCAATGTATATTACTGGACTTTTATCTATTCTAGTGTCCATAGGTCCAAAAATACTGGGTTTCCATCCTCAGTGATAAGTATCAGCATTCTGGTTTTACAGACAGGAGACAAGGACAATGTAATGGAGGATAACCACAGTGTTTGGAGATGGGGTGTGTTAGGAATCACTTAGCAGTCAATAAAAACTCTCTCAACAGTCAATTCCGATTCCTAGCTGAACTCCTTTCTCAAGAACTTTCTAAAGAATGTCTAAATGAACTCTCTTTCCCCAAAGCCAGAAATTATAGTGCTCCCTGATATTAGGCCACGTGATTCTCAAAACCTGCAAAAATTAAATGCTATGATTCTCTATTTAAATGCCTCTCAAAAACCACTGCTAGTGCAATGGCCATAAAATGTGAAGCAATTGAAAGTCTAATAGGAAATAAAATGCTCACCTATCATATCCATTTTTGGCCAAAGGAATGGAGAAAGACAAATTGCAATGCCATAATTTTGTTGCTGCAACCTGTAATTCTTCATCACCAACCCTCATTTGTTACACCTACAATGGGCAGTGCTTTCTTTGGACAGGGAGCAGGGTTTTTCTACTTGTAGTATAATGAATCCAGCAGTGTAGGTCCAGGAGAGACAAACAAGTGCTAAAGAGATGGAAATAAATAATTCAATCCAATTAGAATCCAGGAATGCTCTACTCAGACTAACAGGAATCAGTACATCTGAAAACAAAGATACTCCCTCAAAGCCTACAGCTGTGGGGAAAAAAAAAAAGAACAACTAAAGAATTCCTGGAGCAGCATAGACAAAATTACAGTTTTATGTCTGTGGATAATACAGATTTGAGTGTCAAAATCCAGTGCTTAGCAGTTCTAAATGCCAAATGAGAAAATCAGTCACACTAAGGTTTTAATCACCAACTCTTCCTTCAGAAAAATGTAGTTCATTTCATTGTAGAATGCACAAAGCTATGGACTCAGTGTTTTGCTAGGTGTGAGAGCACACTAGAGCACAGCAGAATATTATGGAAAATATCAACTGTGATTTATTATTCACTATTTCTCATATCATTAGAACATCAAGCAAAATTGCCCTGAAGACAGTAAGACAGACAAAAGGAAGCACTTTGTTATAGAACAGGCAGTTAATAGGCAGATTTCTTTACATCAGTATGTATAGATGGGATCAAAAGCTATTAAGAGGTCTAACAGCATCTCCAATTTGGGAAGACCAAAGCTTCCTCCCTTGGAAGCTGTAGAGCAACACTGGAGCAAGGACAACCTCACAATTGTGTATTTTCCTCCTTCCCTAAACAATTCTAGGGAGCATTTTGAGACAAGGTTATTGGAGCAGGTGAGTCTTTGGTCTGGCCATTTTTATTTTGCCACAACAGAAGTTCAACCCCTTCTGTTGCAGCAGCAGATTATTACACAGGCAACTGGAAAACACCAAACCTTAGGGGAATAAACTCCACTTGGAAATATCTCTCTCAGCTACTGAGAGAGATGGAAATCTAACATTAACACTTCACAACATCCTCCCTTTTCAGTTTCTTCAGTAACTTTCAGGGCTAAGGGTGATAAATGCCACGCTTTAAACTTTTCTTTGGAAGGTCTGGACAGCCTGGGAAAAAATAACAACTTAATTCCTCTAAACAAAAGAAAAAGCCAACTTGATATGGCAAGGGTGCTTCCCCCCCCCTCCAGGCTGGACTGAAATTCAGAGGAAAAAAACACTGGTCAGTGAATAAAGTGCTCTAGACAGTATGCAGAGGTGACCTCACAACTGGGGAATGTGGTTTAAAAGTAGTTTTACAAAATGCTGTATATAGTCATGAGGTTTTGAATTTTTCTCACTCCTCTTTCTGAAGCAGTAGTCCAAAAAAGGTTGTCTCCAGTGACCTATATTAGAGACAGATGTAATGAATTCAAGCAGACATCAATTAATCTAGTAAGTACCACACCAAAGCCTTAAGAAGAGGGACACTACACATTGGGAGGAAAAATGTTTCCTCCAGAAATTTTGCTGTAAATACAGAACACAATCCTGACCTGAAAGAACCCTTGCAGTTACTGTGACTAAAAGTGCCCTCACAAAACAAACAAAAATCAAAACTGCTTTAGGGAAAATAGAGAATAGCTGGAACCTTTAACAGTAAGAACAGCTGCAGAATCAGCGAGATCAAAAAACTCTTCCTGTTTACTCCATACATTGTTCTAGTAAATGCTCTTCTTCTAAGATAAATGCTTTTTTTTTCTTCCTTTGCTTCAAAGAGCAGCTGTTTGTCTGAAAAGGCTGCCCAACCAACATCCAGACTGCCATAGGTAACCACCATGAGTCAGAGAACTCAATAAAATTTGTCTCAAAGAATTGTGAACAGCCCAATTAATCAGACTGCCCTTCATCTTGTATCACCATAACTTCACTGAACACCAGCCCTACATCAGGAGGTTATTCATGGCTCTGAGAGAGACAGTGCAGTGTTCTCTCCAAATTGTTTGGTGAACAGGCCAAAGGAGAGCTCCAAGGCTGAGCCATAAAATAGGTTTTCCTTTTTAACAGGACAAATCCTATTCTCTCCTCCTTGTAAATTCATCAAAATAGCAACACTTGACAAAATCACCTGAGCCAAGTTCCATGATGTTAAAAAACAGCTTTGACTCCTGTACAGATCAGAGTCCCTGACTCAAACAGTCCAGTGACACAACCACCTTTGGGAATTTCTGCCTTCAGTGATGTAAAAAAGGGTCACTAAAAGAGGATGAAAGGGGACAGGAGGAAGGCACCCAACATTTTGCAACTGTACAGGACACCGCTCACAGTTTTGAGGTCTTCAAGATTAACTCTTTTAAGGAGCCAGCAGAAGATATTTCTAAGTAGGGATTAAAAGGTCTGAAATCAACCAGAATTATACAAACACATTCAATATGGAAATTTAAAACACTGTTTGTTGGCTTTTCAGTTTATTCTTTGATGAGTTGGAACAGATTGCACGGCAGACAAGGCAGAAACAGCACATACATGTTCTCAGTTTTCTGTCCCTCCCTTTGTGGTCCTGATTCTCATTTCTTAGAGCAGGAGTGGGGCTGCAAGCTAGTGTTAGCAGTAGCATTTCTGCCTGCTTTCATTTCTGCTGTGAACAGGGAAAGAATCACATCAGCTTCTGTGTAATATTAGAGTAAAAAGTATTTCATTAAAATTAATTTAACTGCTTGGTTTTCTCAAAAGCAAATAGAGAAAACCTCATCTCAGCCTCATCATTTAATTCAAACATCCATAACCTCAAAAACATCTTACAGCAACAACTGCTACACGAATCCTTCCCCAACATGTCACATCAGACACAGCTGCCATTAATCTTCCTGCTGCAAAGTAGCCTTCATCATGTTTTGTTTATTGCAATGGGCATCACACACCATCACCTCTCCCACCAGTCCTAGTCAGGTCTAGGGTCCTTTGAAATACTTCTCCAGTGCAGATTCCTGCAGGAAAAAGCATATCCTAAATTTATCAACCTAATCAAAACTTACCTTGTCCTTCAGTCCTAGAACAGCTAAAATAAAGAGGTCTTTACTCATCAAAACTTGCTATCAGGTTTCCAGTCTTAAGACTGGGAACAGAATAAGTAAACTAAAATACCCCTTGGATTATATTTAACAGGGTTCCTTCAGTCTCCTTCATTCCTCTCCTCTGCTACACAATTCTCAAGCACAGCAATAAGGCTTCTTCCATTCTTGCAGCATAATGAAATATTGTTTTCTTACCTAACAGATGCTAATCACAGTGTTAAAAGTAGGTCTTGGTTTTACTGCCCTTCTTCAGCATGCAAGAAGTCTGTATGTGTTTGTTCCACCAAACGCTTTCTTGCCTTGATGACCTACTACATATTCTTAAAATTCATGCATGTCAACCTTAGCAGAATGAAGCAGACAGCAAAGCTTTGATGTCTCTGCTCACATTATAGCAATTCAGAAGACAAAATTAGAGGCAGACTGAGTAGACTAAGTTGTCTGTTCCCATACACTCCATTTACAAAACCTCCTCAGAGCCAGCTTATAAAATAAGGGCTGACAACTGAGCTGTGTCTGGATACCCCAGCAAGTGTGTTCTTCAGAGTAAGTGACAAGGTTCAGAGGCAGGCTTGACAGACAGTATAATGTTCACCTGCTGGAATACACTTGATTTCCATTCAGTTGTCTGATGGGGGCTCCCTACAACATTTCCAAGAGGACACAAAAGGGAAGTGGGTTTCTCTTTGGAGGTGGAACATTGCTGGCCTGCAAGGGCCAGGCAGGCACAGAAGTCTTGATGCTTGGTGATCACACACACACCTTCAGGATTTTCAAGACAGGAAGCTCTTGAATCAGTTTCAGGATAAGTTCACAACAGCTTTGATTCAATACAGGCAGCAACAAATCACCTGCTCCCACAATGTGTGCTGGTGCCTTGTTCTTTATGACCAAGATCAAGAATAAGATGATGAATGCCAGCGTTTTAACATAAATCTCTATCAAAACCCATGATCCCACAGAACATCTAGCAGTATTTCTGATCTCTTTAACTGACATTTTGGGAATGATCAATGCTTAGATAGCCCAATTTATTCCATTTTTATAAGTTATTCAGGGAGGAAGAAGGTCTTTGTAGGAGGATATTCAGTAACTAGAAGCATTGCAACCTCACCAGTGCAGAAGCTGGCCAAAACTGAAGTAATTTGTCTCTCAGTTTTAGAACAGATTTCTGAGGGAAGAATATGAAGCATGGCTTTTAATGTGCCCTTCTCTCAAGAGGACAAAGCAACATGAGGACCCCCATGCCATTTATGAGCTATTAGATATTCCCTGAATGAGGTTTCGCTACTAAAGCAAATTCAGCCTCCTGTGAATGCAACAACTGTAAAAATTTTTGCTCAAACAACAGTAGTAGAACAACAATAGTAGAAATTTGTTACTAGTAGTAACCATACCCGCTCCCGGAAAACAAATAAACAAACTTTTAATTAGGTTGATGGTACTGTGGTGAAGAACTACAAAAAAAGTAAGCATTCTACCTTACACATACAGAGGGGAAAACAGAACTGAGATTTCCCAGTTTTGTGCAACTAGTCTGGCTGGTTAGAAGAACACAAAACGTACAAGCTTAGTCCTAAGATGAACACATCAAGAAAGAAATCAATCTCACACATAGCAGGCACCTTCATGGATGTGCACCTTCTTCATAGGTCCTTCATAGGTCTTCAAGCCCATCTTAAAAAAGCATTCTTTTTTAAATAAGCACAGTACCTGGGACTACAGGTATTACTTTTTTTCTCTGTGGAAACTCATATTGGCATATATGTTACTGTTCTCAGAATCAAAAATGGGTTGAAAAGATTATGAGTCATTCCCTTTTGCTCTTAAAATATTCGTACTTCAACTTTCTGCCAAGGACATGGAGAACACCTAGTGTGTGAAGATTTATTAATAATGTCTAGTAGTCCAAAAAGCTCTTTGCTACTTCTTCAGAAATTCTTTCAAGAATCTTGTCCAGACATACCAGTTCTAAAGCACATAAACTTAGGTATCTACTCCTTGAAATTTTGTTGTTGATACTAAGGAGAGCAATTTTTCCCATCATCCAAGCAGAACAAAATTCTGCATTTACGGCACACTTCTACCTTTCTATAAATACATTATCATTGTCTCCCCTTACACTCTTGATAGAACTATTTTTCCATGAACATTTCTTTCTTATGAAACTGAACTTTTGGGGCAAACAGTATAAAACTGCTCTAAACAATGCCCAGCCATTCATATTTCTTGCTTTACATGCTTTTCCCACATGGTTTGGTTCATAATTACTTCCAGCTTCAGGAAACTCGCCCTTTTAAAGGCACCAAACATAAGTTTTTTACTTTGTTTGCACTTAACAAATCAAGCAGTGAATCAATTCTATCTAAGCTGCCAGCAATTCTGAATTCTACAGTCTTTATCTTCTTCTTCATCAACCAAAACTGTGTCTAACACAGGAATCCCAAAGTTACATAATAAAGACTTCCATGAGAAATCCTTACCAGAATGCCAAAGGATCAAAATTGAAACAAACTGAAATGAACTAAACAAAAACACGGATGGCAGTTACATCCCACCCAAATGTGGGAGAGGTTTGATGGATGAACAACAAACAGCTAGGTAACTGAATTGCTATAAATAGCTCGGGTTAATTTTCTTAAACATTTCAAGTGCTCAAACAATTAGTACAGAATGGAAGAGATTAGGTAGAAGGAAATGAATTCAAAGTCTGAAATGAAAGATAAATAAATAACCAATTGCCAGGAAAATACCAGTATGCTAAGCCTTGAAATAATCTTTCAGAAAAAGCATCAGGACACTCTTGCATGAATCCTTTCATTTAACCTATGAGAGACACTCTTAGTCTTGGCTATGCAGGACAGGACATCATTGGGACTTCTCACTTCTTTTCTTTTGCCCCTTGTTCAGGATTGCAGGAATACAAAAAGACAAATTGAAAAAAAACCCAGGGCAGAAAGAAATCCCACAGCACCAGGCATGGGGAAAGTCCAGCATTCCAACACGTTTACTGCTTATTTTTACAGTGTTTAATGGTGAAGTACCACACAAAGACACAAACAGTTTCAAAGCAACCTCCCAGCCTAGAAAGAAAATGAGGGGAAGGGGCTCTGTTTCAGTTCTTCATTATTAAAGCTCTCAAGTAAAGACATTTCAACAAACATAAGTAACCCAATCTGTGTGCTTCCCTAGCCCAAACTCCCTCCATTTTTACGGTCTTTTCAAAGTCTAGATCAAGTTTCATTTGAGTTTGCAGGGTGAAGGTTGTTATTTCTGGCTTTCCCGCCCCCCCCAAGACTCAATTTCTTTGTCTTTTCTTTTTAACACAAAGTTGAAATCATCCTGAATATTCAAAAAATCTTTGTTGCACCTCCCAAGTCTATTCTATAATAATGAAGAAATACGTAAATACACAACATCACAAAATGTCTAGCAAAACACAAAGCCCTTTGGAAAAAAATATTCCTCCTTTTAGTTAAGTCCTGCCTAAAGATTCCCAAAGTCCACAATATAAAATATATACCAATATAAAATATATACTGTATAGTTAACAGAGTGTACTCATGTAATATGTTAGTATTATGTTATTGTGGTCACCCATAGTGATTTATAGCCATTTTTCTAATTGAGAGGGGCAACAATTTTTTTTTTTCCTATTTCGACCTTGAAAAAAAATTTTAAGACCCGCTGTTTTGTTTAAGTGCAGAATGATTCCATGAAACTCAAGTGTATCTTCTAACTTATGAGGGAGTGGTTCTTCCCCAGTCAAAGTCAACCCCTGGGAAGCTTTTCCCACCATTCATCAGCTGCGATTTTGACATCCAAGGTTTTCAACTGACTATGGCAGAAGGTCAGAAGATCTACCAAGTTCCTAAGAGGAGCTTTTCTTTGGCTGTTGTTTAGAAGCATCAAATCCCCAACATAACTGCTAAAGTCCCTTTGAAAGTAGATTCTGAAGGATGAGTTTGAAACAGGGGCAGAAGCAGTCATTAGCTTCCATCTCACTGAGGAAATGGCACACCAGCAGAGCAGGAAGGAAAGCTGGCACAAAGTACAAGGGCAGCAATGCAATGGAGAAGTCCCCAAATCATTTGGGTTATTACAAAAAAGGAACTTCCCATATGCTCAACACAAGTGCATCTACACTTGTAAACTGCCAAGGCGGACTCAAAGCAATCATTAAGGTGACTAAACCAAGCATTCAGAGAGTACTAAGTGACAGAAGCATGACCATGCAACCTTCAGCTTGGCCCACTTAATAAGCATTAAGTACAGTCTATAATTAACTCCACGTTCATATGCTGATCCTCCTTCGGAAATCTCATTTAATTCAATGCAAACATAGATTCTGCTCAGGGAATGATTCAGAATTTGTAGTGAATGAGACTCTTGTTTCTAAGACCTGGCCAGCCTCAAAGAACTACTACAATATAAATATTTAATAATAACAAAAGCATGCAACTCGTTGCCAAGCACAGATGTTAGAAAGTGACTGCAAATCTTGGCATTTGGTGGCACCTAATAATCCACTGGCTGAGTCACTAATGTGATTGATAGCCTTAAGTTGTTCAGGAACTATTGCCCCTCCTGAGAATTAAAATCTGTGAATTGTATCATATTTTTTGTATAAGTGCTTTTCTCTACACAACCAGCAAGTGTCGGATATTATCCTTACAGGGTTTTAAAAGGCTCCTGCTGCTTGGGAAAACTCTTCAGCAGGGAGAAGTGGATGCAACTGGCCTGTTTCTATACTTAGTGCATATTTTGTTTTGATATTCTAATTCTGGTTATGATGTTATGGTTGGTACAAACATAACTAAAATATAAACTCCTCTTGCAACAGATCTTTTTCACTAACCTGGTCCTGAGGAGACTTATGTCTTGTTTTGACTAAGGGAACAACTCATTCATAAACTGCATTGCCTATGGGCATCCTCAGCTTTCCATTCATGCCGTATGTCATTAACAATCCCCACCTGGATACCATCCTGCCCTTTAAAAGCTGTTAGGCTTTCTAAAGAAGAGCTATCCTAGGCACAGGCACCAGAAGGGAAGCATCTTGCATCTCAATATTCTCCTTTCCAACAAGACTGGTCAGAACCTGTCATTTCCATGAAGCATCCACACAGTATCTTTGAAAGTGGCCATCCCCTTACAGGTGAGATTCCTGTCCATACCAGCCTCCCTAATTACAGCAAAGCATTTATCAGACATACAGCTCCCCCAGAAAACACTTTTCAAGTGCTTCTGGCAGAATTCCTTCCAAAGTGAAGAAGTCTGGTTTCATTACCATTTCCATGAATTCAGGGAGAACAAAACCATTACATTCCTGTAACCACAGCAGACTGTACTATATCTGAATAACATGCCCTGGACATCTGCAGGGTAGAGGACATGAAAGTAGCAATGCATGAAAAACCTAAAGATGCAAAGCCAAATGGACACATTACTACTTATTTATGTCAAATGCTTTCCTTTGTATGACATTTAAAATGCAAGTCAGAGCACTTAAGTTTTAATGCAGATCTACCTTTGTTGAAAATGTTAAGTCTTCCAGGCCATTAGTTTCAATGACATCAACTGACACAGCCAGCAACAGGTTCTGAGCAAGCGAAAGATTAAGGAAAAAAAATCCGAAGAAAACTAATTGTTGCCCTAAGTGCTTCAAGTTACACAGGATTCTCACATGCTGTCAATTAAGTGAACCCTATAAAGTTATGATCTATGGCAAGATTCCACCAGAACGATTATATCACAACGACAGACATAATTCAATTATTTCTGCCAATAAAGTCATCAGTGCAGAACACATTACTCCTTTCAACTCTAAGCAATTTCTTTTTTTAACAAGAAAGTGCTTTTATGATGGTACCATCTTGACTGAGTCACAGACAGTATTTTTAATCACTAAGTTCCATTGAATTTAGTCTGTACTTAGAAATTTGGTACCCTGAGCACAAAAGGTGAACTTGTAGAATGGTAGCAAAGTCCTCTAGACTATCAGCCATTTTTCTTTCAAAATTTTTTTCATATGTTTTATGGTATTTTCAGCCATTTTCTGTCTTCCTTGCTATCAAAAAAACCCCAAAACAAACAAACCACAGAATAATTCAGGCCAGAAGTGAACTCTGCAGGTCATCAGGTCTATTCTCAAAGCAGGATCAGCTTTAATTCTACAGAAGAAATGAATAAACAACAACAAAAAGAAAAAAACCAACCAAACAAAACCTAACAAAGCTGCAGTTAAAAAAAGTTATTCCACCTACGTATAGTACTTGCTTTCTTTATTCCTTAAGTTAACTCATAGTATTTATTTTAATCATGCTGATTTTATTACAAGTCTTTCTAGAAGCTAAGTTTAGACTTTTAACCTTAACTTTTGTTTGAAAAACAAACGTGCATATTTAGAGTACTATATGAATATATATTTTTAAGTAGTCAACAAAATCTTTCTTTAATCAAAGTAATGGAGAGTTTTTATCATGGGGAGGTTTTAAGAAAATAAATCAGAGTTCTGGAAGCCCTCCAACAGGTAAAAACTTCACTTTGCCTCATACTGAAGAATAAGAAAAAGCAGACCATGCTTTGGAGAGCTGTAATCAAATAGGTAAGTCAGCAAAGAAAAGAAAAAATAATGGAACAGAGGCTTGAGGGGAAGGAAGACTCAATGGGATTTGCTAAAAGCAAAATGAACAGGACAGTGCATGCAGAAGGAGAAGGAAGAGCAAGACTGAAGCAGTTGTTTGGACACAGCACAGACTGGGATGCCAACTGTGTGTGGACAGTCAACAGGCGTGTTCAATAAGTTGGACATTACAAAATACACAAAAATAGCCTGGAAAAAAACAATCAGTCTGGTTAAAAACTTTTAAAAATTTTTTCCCTCTCCAACACCCAGACATTCTCTCAAAGGTTACTTACCCACTTCACAATTTTGGATTAAATCTCTTTGCTTTGACTTCTACATGTATAAATTGAAGGTAATGCATCATGTGAATCTCATCCCACAGTGTTGTATGGGTACACACACTTTATTGTCTCTAAATCACAAGGATGTCCCAACACAGAAAATTCAACAAAATCGGGTAACTGCCACCAGCATGGGTTCCAGACAGCATGCAACAAGAACTGCATAGAACACTACATTGAACAAGACCAGAAAGAAACCTTGAGCTATTCATGCAGTCTACGCTATCCTTCCTGACCACTGAACATGGTACAGAGCCTTTGGAGGAAAATAAATAAATAAATAATCAACATTCCTTCTTTCCCATATGCATTCTGCTACTTTTTGCCATATGTTACTATAATTGAGTTTATGTACCCAGCTGCTTCTGCAAAAGAAGCTCATACCTAGAGACGTTCTCCTCTCCTGCAAGCAGCAGCTCCCAGCACACTTGGGAAGGATTTTACTCCATTATGGAAGCTCACAGGCTGCTCATCATCGCTAAACTGAATGGTTTCACCCTACAGGTACAATGAAATTTTCAAAACATTAAGAATGGGGTTTATATTGACATGACATATTGTGCATGGAACGTATTCTCAAAGCCATGAGATTGGTTCTGTGCCCTTTTAAGCAGAAGGCTTTTACCAGTGTTTTTCCTCCCAACACCAAAATTCCGTCAGGTTGCTGACCCCAGAAACAGGGTCGCTACTGACCCCTAGTGTTCGGCAATCCAGGCTCAATTCGACTGATCTAAGGCAAAAAGCACGAGGAGCATCTTCATCCTTCAGCACTACATCGTCCTTCTGACATAGCAAGTGGTCCCTGCCTTGTGCTGAGGTTCTTTCCACTCTATTTTATCAACAGAAATAGTACTATCCATTTTTAAAGAAACAAGCAGAAAGGAAATATAAACTCCTAAGCATCCCAGCAAATTGTAGATTCACATTCCTCCCGCTTTCACATCTTTAATTCATTTTTCATTTGGAAGATTAAGAGAAGGGTATCTAGAGCAGACTGACAGTCATGGCTTCAAGTGGGTATTTATAGTCTCTTGATCAGTTATTAAGGAATTAATGACAGTGAACCACAATCCAAGCTGGCCTGCAAAGCCTAGTGCAAGGAAAGGAGTTGTAATTGCCAGGTTGCTGCAGGACTTGGCTGTCCCAGGCAGAAGTGTAGAGTCCAGTGAGCCAGCTGCCCAGGTGCCATAAAAGTTGCTTACAACAGAAAGCCATAACTACAGAAATCAAGAAGAATCCTACTGTTCTACTTACAATTTTGAGTCCAGGTTCAGGAGAAAGCCCAGTTTGTCATATTCTGTAAAACAAAAGCAAAGGACAAAATATCATAAAAACTGCAAGTGTCTCCTCTGCAAAAGGCACCAAAACCAAATAGCAGCAAGTCCTTAAAGCAGCTGTAAATACAGATTATTGTTATTTCAAGGTATTCCTAAACTAACATTTCTCAATCTCCAGGAAATACCAGAGGAAGAGAACACATGGGTAATCATTAATTTAGAAATCACTAGAATTAATCAAGATATCCAGAGACATAAAAAGGAAGCATTACTGAGACCACTTATGCAGCGATAAACAAAGCTTTCCTGCTTGCTGTACAAATAATTTTGCCACTAAACTGTATGACAAACATTCCTCCTAAATTCTGATGTGTAGAGCTTTGAAATTTTTCTTCATTCCTTGTCTATTCCAACCCACAACTTCATAATCAAGCAGCTCTTCTTCAAGAGAAAGTGACTCATGGTGGCAAAAATGCTTCAAGTTCAAGTGCTGTTGTTCAATAGGAAACTGCAAAGTCAGTTTATGCCACGAACAGGGGACAGCTACAGAAACAAAGCTATCACTCAGAAAATCTGTAACTCCTGTATAAAGTAAGCTTTTCATTCAGCATCTCTGAATAGATTGTGATCCTGTAAATCAAACACTTGATAGAAAAAATAAAACTATTAGAATTCACATGAGATATGCAAGAAAAAGGTGTCCTGTCCTTCTTGTGCTGGGTTAAGCTCAGGGGCCTCCTCACACCTAGGATCCCTGGGTCTCACTGCTATACAATAAGAAAATAATACAAACATAGAAGTAAAAGATAAACCAATCAGAGATTAAAAGAACCAACAACAAAAATTCTCATAAGATTTTAGAAAGAGCTCATTGGAAATACAAGATTACTTTTCTCATAAGACACCCCTAGAAATTCTGGTGCAGTAGTAGTACCTCAGAAGATCACAAGCTTTTCACACCTTTATTCACCAGAAGAACAGGAAAGCATAAACCTGTACCTCAGACACAATGATTGCACCAGATAGGTCAATGCAAACTGTGCCATTGGTTTCAATCCCATTAAGATTTAATTCCTGAGCCAAGGGAAGTATTCTATTTGACATCACTTAGGTAACAGAAGCTACAGAACACGTGCACTCTTGTAACTGGCACATACTGTCTGTTCCCTGCCAGCACCCGAGTGCCACCCACCATCCCCGTTCCACCTGTGCATCTCTCCTCCACTTTCCACATACTGACAGTTCTGTTTCCCCCATGTGCTGCTTTCCTCATAATTTCTTCCCAGTTTATTCCTCCTACAAGAAATTATGTCCTGTACAACCTCACCTGCTCCGCCTAAAGGATTAGGAAGGTATCCATTCCAGAAAAAGAAACATGCCTTCAATTTTTATTAACCCTTCTGATTCCCAAAAGCAACATCTGTACTGAGCAAACAGCAACAGATTTTTTTTTTAATAATTATTTTTTTTAAAACATCTACAGCCACTGACCCATCTGTCATCAGTCTTATTTCATTCAAACCAACATTCCCTTCTTCCCAACAGGAAATACAAAAAGGAAATGCAATAAGAGATATATCACCTCATAACTACAACAACATCCTGGACTTTCTACTAAGTCAGCAGTTCCCAACCAAAGCATCAGAACACAGACACGAGCTAAACACTAAGGACAGATCTCCACTGCAATGTTTCACAAGATTTACCTTCTCTTTGTCACAAGTGTTTCACCTCCCCTAGGTTTAAAGTTTTGATGTTCGCTGATCATTACTGACAGAGATATAAAGTAATTTTGTAAAATTTTACGTCAACTACTTTGCAACAGGCACTTTCAAAAAAAAAAACTTACAAAACAAAACAACATTTCTGGTTTCAAAACAGAAGCACAGGTGTGTTCTTGATTTTCAGTAGGGTGTAACTATAGTTTCAGGCTGTAACATCAAACCAGAAGCATCCAAGCCCCTTCCTCTCACTGGCGGGTGAGATGTGCAAGGTACTGCAGGCAGAGAAATGCTGCTCTCACCATGGGCCATCTCACGCTCACTGGCACTTTTGGAAGTCAACATTACTTTTAGCTTGGAAATGAATCTCTATCACATGCTGCTCCCCCAGGAAAGACACTAGGAGCCTCTAAAATTACAGATTCAAAGTCATCTTCCTGTTTAGCAAAAATTGGAGTCTTGTTACTGACTTTCAGTGTCATTTGGCTGTATCACGATGAATACAGGGGCCAAAAGTCAGCTCACATGCTGGCTGGAAGCAGCCTGGATTCACAAAAGACAGATAAAGCCCCAAATATCTGAAGAAAACCAAACACACAGAGCCAAGCTGCAGGAAAAGGCAATCCTTGTCTGGAGTTATGTATTTAAATTAAAACAAGATGAAACTCAGACCCACTAAATCAAAGTACAACTGAATCTAAAACACAGTTTGGTCAGAGTGTGACAATTACAGGAGAAGGACCAAGATGATCACACAGCTCAAGAAAGGGGCAAACCCATTCCTACCCTTTCCTACATTGAAAATAGAGGTGGCAAAAGCCTGCCTTGGCACTCATGACACCTCTCTGTGCCCTTACAGGTTGCTTTCTCCTCCCATCACTTTAGTTTGAAGCCTTATTCACCAAGTTAACCACTTGATATACCGAAATATTTCTCCTCTTTTTCATGCAGTGAGATAAACAAGTGCTGGAACATTAGAGAAAACAGAACAAAATAATTAGAGAGAACAAGGTAAAAAGAGTCCAGCTTCTCCACCCAAAACCAGCTTGGACCAGCTGGCCATGTTAACTGTGTTTTGATGTTGGCCTCCACCAACACCCCAATCATTAGGGGGTCTCTGCACTGAAGGACAATGCAGATACAATCCTGGTGAACTTCCTTCACATTTAAGCATGTTGGTAGGTCTGATCCAGCCCAGGCCATCTCTGATCCACCAGTTTCCAGACAAGACACATCTATGGCTGTGTGGCACAGGATCTATTTTTAAAGCAAAAAATGAGTAAAAGTAATAAAGAATTTAGTTTGCATCCACTGGGAGAACACAATGGAATAATCTGAACAAGGCTTTATGTTATCAGCCCACAAAAGACTGAAAGGCCCATGAAAGATAAAAGCAACATTATCAAAAAGGCACAAGGCAGTCTAAAGATCACACTCACCTGTGCTAAGGAGCTACAGATCTCAGCTGACAATGTGGTACAACAGTGCACAGAAGCACAGAAATGAATAAACATGGGAAATGAAGTTTCATCGTGCCCCATAAGAACAAGAGGTCATCTTAGGTCAAAACCAAAATGCATTTCTACACTTCCAGGAAGATCAGAACTGAATAAGAATCTAAGAACTAACAACAATTTCATAACAAAGCATGTAATTGGGATTACATGAACAGAAATAGAGCCAAGCATAGCAATTTCTATAAATTATGCAAATCCTGTGCCAAATTCAATGTTGGCATTAGCATGGAAATTTCTCCGAAGAATCCAACAGAAATCCAGCTACCAGGCTGCAAGTGAGAGATGCATTGTCTTGTGTCTGTAAACTCCATGCAGACCACCCAGGAAGTCATAAAGCCCAGCGTACAGCATCTAGCAAGTATTCAAGTTGCCTTTTGCATCTGCAGTCAATATAGCTGTATAGAAGCAAAATGGGCAAAATTTTCCCTTTATGCTTCTAATCTGAAATCAACTATCCAGGAATTAACTTGGCATAGTGGTTTTATCCTTTCAAACCACCTGTAACGAATCTCACTGATGACTTGAGTACTAACCTTTTTAGCAGCCAGCTACCTAGAAGCACAGTAAAAATAACTTTGCCCGCAGAAATAGAAAATTCAACTTTTTTTTAAAAGACGGGCTATATGCAGTTCTAGTTCTGTGTTTAACTGGTAACTGCAAGTACAGGAGAGAAGCTGGAAGATTCAATTTCGCTATTTTATCCAAAACGTTTGTGTTTGTCAAAGAAATCTGTGTGATTCTCAAGAGACAGTAGTCCTATCAGGAATGCTCAGACCACCCTGATACATTTCATCCTGTCCAGTGCAGTTTGGTCTCTGCAGAACTGAGGCTCCAATTGAGCCAAGCCTTGGTCACTATTCACATGCAAGTTCTACGTCTGTGGCAAAGGCCACAGGTAAAATGACTTACTCTGCAATGAAAAAGGCCAAACACATCACATTCACCTTGGATTAAGAAAACACATATGGACAGCTATATAGGTTCAGCTGATGTAAAGTAATTCTGCCTGAACTCAAGAGACAAGAAAGAATTAATGGTAAAAAGTCATGTTAAATGGATCAACTGAAAAGGACAAAAGAAAGCTTTTATTCCAGGGTTAAAAAAATACCAGTCAGGATTACTGAGCAACAATCGAAGTACTGGATAAACAAAGACTTAATGTTGCATCCTTTCCTTAGGATTTTCACTTTAACCTCTTCAGTGATGGAATTTACTGATGAAAGCATTATCTTCTATTTAAATAACCAGAGAATAAAAAAGACTGCAAAGGCAAGTTCAGAAGTGATAGAGCTGAGGCCACCTGAGCTTCTCGGCACAGTCCTGCATGGACTGCATGCAGGCCTATGTTTCAGTTTCCTCCTCACCTCCACTTATGCTTTTGCACACACATTTACCAACCTTTTTCTCCAGGTTGCCAAGTGACGCCAAGGAAAACACCAAAAAAACTGGTAAGACAAAGCCCAGTCCCCGGTGCCTTTCCCTGCTCTGTAACAATACACAGAAGAAGCAGAAGTGACACCTGTAAAGCTAAGTGCTGAGCCCTTGCAGCCCAGCACCAGAAGCTTACCTCACCAATCTACATCTACACATCCTAATAAAACTATAGCAACCTCCAACGGTAGAAAAGCAACTGACTGCTTTCAGCTGAATTTAGGAAAGACTCCGATAGAAAGATGAAAAATTTTCCTCCTATGATCTGCATATGCCCTTTTGCTTTTCCCAGGAAGCAATCTGTTTCAAGACAGACAACAGCCTTTGCTAAACAGTTGTTTCATTTACTGCCTTGAGTCCACTTGGCAAAAAGAGTTAAAGCTGCCCTACTGAGTCTCCCAACACACTCTTTATTCTATAAATTGTATCGTATTTCCTAATAAAAGTCAAGAACAATATTAACAAAACAGTAATCCATATTGGCTTTTAGTGGCTTACAAGATGTGCTGATTTGATGCAGAGAGATGTCACATGAGAGACAACAATCACATTGAAATACTTTTAATTTGAGATATTCATTAAGCCACTTCTTGACATTTGCACCTCAACTCGTTCACAGCTGTATTTTCAGCTGGAGGAATAGAGCATTAATAAGAAGACAGATGATGATACTGAACACGCTGGCAAAGTCACATAAGGACTATGAAACTGCTTCATGACAGTCACTGGCAAAGATTCAAGCAGCTCCCACAGTCTACACTCAGAAAAATAAAGAATGAAGTAGAACTTCATTAATCAAAAATGAAAAGGGAAAAGCATTTTTGCAGAATAAAGCCACTAAAACCAGAAGAGAAAAAAAATGTATTTCCCTTTTTTTTTTTCCTGCCTTACAGGAATGCAGAAATATACAGCACAGGAAGTTCATCTCTCCTTTCCCATCATTACCATGTAGTACTAAGACAGAAATGCAATTTGGGTGAAAAAATACAATACACTAGGACCACATTGGCTCCAAACATAAATTAAAGTTGCTTTTCTCAAACCAAGAACATCTACAGTTAATTACCACTGACTTGGAAAGCCAGGAAATATGAGAGTTTGCAACTGTAGCCATCTGTACTATCAGAGTATCATTAAGAAATCAAATAAACATCAAGGAATCCTCTGCAAGTCACAATATTTTTCTCTTATGCTAGGAATCTATCACTATTCTACCCATTTGATACTTCATTCAGTTGCATTTCTATTCCTGGCCTCTATCCATTCCACTCTCCATCCAAAATATAGGCAAGTAGTCACCAAATTCACTCTGCAGTTGTATTGAGTAGGACAGACAGGGTTATTCTCATCCTTCACAAAATGGTTATCTGAGCATCCAGTAGCTGAATGAAACAGAGGAAGTTTCCTTCATAGTTCTCACAGCTTCTCCCAAAATGGTTATGGACTTTGACTTAATGAATCACTAACAGCAAACTTCTAAATAAGCACAGATTTAAATTCTCGGATGATTTACTCCAGTATCAGTGTGAATTCAGCATTTGGAACCACGGTCTTACGTGTGGGCTTTCACAAGCACATGAACTGCAGCAAATACGCTACTCTAAACCAAAGTTTAGAAACCCAGCAGAGTTAATACATGCAAACAATTTGAGCAAGACCTAGATAACACTTGGTTGCTTGTAATGTTGGAATGTCTCACCTGCAGTGAGAACATCTGCTATGAATCAGTGGTCAATACTGCAGTCAAACACGCCTAACAAGAGCATAAGCCTACAGCCCAAAGGTATTTTCAGCAAGCGCTGAAATCTGGGAAAGTTGCACATTTAGTGCACTCCTACCCAAGGCTTAGAGAAGAAAAATTTAGCTTGCTTGTCAGACACAGGAGGTAGGAAAAAGTCTTGAACAAAAATAGCAGGGGTATAAATCTGACTTTCAAGGTCCAATGTTTGATTTGGTAGCAACAAAGTAAAACAAAGCAACTAGAGAGGAAAGAAAAAATAAAAGGAGTACTAGCTGTCTACGGCAAGTGAATGAAATCTAGGTCTCCTCAAACATTGTGTCCTGATTGTTTCCCCAAGTTCAGAGCATGACACCTTTCTGAAATGGTTTCAGTTAAAACACTGGCCTAGACACCACATCAAACACTTATCTCAGCTGCTCAAGCTTTATCTTTCAAGGGAATGGACAGCCATGAAGAGAATTACAAAAACATCTGGACTTGTGAAGGCTGGACCACAGCATGAACCTCACAGTTCAGCCTCACTCAAAGCACATTTGGCTCACATGTCCTCCACCCAATAATCTCCTATGAAGCGTTACATTAAAGCTCCATAGCCAGATGAACTTCTGAACACTCAGTTCAGAAAGTTTATCCAGAAAAACCAGTGTCATTAATCTGAGTTGCTTAAGGACAGATTTCCAGCATCTCTGAAAACTGAGACTTGTATGTGGGACAAAGTTAAGGGGAAAGCCAAGATAAGGACAAACAGTCAATTCAAGTAAGATACAGAAGCTGCAACAAGACATTGTCCTTCACATGGCATGATTAACAAGTACCAAAGAGCACTTCTAAGCTGTTTAATATGCAAATACAAGTACCAGTTTTAAGCAGCATGAAATCTTAACAGGGAAACTATTATTCTCAGCTGGTTTTGACTAACAAAGAAAAAGGTATATGTAATTTTATGTTTCAAAGCATATAACTTTAGCTGAAACATCACCTACTGGGAATGGCTGGACCTGGAGCTGCCATGGTTTCTGTGGGTTCTTTCTGGGCTCTGTCTTTTCCTGGGTCTGCAGCAAGGTGAGATGGGATGGACAGCGGAAGCACAATAGCCACAGTTTTTCTCTCTCTCCTTCCTGTTCAACAAGGAAAGCTATCCCTCAGTTGGACAGACATCACACATCTTGACATCTTATTACACATACCAGTTCAGAGCAAGGTGAAGTTTGCAGCACAGTAAGTGCACAGTACTAAACATAAGAGCAAGAAACACAGAGCTTTCTCAGACATTTCTGAGCCTCCCTTCTCAAAAAAAAGCATTTTCTTCAATGAAGAAATTCAGTCTTGTTGCAGTGAAAGGGTTTACAAAAAATCAAGTCTTACTGTCTCAATTCCTAACCAACCCAAGCTTGAGTTGTAAAATGCAAGTAGAACAAAGACCAGTGCTTTTAAAACAGACCCAGGCAGTCGGATGGCTCACATGAGCCTGTCTGCCACCCTCCATATTAACAGAACTCCAAAAGACACAGAGCAGTTGAACCATTTTTCATCACTAAGTTTACTTCCCGATTGGCAGTAATATTTATGGTTCACTCTATAGATACAAAATAAGTTATTAAAATTCAGGGAAGGGTCTCAAACCTAAGCAACTTCCCCCCTACTTCAGCAGACTAAGGAGACCACCACCCAAAACAGGAGACAGGCAACAACACACTTCAGTTATGACATATTAATTAGTAACAGAGAATTAATAGAGGGTTTCTTCCCCCCATACAAAGAACAACATATCCATTTGGCACCCTAGAGATACTCCCACATCAGATCATGCACTAAGAATAGATCTCTTTCCAGATATAAGTTTTAGAGGAGATACAGGGAGAGTAGAAGTTTGAGGTGTTTTAAACAAAGTAAGTTACTACCACTAGCTCAGGGGTTAGTAAATCAGAAATGTGTCCAAGCTTTGATGTTAGTGTCAGGCAGCAGGCTCTCTTTCAAACTGTGCAGGCAGAAGACAGGTGCTATGTTGGAAGGCAGCATGTTCCCCCTATCAACCTAAGTGGAAAGGCTGGCAAGCAAGATAAAATAAAATAAAAAAAAAAATCAAAGTGAAGATTTTGTCTTTCGTGAAAGACAATAAATATCCCCATCTTTTAAGTGTTGAGGGGTTTAAAGTTTTAAGAGCAATTCTTAGCCTTTCCCTTGCACTTCATATACCATTATATACACACTGTAAACTGAATTTCATCAAGTATCATGCTCACTATGGCGTGCCTTGGCTGCAGCTTCCACATTACACACAGCCAAATGGAGAGTTACCAATCTAGTGAAGTGCCCTCAACACAAAAGAATTTTTGATTTCTGCTTCAGTTTAATTGTAGGTCATGCTTAGGTTCCAAAGGAAATTAGATTGGGAAGGATTTGCCCTGGGGTTCAATAATGCTGGTCAATCTCCATCAAAAAAAAAAAGGTTTCCAGCCCTATTGGTTTAGTTATGACTCTTTCGCCTTCTCCTTCCTGGAAGCATTCCTAATGTCTTTCCCCAAATAACTCAACTGTTTGTTTAGCTGGGAAACTATCCTAGTAGCATGAAACAGTTTTTCTTCAGCTGGTGGGTGACATCACCTTAATGCCTTTCACATGAGAAGAGAAGCACAAACTGCATCATCAACACGTGTCCAGGTCGTTTCGTTGCTGGGTGAGGGAAGAGTCCCGCAGGTTAATCCTCGTGTCGCACTAAGGCTCTTAACACTCCCACTGCACTTAGGAAAGGACCTATTTACCCTTTGGCTAGATGGTTGATTCCCACAGAAGTCTGACTCAGTGTCCTGCCTCCCAACATGGCCACCATGTCCAGTTAAGGAGAAGCCTTGTCATGAGGTGGGAGATAGAGAAGAAGGCAATGTTGTACCTGAGCCTATTGTATGTCCAACGGAGTCAAAGGAAAGAACCACTGAATCTGTAACACAAGAGTACAAGTTCATTTTCCCCTTTTTTCCAGCACCATTTCTTGCTGTAACATTTTTTTGTTATTTCGCTTAAGCAATTCCTTGGGCTCCCTTCTGCCAGGAAACAGAACAACTTCTTCACCAACCAAGGAAAACAACAGGCATCTAGCAAATGTAAAACAATGGAGTATGCAATAAATCACAGTGCCTTTAACCAATGAAGTAGATACAATTCATTGTAAAGAATTTCACTTTATGTCTAATAAGCTTGGTAAACTGAATCATAACATGCTTTGACTGCTGGACTACAGAGTTTCTTCTTATCAAATGTGTTACGAGTATTTTGTCCCCACTTAGGGGCCTCACCTGTTATGATCAGTTCTTCCCTGACACAGTTTGCTAAGCCAAGCACTTTGTGCTCCTTGCACTTCTCACCATGTTTCCCACATCTTTACTCACAGTAGTGGCTTCCCAACTCAATGCATTTCAATTCATCAATATCCTTTCACCTTTGCACTATATGCAGCACATGCACCAAGCATCAAGAAAATATAACCTCCCTACTTGATACCCTTTTATTTATCCATCTGGGGATAACAACAATGCTTTTATCCATGATTGCAGTGACAACTCTTGCTCACCAGTTAATGCCCAACACTTTTAGTAACTGTTTCATATGAAGGGGCACCCTTTGCTTCAGCTGTGGTTTAAACATCCTAGTTTTTATACATGCAACTTGACATTTGGCCATGTAGAAACCCTTACTGCCTGCTTGCACTCAGCTCACCCCATGATTCAGACCCCTGTATTAGTCGTTCATTTTCCTGATATATCACTCTTCCAGCCTAGAATCTGTTTGCAAAATTATCAGTAATAATCTGATATTCTGTTCCAAGTGGAGTTGCAATATGGTATTGTGCTCAGTAATGAGGTTTACCCCCAGCTTTATGCTTATTTGAGACAAACCAACATTTATTTTGGTAGTAAGCCTCCTAATCTGCTACCTATTTTCATGGCAATCCTAACTGAAGGAGGAAGCCTACCAAATTCTGTTCCCCTACCAGTGGAGCAGAACTGGGCCCAGAACTTAAGAGACAAATTGCCAATGAGCAAAACACAGAAAAGAACAAACCACCACAATTGGATTAACAATTTTATGGTCTGATAAGCTTTAAACTGACACAGCAATAGCTGAACTGCCTTTCATCTTCACCTAAATGAGTAGACTGAATCCTCTGACATTTCTCTTTGTAACTTAGGTTTCAGAGGTGACCAACTCATCACACATCCTTTGCAGCACCACAAAAGCTGCCAAGGTGCAAGCTCTCAGCGAAAGGCAAAAAAGCCCAAGCACAAGAAGACTTAGCCTGCTGAAAAAAGTTTAAGCTCCTGCTGTATCACTTGAAATCTGGGCAGGTTACAATCACAGGCACTGGCAGTTACCATGTTAGAGCTGAAAATAACTTGACACACGACTTAGCCCTTGGCTGCTCTATACCTTACATTATCCTCATGCTTATTTTCCAACTCTTAAAAATGCAATAAGAAAGTGCTAATTTTCAAAATAAACACTGTTGTTTTAATAAAGGACTGTTAATTTGACTGGATTTAAAAGAATTTTTAAAAATAAGGTCTGTGCTGTCTCAGATCCAGCATTATGGTAGTAACATTAAAAAAAATAAAAAGAAGATATAACTAGTCTCAAAACTTACTCCAACAAAAACAAAAATCCATCTGGACTTAACAACTGTATTTCCTCTTTTGGGAATAAAATTCAGACATCATTATATTCTTTTAAATAGCAAGGAGTTTAATTCATTTTAAGTGCATTAACTTCATTTGCCATCAATTCCAAAGTATCTCTCTGTGGGGTTCTACTTTTAAAAAACTGTTGAGATTTTTATCAACATAAAGTACTGCTTTGTAGTTAATGTCAAATTTAAATGCTGTTAATTTTCCTGAAATATATTTTGCATTCAAACACTGCACATGAAATATTAGGACTTATCTAAGAATGGCTGAAAAGCACAGCAAGCACCAAATTAATAACATTATCACAACCCACAAAAATAGTAAAATGTTTCATTCCCTTAACTGAGAATATCATCTCTCTCATATAAAAAAACAATTTACAAGCAGAGTAAAAGCTCTCTTTTCCAATCCAGTCCTTCACGCTACTATTACTTTCAACATCAAATTCATTGTGAATAACCTGTATTATAGTCAGTTCCCCCTTGATCTCCACAAGTAATTTCACAAAACATGGACCTTTGTTAAAACACTGTGTTTATTTCTGGTATTAGCACTTCAAAAGTGAAGAACCTATAAACCTGAATAAAGCTGAGAAGATAATAATTTCTTCTACCCAAACAGCTACTCACATCCAGCCAAATTTAGAGCTACAGGTTATTTCTGTCAGAAGTTGATGGAGATAAGCATTTTTTGAAGCAAGCCAGATTTATTTGCAAATACACTGAGTTCTGCTTCCACAAACATAAGAAGAAAAGTCCCTCTGCTTCTAGTTTCAAATGTCTTCCAGTCATCGCTCAGTTCAAAACCCTCCTGACTTTCTAGCGGTCTTTTTGCTGAGACAAAGTGGCAGCTGAGCCTGTGCCAAGTGCCTTTCCCCAAGCCCCAGAGTCTGCTCTACCTTTCTAAGGCAATCTTCAAAGGCTTTGTCTTTCAAAACTTATTAAGATGCAATGTAAAACATACCCACTTACATGTGCCCTTGCTTTAGGTGCCAGGAATTGTTCACGCCTGAAGGAGCAGTCCCCAGCCTTTCAGATACCTACTTCCATAAAGAAGCTTAAATGTTTTTCCTCCTGCTTTAACTGAAGGGCAGCCTTTATGCCCAAATCATGAAATCTGACACACAGTAACTTGCCAATATGTACAGCTCAAGGCTGCACACACCACAGTGCCAGTCTTTTACATCTGTTTTCATGTTAACTACAATCTTTTTTTCAGTGGCTCTAGCAGCTTAAAAAAGAAAAGGAAAAAAACCCAAAACAACAAGATATAGCAAAATCCAAATGTAGTTCTGGATCTTATCCAATCAAAGACAGCACAAGCACTCACTCAATTTAGAAGGCACTCAGAGCCAGGAATAATGATGGCTGAGACCCCACCAGCCTGACTGCAAAGTTCCTTTGGGTCACTTTGTGTCAACTTCAGGTTAAAGTTGCATTGGGACCTATGCTCTGGGTCACTTTCCCCTCACTCCCACCATCCAGTTAGAGCATCACAAATCGGACCAATACATGAATGTGCTCCATCATTCCCCACAAAACAGTGCTGTGCAGGGCTACCTGAATGCAGTCCATCACAGCTCCTTTGGAGTGTGGACAAATGTTGTACGAGACCCTGTTCCACTGCTGTGAAACCAACAGAAGGATCCCATTTCATTCAGGAACCAGGAGCTCAAAGACAGACTCCGCAGAGACCCTCAATGCTGCTCTGGGAACCAATTTAAACTCAGTTTCAACAATGTTCCACAGGACCCAGAGATGAATGTACCTTTGAAGGAACACAAATGGACTTGCACAGTTCTGTTCTGTCGTAAAAAAAACCCCACAAAAACCAAACCTCAAAAAAACCCACCCGCAAATCTGAGGTGAGTACATTTATTTCTGCACTTACACCACAGTCCAGCTAAGCCATCCAGGTATGTGGACTGATTGTATTTCAAGGCAAGGGATGCATATCAAATGTTGCTGACCCCTTACCTTTCTCAGGGCCTGGATAACTGTGCACCACACTCCCCTGTCCCCAAGACAGGCAAATTAAATTATCCATCTTGTGGCATATATTGTGCACCTTAGCTCTGGGCATTTCTGGACACCAGACAAGTATTTAACTGCTGCTCATAACAGATTGCTGTATCTTTTCCAGTACTCTAGTTTCTGAACAGAAAAATAAACGAAGATTTGGATCTTCACAAGTGAGTGATGATCCTGACCAACAAACTGCAGATTTGTAGCAGACAAACAAAGCCATGCTGAAAAACATCTGAAGTGTCATACACCATGCACACCACCAGATAAACATTTAACATGCGTACTGCACTGAAGAGATGTATGGAAACAGCTCTTAAAAGCCCAATTGTGTCAAGTTCTTAAAATTACGTAGGAGTGAATACATGGACGCATTTCTAATACAAAATACGATTACTTTGATTTCATCATTGAAGAAAATGCAACATACAAGCCAAAAAAAAGCAGTGGCAACACATAATGAGAACAGTAAATATAATCCACATTCAAACAAGAACTGTATATAAACTGTATGTTTACCTAAGTGCTGTTTCAAAATTTCAGTTAAGATTTTTATAGTAAGTCACTCCAAGAAGCCACTAACTTTTTATTGCTTTTTACAGCTTCTCCCTGCACAGGTTTGTAGATATTTGTCTTAACCTACTGGAAACCAAAGAAGCTGAACCAATAACTTCTCTTATCTGTTTTTTGGGGGGAGGGATTGTTTTGGGTTTTTTTAAGGAAAAAAAAAATGCAAAACCAGACTTCAGCAATAAAGTAACTTCTCTAAGAAAAACAACATGATTGCGTGCTGCTTTGGAAGTGGTCCTGAGAAACCACAAACCCTCAGTCCCACTGGAGTTATAAGAGTTTAATAATAAAGGCTTAGCACAGCCTCAATACCACATACCATTACAGCAATACACTCCACAGGCCAAGCCAAACAGGGAATATGAGAATACATCACAACATAAGGCTGTGATTTGGCACATTCTCATTCAGACACTCAAGCTCTGAGGTCTGCATTGCATTCTTGTATGCATAATCAATATCTCTCATTCCATACCCCTGCTCTCCAGATACTCCAATGGATTCCTACAGAACTGCAACCTGTATTTAATAACATTTAAAGTAATTTATACCTCCAGAGCTTGATCAGAGACCAGATATCCTGCAGAGCTCCATCAGCTGGACTGGGGATGTCAACTGCAGTAATATTAACTAATAAAATTTTGATTCAGAGTCAGAATGAAAAGAAAAAAAATGAGGTGCTTCATTTTTATTACAGAATTAGAAGAATATCCCTAAGGGTCTGTCATTCACCTGTCTCCTTTTTTCTGCTGACCATTGAAAAGCATAGGATCAAACATTCCAATAGCCATCAAAATTTATTTTCTATTTGAGATCAATGTTCTGGAACATGACATACCAGAGAAGGAATATTTAAATGCATGAAACTCTTCATAACTTGCTGACAAAGAGATCAATAACAACAAAAACTATTCTTACGTTTTACCTAGTCAGGAAATGAAGCTCACAAAAGCAGTGCACTCTCAAAAAACATGCTGCTGTCAGGATTCATTGGCAAGAAGATCTCCTGCCCCAAAGAAAAAATATTCTGAGTAAGACCCACTCTTATCATGACTATGCAATATACTGGATAATTCTTATATCCAAAGAATTGAAGGGTACTGAATCATTTCAGTTCTGTCTTACAGAGATCTTGCTTAGATATCTAAAGCATGAATATCCTTCCTCAGGTTCAGTAAAACACAACAGCCTGCACTTTAAAATTACTTGACAGGGCAACCTGCACTTCCTAACACATGGTTTTACATGCTGAAGATGGATTTAGCGAAGCGCTAAGCAATTTACTCAGATTAATGACAAATGCCATCCTACTAATTTATTAAGGATCCTACTTTTGCATTAATGCTGGGCTCCTCGTTCCTCCAGCTTGGTCTATTTTGCTTTACTAAGCTCTTTCTTCTATAGTACCAAGGATTTTCCTCCTTGTCACCTTTTTCTGAGCACAGTGAGAGGGCTCTGTGTTAAGGGCACTGATCACTACAACATCTTTTGTACCACAGTTCAAGGATGTTCCAAGTTACTCATATTCATCACTTAAAACTCAAGGCACTAATTAAGACATTGCCTAAGCTCCACTTCACACAGCATCAGTGAAGGTCAAAGGAAACACATATAATAGCACTCTTTCTGGTAATCTCAGCTCCTACACACTTACTCTGTCAAAAACAATCAGTAGTGCTCCCATGTTTAGACAGCACAAGGAGTTCTGATCTCAAGTGGATTGTTTGAGCAGCATAATTCTAACATTTTCAATATCTAAGATGAGAAATTACATATAAAGTTGACACATACAGAGCCCAGGCACACTTCCTAATCACAGATGTGAGAGCTAATAGCAGCAAATAAAGGGACTGCAAGTTTTGGCAAGCAAAACACATGGAGAGGTTCAGTCCAGTGCTGTCTGCAGCTGATAGGAGACCCAGGTTCAAAGTTCAACACTTAGTCCCTTTATGGGAAGGGAAAAGACATTCGGCAACAGGACACATCTTCAGCAACAGGAAACATCTGATTGTAAAGAACATTTCCAATAAACTCTGGATTTAATAAATTGTCTTAAAACAAGGCTGCACTAAATTTGAATGTCTGTTCTGTGTGCCACCTGGCTATACTTATTTTGATACGGAGAAGTGGGAATAGGAGGATGCTTGTTTCACATAACATACCTGTGAGGAAAGATTCACCCTCATTTGAGAACACACATTGGAAGATATCATAAGAATGGAAATATTTCATTCTTAACTAAACAGTAATTCATTTACACACTATACAAATTAAAAAGTTTCTGCATTGTTGCTCTAGCCAGTATCTCTTTAAATACCATCCCCATTTATTAAAGGACACAGTACTAAAGAAGGCCCCTAGGTTCTCTCTCCATTTCTAAAGAAGGCCCATAGGTTCTCTCTCCATTTCTGTGGCTGACCCAAAACACCCATTTTATTGACAGCTGACTTCACAGCCAAGCTGAACCCAAATTCCTTGGCCATCTACTCTGCCCAGACATCAGGTCCCTTTTGTGCTTCAGCCTGGAGCCAGGCAGCTTCCACACCGGGAAACTTGACACGGAGCGCTGAGGCTCAGCACGAGCTCTGCTGCAGGGAGGGCAGGCACAGCTGGCTCAGAGAGAGTCTCTGCAAACTAAACCACAGCCAACAGGGGTAATTTTGCTATAACCCATGCAGCCCTGAACAAGTCTTTTGATTAAATTGTTTCTCATCCCTAAAAATAAACAATCTGATTTTTTCCAAAGACCCTTGGATAAAAGGCTTGAGAACTAAGGATGGATACAGCAAAGTATTGTCGCTTGCCTGGAGAATTTAATGTGGCATCAAGGTCTACTGGTTACATTGTAAACAGAAAAGTCATTCTCTATCACCTCTCAATTTCCTGTCATTTAATTGAAAATACAGCTCTCTTAGTGATATTGAACTTGAGAGATGTAGTAATATTTCTTTAGGCAATTTTTATTAATTTCATGGAACCTAACCAACCTTTTTACACTTGTTGTTTTGTGCATTGCTCCTTTTTCATCAGGACGTTTGTTATGAAGTGGTAAATGAACTGAACAAGAAACAACACTCATGTTCCAAACAGATGTATTTTTAAAATGGTCTGAGCATGCCAATTTTCTTTATTCTGCAATGAATGAATGGAATGAAAAGATGTGGTGTCCTGCGCCAGCTGGCAAATGCTTCAGAAGGATATTACATTGCTATTGTGTTCAGCAGCACCCAAATAACTGTTTGGTGGCAGGAAGGGCTGGTATGTTTTACTCATAAGATCAGTATTTATTTGGATCTACTACATAACTTTGCAGAGCCATGACCAACATGGTGCTCCACTCTGAGCATCAGGGATGTGCAGCTCCTCCGTGTCCACCACAGCTCCCTATTCCTGGGGAAGGCCAACAGCATCAGCTTCTTACCTTGCTCCTTCCAGATGAGAGATGGACAGTTCCCAGAGACAAAGGAGAAGGGAGATCAAGGTGCTGGAGGCATTCAATGAAAATGTACTTGGCTTTGAGGAACACAGCTGTAGAGAAGGTACAGAACTACCATAAAGTCACAAAAACGCCCAGGTCAAACTCTACCAATAAAGCTGGTATCCAATAGGTTCTTTCCTCGACAATGAGAAATCTTTTAACTAATCCCAAACAGACTCTCAGTATTTTAAGGAGCTCATTATCTCCTCAACCAAGCCTCATATCTTGGTTTCAATTATTACTGTAGCAAAAAGTCAGTCATACTCCCAAATTCCATAGAGGAACATGCAATGAATTACAAAACAATTTCTCTTTGAAGATAACAATCTATGTGGCAAGACAGAAAATGGGCACTGGCAGTTGGGGAATTACACAGCACAGAGAAAATCAATTCTGTATTTTCATATTGCAAAAAAGTATATATTGTTAGCTTAGATACTATAAAACACAAAGCATTTATAATTAGAAATAAATTGCTTTACTCTTGTAGCACTTTTTCTAAATATGGACATGGGCTTTTACCTTAACAAGACACAGTCTAGGAGCTGTGTCTCAAACTTACATAAACTCACACAACTGTCAGAGAACTCTGGAAGGCAGATGCACTTTATTTTCTGTTTTACATAAATGAAGACATCTACATGCAATTAATGACAATCAGGACAACAACAATTTTAATAGCCTGGTCTTAGTTTTATGCCCTCTGGAGCCACTCAACTATTTTTTCCTCCCTTTCCCTCACGTGGAAAAAGCTTTTCCTTTTCCGAACTAGTTCTCAGAAACCCCTCCTTTCTCAAAAGCAGAAATACAAATACTTCAATCAGGAAATTCACATTCTTGAGTTTGTTTGAAAATGATCTACTGCTTATGATATTTAGCCAGTGGTCAAAAGCTTCCCAAAACCTTAAAGCACACAACATCTGGCCCAACTACCACAATAACTGCCAACAAAGTCGTATGTAGAACTTTACAGCGAGATTTGTCATCTCTCCTGGCTCTGCCTAGAGCACAAACAAATCACAGGAAGAAGTAAGGTATGAGCATAAAACATCTCCTGAATACAAGTGTTTTAGAGGCATCTTGTCTAGAAAACGACCACGCTTGAATTTCTTTTGCATTACAAAGACCTAGATCATTTATTAACATGAGAGGTGATGCTGAACAGAAAGTCTGCCGGATCCATTTTTCACTCACGTGTTTTGCAGTTTGGGGCCAGGGGGAAGCTTGTGGGAATTTATTTAACTTTTAACAGCATCGCCACAACTTATTCCAAAATTTGAAGAGATTTCTGGCCAATCAAATCCTAAAACATAGTAAGTTTCTAAGACACACTAAAACTCCCAAACTAAAATTTTGATTTGAGAGGTCCTACACAGTATGTGATTTTATAGGCAGTGGATATACACAGAGATATATGGAGTATAAGTTCTTCCCAAGCTGACTGGCTTGAGGAGCAGCTTGTCTTTACCTTCACTAACTACTCTACAAAGGCCATTATGTCTACACAAAAGCCTTCATGTCCTAAACATTGACACAAGCAAATCTGAAATGAAAGTGTTCTCAGAGTATCTGACCATGAAAGTGGCCATACTCAGAGGAAAAAAACAAACTAAAAAAAGCCCCCAAAACAAAAACCACGGTAACTGAACAGTGCATACATTCTCATTTCCTATTATTTTCTTTTACGGAAGTGTTTGATTTGAATTTAAAAAAAAAAAAGGTTCATCAAAACATATGAAAAATAACCCAGGGATGGACTAAATACTGTCAGTAGTGCCTCATTTCCATGTGCAGAAATTGCAGGACAATGAAAAACTTATTGAAATAGCAGCTGCAGGAGTGGAAGTTGATCACCACGCACACCACCCAGCCCCTGGACAAATACAGCTGGAGACAATCTAAAGGAAAAGTGTTCCTCCTATCACACCACATAGAAAAATACAATGAATCCCTTTAAATTAGCACTTGGCAGAGAAACAAGCCAGTGAGGAAAAAAAAAAAAACACCAACCACAAAAAGCATTAAAATAATTCCAAGGCACCCAGAAGGTTAAATAAGAAGAAACATTGGTTCCAGTCTAGGATCAATGGAACTAAACTGCTGAGCACTTCCCTGAAGTGTTTCACAAAGCAAGCCTTTTTTAAAAAAATAACTCGTAGTGTAGTTTCCAAGTCAGCAGCAACTAAAAGCACAATCAAGCTGCCACTCTTCTAAATGGGAAAAGGACATAAAAAAATATACCAGTCTCACCTCCAGATACAAGAACTTTTACTGTCCGTGGATAAATCGTATCAAAAAGATCCTCGTCAGTCAGACTGAAGCTTACAGTGACACAATGCCTGTGTGCTAAGCTGGAATAGGCAGTAAATTACCAGAGAACAGCAGAGAACTACACGGCATCCAAGAACACTGCCTGACCCTATTTGGGAAAGCCACAAAGTCTCTTGCATCTTTGCAAAAAGCAATCAAAGTGCCTCTGGAAAACAAAGCTAAATAAGAAAACCCACTCCAAAACCAGAAAGGAAAACCAATCCACATCAATGGACTACTTAATTGAAGATATCAAGACAAGGGATAAGCTTGCTTAAGAACAGTAATCCAGCATCCAGCAGTAGCAGCATCACTGAAGCATCGATTTTTTTTCTGCTGAAGATCCTGTGAAGCTGCCAACTCTACTTCACCAAAAGCTGAAACTTCAGAAATTGAGAGATGCCAAGAACAACTCCCTTTCTAAGTCAATTTCCACAAAGAAAATCCACTGTAATCTCAGAAAGACAAAACTTCCACAGCGCTCCACAACACACTCCATTCCTTATTAGCATTTCCAGCCACCTGCTGAAGCATGCTTCCAGCCAGGATTTCACAGGCTCACTGGGATTCACAAATTTTAGAGTTTCACCAATTCTGGATTACTCTACTAGCAGAACTCCTTATAAAAGGCAAGAGTCATTTTATTAACTTTATTCTAAAACAGCTGCCTCATCCAACACAACTTCATTTGACTGGCAAAAAAACCCAACAGCTTGATGTTGGCAGGTCTGGGATCAGTTCAGAAATAGAAAAAGGCCTTTTCTTGGTTTGTGACAAGTCATCAATGTTGGCAACTTTTTGGCCCTAAGTTTGACTATGAAATTGACTGCACAACTGAACAGATGATAAGGAAAGAGAGGAGAGGATTAAGTGAAGAGAGACAGCAATGAGTAGGGCATTCTAAAAATAAAGAATATTGCAGAAGCCTGAGACAGCAGCTCACTAAACACAAAGGCCTGCTGATCACCCAGAAAAGGCAGACTGTGTTTCTAAATGGCTTAAGCTGTTGGCTTTTAAAGTCAGGGTTTGGTTGTAGGGGAAGGGGTTCTTTGGTTTTATGAGGTTTTTGAACTGTAATAAAAAGTGTATTCCTCAAGCTGGATAACCTCGACATTTCTTTTAAACCATACTAAAACAAACATGCCCACCAATTCTCCCAAACCAAATCAAGAAATGGCAACACTAACCATAGTAGATGCTATTCAACGCGATACACAACCCTCAGCATCTCAAGGCCAAGGACTCCATATGGAGAAACACAATCCAAAAGCAGGATTTAGGGCCAACTTCAAAATTGCACATATGGAAGAGAACTGCAACCACTTTAAGATCCTCACTGCATCCAAGCAGCTCGTTATCACCAGCCCCAGGCCCACAACACTTCAGAGAAGGAAGTAAAGTTATCAGTTGCAGCAGAGCACTTTTCCACAGCTGCTTTTAATTAAGCTAATTTGGCAGTAGTGACTGACAGCAAGCAGAGCCTTCCGAAATCACTTTGCAAGCATTTTTGCCAACATTTCACCATCTGTGATAACCAGGAATACTTGATACTAACTAGGATCTGTCTGAGGTACAGCATTTTAGAGCGGTGTATCCACTCTCCTTTAAAATCATCTGGTACAGCCACTGCTTACAGATAACTGGAGCCACTGCTTGCGGATAATGGGGTGTTGGGAGAAGATGCAGAACTTGAGGAAAGGTATTGGAAAAATTCCACTGAGAAAATCACTCCTGAAAAAGCAGGTAGATCACTTGGCAGAATCCCATCATACTTTGGCCATACCCATGGTACATGAAACTTATAAATGACCACATGGGTATTGAGGAGATTTTGGAGCTGTAACAAACAGAACAGCCTATATAATTTCTAGGCTAGTTGTACAGTTTTCCTTTTGTGGATATGTGCAGGATAGAGCAGGTTTACCAGGAAGAAATGCTTTGGGTTACACCATAACAGAACAATCCAGGGTATGGCCAGACTATGCAAATTTAAGCCCCACTAAGGCAATGGGAAAGGATCTAGCAAGGGAGTAATTTTAACGACACCTAACTAGATGGAAATTTTTTTCTAAGGTAAATCTGTGACCAGCAATTGGAGTGCCAGACATTAATGGCACTAATGGCATCAGTACCAGCACTGGTACATGACACCAACATACGTAAGGAACAGATGGATCAGTAAATGTAAGTTAAGAACATGCCAGAAGAAAGCAGAGCCTTCTGCAGGAACATTTAGCACGTACCCAGACCTGGTCTGTCTGGTTCACTCAAGGTATGAATATCCGATACAAACACCAGTTCAGATTAAAACACCAACCTGGCCAACTCCAATAAATGCAGATTGCTGACACTAAAGCCAGGGAAGTAGCCAGGAACCAAGACTTAAGTCTCAACCAAGGCAAAGGAAACAACAAAAGTTGCAGGATCATAAGTCTGGGGTTAACGAGAGCAGAATTCAGGGACCAGCTTCAGAAAAACCCACAGGATATGGGCCTTGGGAGAAGACTGGTGCAGGAGAGTTTGCTCATTTTGAAGAATGACCTCCACCATGCTCAAGAATCATAGAGCCAATGTGCAGAAAATCAACAATGGTACCAGGAGACCCACACAGATCAACAAGGAGTTTTTGACAGTACTTAAATACAAAAAGAATGCACACAAGAGGTGGGAGCAGGGTCAGGTGAACAAGGACGAATGTAGAGACACTGCCCTAGTGTGCAAAGACAGACTTGGGAAGGTCAAATCCTGCCTGCAGCTGAAAACAGTCAGGGACAAGAAGCACTTCCACAAGTAACTGAGCAGTAAAAAGACGACTAGGGAAAATGTGGGCCTCCTGCCGAGAAAAAAATATGGAAAAGGCCTGAAGAAATGGGCAGGCAGATCTCATGAAATTCAGCAAAGAAAAATGCAAAGTCCTGCTCCTGGAGAGGAATAACTATGCCCTACAGGCTGGGTGCCAACCTACTGGAAAACAGCTTTGCAGAGAAGGACCTGGGAACCTGGGTGGAGCAGCTGAACCGAGCCAGCAACATGCCCTGGTCACAAAGGCAGCCAACAGCCCCCAGGGTGGGGGGACCCTTCCCCTGGCTCAGCACAGGGGGGGTACTGCTGCAAGGCTGGGGCTCTGCTGCAGGGCTGGGGCACTGCTGCTGCAGGGCTGGGGCTCTGCTGCAAGGCTGGGGCACTGCTGGGCTCCCCTCTACAGAGAGGCACACTGGAACAAGTCCAGCGAGCTAAGATGATTAAAGGATTGAAGCATCTGCCACGAGGGGAGGCTGAGAGAGCTGCGATTGTTCAGCCTTGTGCAGAGAAGGCTCAGGAGGATCTTAGTAATGTAACCTGATGGGAAGGATTAAAGGAAGCAGAGATGGGCTCAGAGGAGAGGTGCCTAGTGAAAGGACAACAGGCAATGGGAACAAACTGAAAAGCAGGAAATTCTGTTTAAACCTAAGAAAAAACCACATCTGTACTATGAGGGTGCCTCCTACTTACAACTATTTTGTGACTCTGGGAAACACTCTTGTTCTAAGTAAGTATTGCTCTTAGGATTTTAGCGCAAGTACTGCCCCTCAGTTAAGACTGCTTCAGAACAAATTAAATGCAGAGGAATCAACTGCAAAAAAAGACAAACCTTCCAGTCTGCTGGTAATACTATGCCAGGCAAAAAGTCTTAACAATGCATTAAAAAAGTGAGAACTGCATTTAGCCCAAATAGAGCACAGGGTAAATCTAATAACTACAGGGTTAGGGTTCACTTACAAAGAATTTCCTTCCAAGCATAATGAAATATATTGTTAATGGCTACTATTTGAGTCCAGGAGTGTAAATCCAATGATCCTGCAGAGGTCATGATTATTACCCATAATAAACTGGTTTTTACTACTGGCTTTCACAAGAGCAGCAGCCAGTTAAATACAATGTGCAGACTGGAGTGTTCTGGCCAGGACTTGAGTTAGGTTGCAGGATCTGGGTAGTTTCTCTACAGTTGTTCAACATACCCAATATGACTGAAGTGTCCTGCACTGACAAATTCCCCCACCAAATTTCACCCAGCAGAAGATTTCAAGCAGGTGAAAATTTACGCAGTGATGCCACAGAAGGCACAGCTTCCCACCACAGCCCCAAACAGCCCATTCCCCTATGTCCCTTCCTTGGAGCCATCACAAGGACTCCCTTGGCTGAAAGGTCAAATTGGCAAAATGCCTTTCCACTTTGGCCTTCTGCTGTTTTGGACTAGGCTGGCATTGTTTGTCACACCATCAGTCAAACAGAAACAGCTGGCTGAGGGTGAGGTGTAGAAACAAGAGTTAGGGTTGAAGCACAGAGAACGCAAGTGATGTTTCAAACCACAGTTACAGCCAGTGCTAGCAGTGTTTCCTGTGGCCAAAGCCTAAAAGCCCATTAATACCTTTCTATCCACTCCTCCTCCACTGTAGCTCTACCCCTACCAGACATCTCATCTTCTGCCCCCAATAGATTCCATCACTAAAAGCTACCCTATCATCCCAGAAACATGCAGAAGAATGAAGACAGATTGGGGAAACAGTTATTGGAGCCTATGAATAATTTTTCTTTTTCAAGCCTGTCTACATAAGGTCTTCTCTCAATGACATCACACTGTAGTACCTGTAAAATTATCCACAAGGACAAACCATGATGAGAAGTACACTCAGCACATGAAGTGCTTCAGTGAGTTTGCTACTATACCTACTACATCTTGGACCTACAAGGGGTGTCTTCTGACACCATGGCTTAGATCACTTTGCAAAGCAGAAAACTTCACTCACAAAGTAGTTCTTTTTGCCAACTTAACATCAAATAAGCCTGTATCAGAATTCCATGGAATCACTGATTGTTTTGGGTTGAAAGGGATCTTAAAAACCATCTAATTCCAACCCCTTGCCATGGGCAGGGACATCTTCCACTAGACCAGGTTGCTCAAACCCCTGTCCAACTTGGCCTTGAAAACTTCCAGGCATGAGGGAGCCACAACTTCTCTGGGAAACCTGTTTCTGTGCCTCACCACCCTCACAGTAAATAATTTCTTCCTACTATTCAGTCTAAACCTACACTCTTTCAGTTTGAAACCATTTCCATAAGTACATTACAGTAGAGTCAGAATATAGCAGTGACCAAACTGAAGGTGTCTCACTTCCATCAGGATTACCAATTCCAACCCCAAATTAACACCAACCTCAAGGCCACACAGGATACTTTGGCAGCAAAGCAAAATTTAGGAAATTTTCACACCCTGTGTGGCCCAGCAGATCACTGCAACTGCCCTCAGCACAGCTGTGCCATGACAACTGCTCACAGGGTGAGGGGAGGTGGTAAATTGGGTCACTGAAAAAAGTATGGGACAAAAGTCACCAAAAATAGTCCTTAAAAATGCTACTATGTAGTCACTCAGAGCAGATTTACCACAAAAATCAACATACTATGTAACTGTACTCTCAGAAACTTAGATTTGGAAAGCTCAGGTCCTTTCCACAGAACTGAAACGATCCCTGGCAAAACAGTAACATTCCTTAAAAGAGAGTCTTAAATAACAGCCCACCTGTTGACATTCAAATAAAACACAACTCTGGTGAACAGCAGCCAGAGACTGCGCAAGAATGTGGTAAATAAAACACAGGAGGAGAGAGTAGGGCTGCCCAACAAGAGACAGAATAATTGCAGCTTCATCCCCAATCCTTTACTGGTTTTGTTTTATACTTTATCTCCAGAAGAAAAACTCTCAGGAAAGTTCCAGCATAATCAGCTCCTCAATCTAGAACAAAGAAAGAACAGTCCTTCCACAACACTGAAGGACAAACAAGCTGTATCAGTATACACATCTTTGAAGTGCTTTGTGACAGCGAAACTAATGAGAAAACACCCATACTTAATTGGGGGATTGTCCACAAAACTACTTAGTAAATGCATAAATGGATGCTATGAAGACAAGGTGGTGATCCAACAACAACTAATAACATGTCAACAGTTCCAATGAACAACATATTAGGAGCAAAAAAAATTTCCAAGCTCGGTGTGAAAAATCTCATTTTTTATCTTGCACCAACAGTACCCTCTGCTGTTCCAAAGCTGCACTGCATAAGGTGACATCCAGCCCTGACCATGGAGAACACTCAATTATTCAAAAGCACCTACCTAGCTTTATTCATTAATTATCTCACTTCCTGTAAAGATGTTCCAGAGGTATTGGTTTCTTCCTACTATGGAGTCAGGTTTTGGGTTGGTTATGATGTTAATCTATTTATTGTCCCAAGACCACCTTCTGTGATTAGAAAAAGACAGTTTTAGCCTTAGAAATAATTTAAAAACTAACAAAAGGAAAATAAATTGAAGACTATCCTCTAAGGAAGACAAGACCCAGTCAACACCACAGTAATATTTTCTGGATCATTTCTGTAAAGCCAAAAGGCAGTTTTAGATTTTAAAATCCGTGTTTCATTCAACAGCCACACATCAGAGATATCCAAATATTCTACCCACAAGGTTTTTCAAAAAGCAACTTGAAGGCTACATCCCATCTGGCAAATGGCCCCAGGGGTAACAACACAGGAAGACTCCTGTATTTCTGATATCCTATGATAACCCAGCATCCCCATGCTGGAAGAAGGACCATCACACTGCAGATGCAGCACAGCGAGAGCAGAAACAGGGAGCTGAGGCAGAGAGTCCTGTAGGCTTCTCCTGTGGTGAAGATTCCAGACCCATCCACGCAGGGTCACTGTGAAGCTTCAGCAAAAGCCTTGAACCTGAGGAGACACCACCCTCACAGTGTCCAACTGATGATCTTCACTGGCAGAGAAATTCAGAAACTGGGTGTACTACTGTTCTTCTCCCTTCGTGTGGAAGGCAAGGTGAGCACAGATTGTATGAGCACTACACAGGAAAAGATGCCCCCAAGTGTGATTTGAAGCACAGGCATATCACCACAGGCAGCCTGTATGAACAAGCACAAGGAGGAAAAGCCATACAAGAGCAAGGAACGCTCTAACCAGATTACATGGTTAAGATGACCGTGCCAGAATCGAACTATGAATGAATACACTGAAGTATAATCCAGAACTACAGAAAAAAAAAAAAATAGAAAATAGAACCCCTTCAGTACAGAGAAGAAACAAACTTGTACAACCTGCAATGGAAAAGAAACCTCTACTGCCTGATCTCAAAAGCTTTCAGGGCAGGGTGACACATGACAAAAAATGTCTACAGAAACCAAAAGAAACCCAACAAAAAATATTGTTCTTAACTATATTGTCAAAAAGACACTTCCACCAGTTCAGTGTCTTCTTCTGAAGCAATGGGAGACAGTGATGGGAAACAACCTTTGACCAAAGGACACAACTTCGAAGCTTCAGAGATGGTTTCGTGTCTTTCCATCAGAGCAGACTTAGAACCACATTTTCATACATTTCACAGCAACAGCAACACGATTTCCAAGTGCGTGGCTAGTATACAAATATTTGATCTTGGCAAGGGAACAAAGTACTTCTGAGGGGACTCAGTGGTGTTGTAATGAGTTATAGTGAACAGCAGGCTGATCTGAATTGGCACCACAATACTGAAAATCCAATGTCTTTGCACTGAAAAGCATGAACTAGAGCACAACTGTAAACTACATTTTTCTATTCCACTCATAGAGCCTCCAAAGAAATACACGATGGAGTACCACACTCCAAGAAACATAGAGTTTCAAACAACACACAAGCTATAGAATATTTAGAAGTAACAATGATCATATTTTAAAAAAAAAAGTACTCCAATAGAAAGATTATAAAGCCCAAATCTGAAGAAAATAAGACTGCAAGAAGCTTATCAACTAATCTAAAAGTCATAAACACATGTTGAGGGGAGAAAAAAAAAATTAAAACAAGAGAGGGTGACAGTCAGAAAAGCTTGCAATTGACTGCATTGTGGTCAAAGTGATTCAGAGTAGACATCAGGAGAAATCTGTCTAGAGGGAAGAACAATTAAGCACTGGGACACATTGTCCCAGTTTCCATGATTAGATTTTATAGAGTACTTATGACATATGTTGGCATAAAAAGATGTTAAAAATATTGTTTCTAAAGACCCAGAGAAGACCTCCTGTAGTTATTTCCAGTGCTATTTGCTACAATTTCCTATGAAGGAAAACATTTTGAATAGCCATTATTAAAATATACAACTTCTAAAACAAGTAGTAATATTTAAGATCAGATAATCAAGAAAACACACAGTACAAGAAATCAAGTATATTAATATACGCTTTTAAAAAGCATAGGACAATCAGTTTACAAATTAAATATTTACTCAAGTATCTTAGAAAGTACCTAAACGTTATACAGAAGGAAAGGAAACTGCCTTGTCCTTCCAGCTCACTCCCTGTTGTTTCTCAATGCCAGTGAGGTAGCTGGACTAAACGACAGAGTGCCAGGAGTACAAAAATGCAAGATAATGGCACTGAGGTACATCACACAAATATGAAAATTAGTTAAAAATAAACACTAATTATTTTTTCAAAACTTAAGTAATTATTTTGGAACTTAACACCATCCCTTTCTTACCTACAGACTGACTGTTCAGGACTGCTATTGTCACATCTTGCTGCTGTCCGTGCTTTAAAAAAAAAGAAAATTATTTTTCAACCATTTTTAGCATTAGGACAGCAATGAGGAGGCTTCTGCTTTATGGCCAAAGAAACATTATTCTTCAATACAACCCAAGTCCTAAGAAGGTTACAATCACAACAATGTAACTTCTTTCTCAGTACAATTGCCCTACATCCATCTACAAATTTGAGACTGGTGCGAGCTTGCCCTTTAAGAGAAGCCAAAAAATATTTGCCTTGATGGAGAAACACATGGAAGAAAAGAGAAATTAAAAATTATTAACATGGATTTGCTCCTATCTTCAAGACGAAACTTGCAATATGCAAGCACCTCCACGTGTTTATAATCCTGTCAGAGCCAAGCATTCAACATGAAATCGCAGGGGATTTATACCCCACGTGATTCCATGTAACTGCATTCCCCAGACATTTTATTGGACCAGACAGACATTCCAGACATGAGGCTTCACACTGTACAGGATGCAGGAAGGGAACCACCCAGCAATCAATGCAAAATGAAGCCTTCTGGAAACAGTCATCCCACTAAGTCCCACTGGGCACGGACAAAGGAAATACCACAAATAATGCTTTTTAATTAAAGTGTGTTATAAAGTGCACACAGGCATACACTAGGAGGAACTAATAAAAAATATTATGAGATAAAATATCTTAGAAGAGGAGTACACTTACTTCTCAACTCCTACTATGAGAAAAGAAATTATGGTATTTGTTATGGATTAGTAGCACCGGAAATCTCACCTTTCAAGGACAGCAAGTGGAGCTGCTATGAGGCAGAGACAACCACTGCTGTTGGTGCAGTCACTGCAGGCAGACAGACAGACAAACAACTGTGTGCAATGGCTAAAAGGACTCAAAAGGGAGATGAATCAACAACATACAACACTATGCTTGCCACCAACATATATCTTATTACACATCTAATGAAATACGTCCAGTGTTCCTATACCACAGAGTTTTGAATCAATGAAGTAATTCGTGGGAGAGATTTAAACAGCTTAGTGTGGATGCCTGACTGAAAAAATAAACTACCTCAAAAACAGTTTGGAAAACAACATCTGTGCTACACCAGGAATTGCAGACCTTGAAGAAAATTGAACTGAAGAAAGATGTGCAGAAAGTTGAAACATGATCAAATAAGCAATACAAATGCTCAAAAGGATTAGAAAAACCAAACACAAGTACACAAGTGAGATTTTAAGGACACTACTCCTTTTGGATGCAACACATTGCAGTGCCCAACTCCCTCTGAAACAGGTTGCGAACCAAATTTATAGTCACTTCAATAATGATCAAACCCATGTTCAACACTCCAAATATTTCCACATTTTTAGTCACAATCCAGACATGCCTATCATTAATAGCTGGCAGCAGCACAAGTCATTAAAATGCAGCAGTGTTCACACCCAATCCAGCTATTTTCAGCAGCACTGCCTTCTCCAGAGGGAAGCAATTACAACATGCATGCCCCCCCCCTTGTAACCATCATCTTCACACGAGTCCTCAGCTTCTGATTACACAGCAGTCAGTAACAGCCATCCTCTTTCTAACAGTTCTTTGTTATTCTGAGCTTACTAAACAGCTGTGTGTCAAGAACTCAGAGCCTAAATTAGCAGTATTGCACAAACAGCCATTGCCTTTCCTCACTGACCTTCTCATCAGTTGAGCTCTGAAATCTCAAGAGACAGCCCTGATTACTTTGGTAATTACTTCTCACACTGTCTTCTGGTCTTCCCTTTATACCTACAATTATAAACCAAAAAAAAAGGGTAGGCATATGGAACACACACTCAATTCCCACTCCCTCCTGTGAGTCCTTCAGGGGAAGGAAGTGACAATGGCCATAAGTTACAGATTAAGATGTTCTGACTGGAGATTAGGAAAAATGTCTCTACCAGAGCACAATGGAACAGGTTGCCTGAGTGAGAGGGTGCCTGGTGCCTTAAGTCCATTTTTCTACTCATCACTCTGTTCTAGTCTCCCTTAAAAGTGACTTCTTTTGGACTGATCCTCTTGAGAAGCAAAAGGCTTTTGTGGCAGCAACATCAATACCTATATTGTTATTGTATATTCAATACATTCAATACTGTACATTCCATGTTAAGTGTCCCTTCACTGACCTGGCATTTCTCCAACAAACTCCAATACGAGCACCTCCAGCGTAACAAATGCACAATAAAGAGGTGTTTGAAACAGAAGGTGACGTCCCCAAAAGTATACAAAATTATTTAAATGACATAAAACAGCAAAAAAGTTTAGGACAAGTGGTACAGGGATACCCAAGTATAAAAAACCCCCAAACCACTCCAAATGACAATGAACCCTCTGTTCTACGACATCATGCCTGGTCTCTAGAGAGGACTACAAACAAACAAGGGATTGTGCAGATGATCAAACACCAGGGCACTAACACAAGGCCTGTGAGCAGAGACTGAGGCAACGAGCTTGTTTAGCATGCAGAAGACAGCGCCTGGGAAGGCCAAGGGGCAGCCCTCCAGCACCTGCAGGAAGCTCCCAAAAAAATGGAGCCTGGTTCCCAAAGTGTGGCATGGTGGGTGTGGCAGGACATGCCTACCCCCTCTCTACCACAGGTGGTTGGTGCATACACCAGAGATAACTCGGGTGGGTCACAGGCCCAGCATGGGGCATCTCTGGCACCAAAAGGGCTCAGGCCTTCAGCTAAGAATCAACATCTTAGTCTGGAAAGCAAATGTGGAAAGAGATGGAAGAAATATTCCTGACCAAAAGACACGGTTCTCATGTCTGTAAAAGCCCACACAGTTTTCACAGAGGCAGAAAGTCTCTTACACACTTCTTTGGGAACGTGTGAGAAGATTTCTCCCTGGAGCAAAGCACAGCTCCAGGTCACTTCCCTGGGGACTGAGAGAGAGGATTTTTCAATGTGTACTCCATCAAAGAATTGGATGGAAAGAAACATTGAATCCTAAGTTATACTATTTCTTAGCTAGCTGTAATTCTAATGGTACCTTTAACTCCACATGTATGTATGCTAGTATCCCTTTTTTGTCATATCCCTGTGTAGTGATAGTCTGTTTTAAGTCTTAAGTCTGTTAGTTTTGTATCTATAAATAAATAATTCATTTTGTAATAGACCGAATCAGCCATTATTAAAGAACTTGCAAATGGAAGTGGGCTTTGGGGTGCTGGCCACCTCAATAAGCTACTGCCTGCTGCCAGAGGCCTGGGCAAGAGACAGGAGCTGATTTAAACCTACATCATCCATTCATAACAGTGGGATAGTGAGAGGCAGTGGGCAGAAGTTGAAATGAGAGGTTTGAACTGTTGGATGTAAAGAAAAGCCTGTTCACCGTGAAGACAGTGAAGCATTGGAAAAGACTGTACAGAAAGGTCATGCAGTCTCCATTCTTGGAAGTTTTCAAAACCTGACTGGATAAAGACTCGGTCTCAGCTAATAATTGATGCTGCTTTGACCAGGAGGTTGGACTAGAAATTTTGCTACATTCCTTCCAACTAGTGCTATCCTCTAATTTTGCAAAGTCTTGCTCTATTCTTAAAAACACTTCAAATTTTTTAAAGGTATTTTGAACCTGAAAGAATTGGACATTAAAACTGATCCGTGTAGGTTTATTTTCCTCTAGCTTACAATATCTGGACACATAACATAAGATGGAAAGGGTTATTTTCCCCACTCTTTATGCATTATACATGTAGGCACACAAATGTAAGTGTAATGCAGTTACCTTTAGTAAAAGAGCTCTTTTTACTACTAAGCCTGCAATGATAATGGTTAAACGGAATCAAAGAGAAATACACAAATAGTTCAGGTGAGAGAAGCAAAAAAAAATCTGCTTTAAACAACAGAATAGAGATTCTGAATATTTCTAATATTTCTATTTATGGATATGACTAATTCTGAATATTTCCCAAGACTAATTCGCAATCTCACCCTCCTTTGCTAGAATAAATCTACTTTCATCTTCAAGCTGATCTCATATCAACAGTTACCATGTGCAAATCTAAGAAGTACAAAGATTAGTTGCTTTCAAAGAAATAGTGCAGTATGTGCACTTAATCTTTCAGGTGCTTACAACATAGGGAACACTTGGAAGAGCGCAGCTTCAATTATAATATATTTCTTTCTGAATAAGTTCACATAAATCAGTTTAATATTTTGAAATACTATTCATTCTCCTTCTTAATCTGGCTTTCTAAAATCTTGGTTAGTCACACAGTCTTTCCAACCTCTATGTAGATACTAAATTATTTTCTGAACCCAGGTAAATTCTTAAGTCTCATTGAAATTTCTACCCAGAGTTCAACATTCACTACCCTGTCTTCTTAATCACCTTTTTAAAAAACATAAATGAATAGAATATTTTGCCATTCACTTAGGGCAATTTTATCAAACGTTTCTAGAAAAATTAATTATCTCCCCACCTTCTTAACTCATTTATGTTTTAACTAGGCTTTAGGGGTGCTTTTTCACACACGACCATTAGTCTGGGCAGCTCAATACCATATGAAGATGGTAACAGAAGCACTTATACAGGTTTGCAAAGTAGCCAGACGACTTTATGTCATAAAATCTTAACAGGCACTATTATGTGAAAAGATAACATATCTATCTCAGGCAACCAAAGCTCACCCATTGCAGGAAGATAGGAGAATGGGATGGGACAAACAACAGTACCTGCTAACCCCACTGAATTTTCTGAGACATCCTGCTGCTTGTGCCTCCGGACTGAGCAGGGGCAGAACTTACCTATGCAGATGTTGCCATGAAACATGAGAGACATATACAACAGATGTGCTTCTCAACACAAACTTGCCTCCCAATGTTTTTAATTTTACTTCTTTCTTTAAAGTATGTGAAACTAAGATCAGTAGTTGTTTTAAAAATTATAAACATGACATCATCACTGGTCAGAGGACTCCAGCATATTTTCATCTTCAGTTCCCATATAAATTCTACCTAATAAAAAGCAATTCAAATTATCAAATGTCTTTAATCTCCTCATCTGCTTCAACCTCTGCAGAAGGATCTGCAGATTTTCTGGATCTTCCAATCTTTCAGGATTAGCAGCATCCAGATTTTCTCCACAGCACCAACCCATGAGATAAGATTAAATAGTAAGAATTTTCTTCTCTCTGCTCAGCTGGCAGAAGTTCTTTAAACAGAAGAAGCTGTTTGTAAATAAATGAAGTAACAAAGTCTGACTTCCTACAAATTTTAGATTTGTCTGTCTTCTCCCTGCAATAACGCAAACACAATACTCAAAACCTTACATTCCTCTGTAATCTCTCCAGATTCTTTGGGCAAATACAGAGTTTCAACTGAATGTAAAAGAAAAAAAAAATCCATCGATTAGGAAAGATCTTCTGAACAGGAGTGTCAGGAGACAAAACCAGAAATTTGTCATAACATGGGACTTGATCAGATTATGAAAATAGCTATGGCAACAGTAGTGGACTGTTAAATGCAAGTGGCTATAAATAGCAAGGTTTCTCCAAATTAAGTTACTGTAAAACCAGATGACTCCATGGAAGATTTTCTCAGTGTTCACCATGGGGATGGCAGATGCCAGTCTGTAACCGCGAAGGAAATAAGAACGCCCTGGGTTTTTGTTTGTGGGGTTTTTCGTGGTTTTTCCCCCATTTTTGCCGTGGCCGTGGCGCGGCGGGAGCGCCGGGGCTCTGCTGCCCCCGCGCGGTGCCCGGGCGCCTCTGCAGCCCCGCATCCTTCGCACCTGCGGGGCTCCGCGATGGGGCAGGGAAAATCCCGAGTTAAACACATCGGTCTGGCCGGGATGCATTAAAAATAACATTTCCTAAAGAGCTGGAGGGAGACGGAAGAGAAGGCCCCTGTATTTTCACACTATATCAGTTCCCTGGACCAATTTACTACACAAACAAGTTTTTTTAGAATGTCTGAACGCAAGCCAGAGGAGCAGAAACTGCTAAGCCAGGAGCTCAGCAGAAACTTTCCAGCACGGCAATTCCATTTCACATTACCTACTCTGTCATGCTATTTAGTCTTTACAAAGACTGAAGTATTTAACTGGGAAAAAAAATTAGGAGACGGAACCTGGCAAAAAACTTAATTCTTCAAAAAAAAAATCCATGCAACATTCATGTCAAGCAGGAGGCATGATGTGC
>VWZT01012513.1:1130675-1142916 GCA_013397055.1 Pachycephala philippinensis
AAAAACCACACTGTTTATAGAAACAGACAAGTGTAAAACATGAAAAAAAATGTTCACGCAGGAAGAAGTACAAATTTTTCATATAGCCATCTCAGACACTTCTATAAACAGTTCCTTGAAGAAAGAAACCATCCCAAGACTGGTGAACACTCAGTGGGGACAAGGATAAGTAAAAGTAAAGCTACTTATGGGGTAATTCCATTCCTGCAAAGGCACCAACAAACACACGACTGCTGAGCAAAGTATACTTACACTAGTACAAAATTATGTGAAAACCAACAATTAACACATAACAGCCAAGATGGTTTGGGTTTTTTTTTAAACCTTTTGACCACATGGTTGCACATTAAACAAAATCAAAGTAGCCCTAAATTCCTGAAATTACATTAAAGTCTCCAGTAAAAAATTCTTATCTTAGCTCTTTTTCATGCTACAATTATAAAGTTTTCCAGAAATGAGTGAACTTCCTAATACCAACTTTTTTGCTCTTACCCTAATGGTTCTTCTCACTTCTCAATTACCATTTCCTGAAGTCAATCATTAAGAAGGAATTCTGCACTTGCATAAAGACTGTATCAGAAGAGTGGCAAATCCACTACACAACAGCAGATTTCTCTAGTCTTTCATTCATCCACCCATCCTTTGACACAGGAAGTGTAATTTGCATAGGAGAGCACAACATAAAGAGTATTTAGCTCTAGTTTATGAGCTATTTTTAATTCTTCTTAGGGAAAAAAAAAAAAGTTTTAGTAACTACATCAAGAAACAAGACATTCAAAGGTCAAAAAAACCAGCCTAAAGTCCCTTCAGATAATGATGCAGTTTCTATTCATAGAAGGACTGTCTTATAATACAATATGCTGTAATTGTAAAACCAACTTAGTGGGAAATAAAATACACAGCAAGCAGAAGTAATATACTATTATACAGTACTGAAGCTTTAATATTTTTCTAATGTGACTAAGGCCTCTTTTTCAATCACAGAATGGTTTGGGTTAGAAAGAACCTTACAAGATCATCTAATTCCAATTCCTCCACCGTGGGCAGTGGACACCTTCCACTAGACCAGGTTGCTCAATGCCCCAGCCTGGCCTTGAACACTTCCAGGGATGGGGGAGCCACAACTTCTCCAGGCAACCTGTTCCAGTGTCTCACCACCCTCACAGTGAAGAATTTCTTCCTCATACCTAATCTAAACCAACGCATAAACCTATCTTTCAAAAGTTTAGAAATATTCAAACTATATTTGAAGCATTGTTAAATATGAGGCAAAATTAGAAAATTCAATCAAAATCAACACATCTTTCTACTATAATTCAATCTGCAGTCTTTACACTGCATTAACTTGGGCTTTTGCTTCCAATGAAGTACCTGACCCAAACACAAAGGCTCTGGACTCAAAGATATAGAAAATAATGTTAAAATTAATCATAATGAAAAATAATAAAAGCCTTTTCATTGTTCAGATAAGGCACTTTTAAACAGAGATTATAGCAGCAGTGCTAACAGAAAAAAGCAGCATTACTAATTTCCTAGCAGCTTAATGGAGAACCGCCCATGCTCCACTTGGAACCCGATAGAATTGTGTGGGGCAAGTCTCAAAAGGCTGTAAAGTCTTTGCAAGTAAATTCACAGTAATTAGTTTTCTAATTATACCCAGAGCATTAGTGATTGCTATGGTTAAAACAGCCTGAACTGTTTCATTATTCCTCTCTTTCTGAAAGCTCAGTCTTTCATTGCTCGAGCAGAAATTCTAGAAGTTTAGTCTGTGCCCAAACAATTTTTTTTTTAAAGTTTAAACAGAAGAACAGAGAGTCCTGTGCTTACATATGGAGAGCAAAATTAAACTTTTCCACTACAAAAAAAATACTCCCTGGTACTGAAGCAGCTAGAAAGCATGAAGTGCAGAGCCTTTGACGGGGCAAATGTGAAGGCTGAAAAGCCCCAAACCAGCATTCACAACAGTTCAGGTTGTGCACTTAGTTCTGGAGGCACTTGCACAGATGCATCTGAGGTAGCTTCTAGCAGCAGCTCGCAGTAGCCACATCATACCCTAATTACAGTACCCACGTCACTCCACCAGCACTGCCCATGCAGACCATTTTATTATTAATACAGGACTCTGAAATACTGCCTGCGTTTTCACAAGCATCAGCAGAGGATCTCTGCCCCAAGCAAGCAACTTCAACATATTGCTGCCCTCCTGAACTACAGACGTAGAACGTGTAATTATAGGACAGAGAGTCTCATTTGGCCAACTGGACTGAGATGACAAACCTTGAGACCTTTATTCTATTCATAGCTCTGCCCTTGAGCTGCTGCGTGACATAGAAAAATTTGACTTTCTTATGCCTCAGCTTCCTCTGCCTTCCTGAGTCAAGCCTATTCATCACCCTTCATCCTAAGAAATGTGTCTCAGTATATTTTTTATTAGGGTCTCTAGGCACAATTACAGCTGAGAAACAATATTAACATAATATTTTATAGCTACTCTGAGATTGATTAATTTGTAAGAAAGACAAAAAGATGCAATTGCACTTATAAATTATTAACTTTGCAACAGTAAGGGCAAGCCTTCAGAACTAGGAAACCATCAGCTACTTATCTGTTGGGAAAACTCAGCTTTTATTGATTTCTGTACCATCTTGTACCACTACTTCTTTTAAAGCATACCTGCATCTGTCCATAGTGCTTTGAAAGAAGATACTCCATGAAACATGCATACTCATTGTAGTTATAAAAGGTATCAGTTAAACTTTTCTGTAGTTATTAACTCTTTTTGTTCTGTGAGTCATTAAGGGGTACACTTCCTGCACTGCTGCAGCTCTGATGACTCACACGTTTAATCAGTGTCCAAACACTGAAATCCACAGAGTAACAACTGTGAAAAAGTGACATGCTGCAACAGGGACTGAGTAAAGTAGAAGGGAATCCTAGTGTGATATGAAAAAAGTGAAAGACAAGAGACACGTATGTTTATAAGCACTTAAAAATTGAAATAGCTGATTTTAACACATTCTGATTTTCCTTTTTTTTTTTTTTTTTTGGAACTGAGCAAGAAATGCTAAATTCTGACCTTCAGAGATACACATTTCTTGGATTGTTGAGGCCTTTGGTTATGCAAAATACCAAGAACTGGTTGAGAAACATCCTGTAGTTTCTGTACCTGACTAGAATTTTGGCACTATCCTCTCACACTGTTACTTCCTCAGGAAAGCACTGCATACAAGAGCAATATAATCACCTAGTGCCACGAAGGAGTAACCACTTGAAATCAGCTACCTCAGGTTCAAACATCTATTCAGGATATGCATGCACAGAACAAATTACTTTTTGCCTGGATGCACAATTACATTCCTTCTGAAGTGCAGAAGAGATCCATAATTCATAGAGAGCTATACCTCATGACCCAAGTATACTTGTCCTTGCAAGTCATACCCAGGTTGTTTGTCTGCTTTATTGCCTCAGCCTGACACTGTGACGTAAACCCAGACCGCAATGACAAAATATGAGATGTTATAGTGACAATGTTGACAGAAGATAACAAACTAGGAAATATCTTCTCTGAAAAACATCCCTAGGTGTGACAGGCACGGTCAGAATCAGTACCAAGGCCATGCTCAGATCACAGCAGCAGTGGCTGTCCAACTCGAGACAAATCGCAAATTACCTCCTTTGTCCCAATGTCAGTAGAACTGATGTGAAGCAGAATTGAAATGGGCATGGAAGGTGCCGAAAGCCAGCCTGACTGCACCAAACTCAACGGAAACAGCGTGATCTATTCTATCAAATGAGTGGGGGGGGGAGCTCCCACCAAGGTTGGCAATACATGAATCACTACAGCCAGTGCTGCAATGGTGCAGGTCAGAGGTGAGTGCTTTGTGCACCAGGGGATGCACGGTGAGGAGAAGGAGACACAGAGAACCACTCACTAACACGGATGAGACAGCCCTCACAAGGAGGTATTGTTTCCAGCTGAACGCATAGCTAAGGGGTTCACAGTCAGCTGAGATGAATAAATCCTTTCGCCTCTGAAAGCAGTCAGCTGCAGAGCAATTGCTACCAGAGGTAAAGTGCTTTCACTGCAATGTACCTTTTCAGAATATGGAAAACTGCTGACTTTGACCTCTGGAAAACTGTATTGGAGGACACAGCTTCAGCTGCATGTAAGACACTGAACACTGTTCCTTATGAACACCCTCCCAATTCACCCACCCAAAGTCACAGGAACATACCCTTCCCAAAAATTTATGGGGAGGCCAGGGAGAAAATGCACATGAGTTGAGCAAGTGAAACACTAAGTCAGGTTGAGGCCAACTAAGTGAAACAAACAAAAATCACACTCTGTTTTAAACTGGGCAAGTTCCTCAATTGTACCCATCAGCTAATGACACAAATGGAGAGAGGGGGAAATAGAAAGGCACTCAAACAGCAACAAGACAGTCGCTGTCAAGAGAAGCAAGAGCAACTTACTACTTCAAAATGAGAAACTAAGGCCCAGCCATGTGTAGGGAGATGGAGAAGTATTATTGCACCTAACTTTTCAATCTTGCTAAAAAGTCAGCACTGGCCCAGAACTAAAACAGTAACCCAAAAAAACCAAAATGAAGATAGTACAAGTACAGTATTATAGCCACCCTTCGATCCACAACATGCTTAGGGTGCTATGCCCTCAATGCCCTTCACTAAACTGCTCCTTATATGTTCCTAAAACCGGAAGAGTGTCCTGGGAGTTTCCCCCTCAGGAGAAATCCCAAGGACAAGGCACATTATACTTGCTCCCTCTCTCAACAGCTCTGTCATGCATCATTTCCCGTTGCCCCCGCAGAGTTTTGTCCTGCACTGTTAACATTGTAGCAGCACTCGAAACTCCTGGAGAGGCAGCAGGGTCATAAAGTAACGCTGGGTATTTCACTAAATAGGCAGTAACAGAGCAGAAAAAGATAAGGCATTTCATTCCCCTGTGCTCCTTGTCTGTCCTGTGTTGTGCTGCCTTCTAAAAGATGGAGAGGCACTCGAGAATTTTTTCATTTCTATTTTAACTCTCACAAGTTCTGATTCACATTCACTGAGCAGCCTGTGTCTTCTGTCCTGGTGGCACAGAGGCAGCTGCCTCGGGTGAGCCGGGCAGGCAGCTCTGTGCGGCTACATCCAGCAGCCGGAGCAAGAGCAATCAGGAACACACACACCAGCTTCCAGCCAAGAGAGAAACAGCTGGCACTATTACAGCTGGGAAAGATACTACCACAACTGAGTGTCCTGGAGTTGCTGCAGTTTAAGTTTAGCCATGCTACTTATTCTGGCAGGCTAAGAGGGAGCACAAAGTAACTTGAGCAGTGACAATTTCTGGGCACTGAATCCATTTTTCCTGTGTTCTGCACAGATAAGAGGATTATCCACCATAGTTAGTACACTATAGCTTTAAGTTTCAAGCTGAACACAAGTGGAATACTTCAGCCCAATATGAGAAATCTTAGAAAAGTTAAGCTACTTTACCAGACAACTCATTTTAACTTCTATTTTTACATCTTTGTTTCTAATATTTACTGCTGCCTCAATAACATTACTTGCTATTTTTAGCATTTAAAAAAAGCATCACTGTGATCCTCAAATCCCTAAAGCATCTGAAAACTAGCTGAAACTGAAGACATCCTTAAAACTGTAGCTAGATCCATGTCATGAGAACTTTCTAAACATTTGTTTTCAATTTTGGTGCAGAAACTACAGCACTAACCCACACTACAGCTGAGTAGATGAAACAAGCCTTGAAGTTACTAATAACTCAAACATTAAAGAATTCACAATAATCCATCTCAGTGCTGTACCCAGTCTCTTCCTTCAAAGCAAAAAAAAAAAAAANTGCTACACAATACTATCCAAAGCAGTCTTTTTTTAAAAAGTAATGCCCACAAGGTTAGTCTCTCAGACTTTCCAGCCTGGGAAGCAGAGGCAACAGCAATAAAGTCTACTTTAAAGAATACACACACACACCCCCTACTAAAGCTAACGTCGTCGACAGAGAGCAATAAAAATGGTTACCATCACCATTTGCTTGCCACCCCTCACAACAGCAGTGTGAGTGCCTTGTAAAAAAATATGCTCCCTCAGCCACCTAACCATCAATTCAGCCATCCCAGCTCAAACCACTTTCATCAGATTTATGTTCCCAGTGCCAAGTTGAGCTGGCCCGGAGTTGTTGATTTTTATAGGAGCACTCCTGCATTCCCATCTTCTGGCAAAGGCAAGTAGGACAGTCACAGCAGAACACAAAACCATTACGTGACTCTCTCCACAAAGAGGACAAGTTTGTCTCCATGGCCTAGTTGCTCACACACCGACTGAAGGTCTTTTCATTGGTTCTTCATTAAACAAAGAACAGAAGGAAGTCAGATGTCAGTGTACATAAGATCCACTCCCTTGACGCAGAACAAATGACACCCCCAGTAACCCAACATACAACAGCCGTACGCACTCTGGATACTGCCACACATCCATGAGGCTTTAGCCACCTGAGAAACAGCACACACGTTCCAAACCTTTGCAAGAAGATCCAATTCTTCAGTACATTGTTAGACTCTAATACAAGAATTGACTAAAGTACCATTTCACTTTGAAAGAGATAAACCAGTATTTATATTAATAATAATGGTTTGATTGCTTTTGATTAATTTAGCCTTTTTTGCTGCATGACTGGTTTCCATGGAAATGCAAGCAGACTAAAAACCTGCAACCAGAAGTGAGTCAGTTTTGCCTGTTTATGTCTCCTCAGTTCCCTTGGAAACAGACATTAAAAAAAAAAAGGGAGTAAAAAGGATAAGGGTCCTGAAATACCTTTGGAAAATCTCTTCCCAAAGCTTTATCTCTTTGGCTGCCTTTCCAGAATTAGAGTTGAAAATAACACAGAGCAACAGATGACAGAATAGTGACTTGATTTTTTTAAGGAGACATCAACAGAACATACCTGGAGATGTTTCAAAAACCACATTCAAACTGACAAGCTCAAATTGTATTAACGTGGGTTTTGGCAAAAGTACTTCATGCAGAGTATATATTTCTTAAAATTAGTTCAATGCTAATGTAGAGAGAAATAAAATAGAGAACAAGAAAATAGCATCACACTGTCCTAGTCTCAAGTATATTTCAATACTTTGAGAGAGAGGGAAAAAGAAAAAGCTGCCTTGGGGGAATAAGTCCAACATTTCCATTGCCAGGATGCTTTTTAATGGAATCATTCCTTCCTTACAACACATTCATTTTGAAGTTGCAAAATCAGCTATACAGGTATCAAGTTAAGTAACAAACATCAATATTAAATTTGTTATGCATAAAAATGCATTCCTCCAAGCTGATAAAGCAAACCTAGGAGGGCCTGTCAGCAAGCCTCCATCTCCCACCACAATTTTCAAAGACAACAGTGCATCCTCCCATGAGCTGGATCTTCACACTCGAGCTAGATCTTCACACTCGTACAGATAACATCTTCCTTCCTCCTCAGAGCCAAACATATCAGGGAAGGGGAAGGAATCGGATGGGAAGTTACTAGGAAGGAGGCTGCAGTGCAAGTCTCAGACCTTCAAAGCCTGCTCATATCACATTACTATGCAAGAATTCCCTGAAAACCAAGTGTCCAGAAACACAAAGAACAGCAGTACAATTATTTGCTCCTCTAAGTTCCTTCTAGAATGTTCAGGACAGCTAAACCTGATTACAAACTATTTATTTCCTTGTTTGTCTCCCACATCACATTATCAGTTCTACGTGCTCAGCACACCTCCGTGACACTCGACACTTCACCAGAGGGCTGTGGAATCCCTCGTTACTGCCTGTCTGGGGGGGAAGAACGTGCGGGGACAGTGCACATCTCTTACCACTACTGTCAGAGACTGAAGCTGCATTACAAACATCAGGAAAGAGAAAAAGGAAATCCTACCTCTGTCCTAAATCCTGCTCATATACTCCCAACAATCACCAGAACTCAAGGGCCCTCCTGCATTCAGTGTTACACCCCTTATTTTTGTAACTTTGCTGCTGCTCCGAGAGCTAACAATACATTGCCACCGACATGAAACAAGGCTTGGGGAAGAGTAGCCAGTCATGATACTCACTAAAAGGATGAGAGAGGGGCAGCAATCACTGGAGTTTTCTCTTGAATGGAAGAAGCAGTTGAACTTAATTCAATGTTAATTAGTTCACATTAGCCGAATTCAATCTGTTCTTGTCACAGTAAAGATAAGCCTTAGAGAATTAATTATTTCCTATTCTCCTTTGTATTTTGGCAAGGTGTAGAGTCACACAGCAAGGAGAATAACCTTGCAGTACTCACTAAGGCATCACTCAAGGAGGGCAGATTTAACATTAAGCGGAGAACATTTAATGTTAAGGGAACATTAAGAGAAACATTGATGTGTATCTTTCAGTCTATTTCGAAGTTTAGCCTCTTTTCTTGTAGAGGTCAGATATATATATAAACAAAACAATTTAGCTATTCATTTACTTTAGCAGCTAAATACACAAACATCCAAGTGTAAGGGAGACTAGACTCTTTACACAGTTACCATTCAAATTCATCCATGACAATGATATGCACAGACATCTTCTAAAACATTAAGTGAACGAACTACACAAGCAGCAAATAAGCAGATCAAGTGTTTTCCACCATACTCTACAACAAATTTGTTTGTTTCCATTATTAAACACAGGTGTCAAGTTTACTAAAACCAGTCTCTGGAGAGATTGCAAGGGTGTCAGGTGTCAGGATTAGCTTAGTTTCATGCCTCCTCTAGCGCAAAGAACAGAACAAAGATGAATGTCACTGCTGAAGCTAGGGAGTCACTATTAAACAGATGAAAGACACTGGTCACAAGAAAAGCAAATATAATTTAATAAGAAGATAACTCACACAAAATCAATAATCTTTGGTTATTAAGGACCCAAAAACTAACACATCTGACTTAGTTTTGCTTTTGAGGACGTCAGCATTATCATATCAATCTTAAGGAAATTTACAAGGTCACACACTGCATTGTAATTCAGGAAATAAAACCACTACAATTATCACGCACCACCTCTCTCATGCACTTAACTAGGCAAGGCTCCCCTTCAGCAAATACAAAGTATACTTGCCCCATTGTACACTGTATCATATTACACGTTCTCAAGGAAGCCTAATCATAGTTCAATAAGTCAATTCAAATCTGTCATTTGTTAACTTCCAAATGCTGATTTATAGAAGCTTAACATTAACTGTTCATATCAAGTTTCTCAACACGGGCTTTTAAATTTATACTTTAAATTTGCAGACGTTCCTCCTGTGTTAAATTACATGATAAATAAAATGGGTTTCGATACATACAAAACTCTGAAGACCAACTGAAAACAGGTACCATCTTTTCTGTTTCAAAAGTAACATTTGCCCCTTTACACTAGACTGCTGCTTATGCTAATATTTCAAGGAACTTCATCCGATATTTAAGATACAATCCACAAAAGTGTCTAAAAGGCACAAAGTACAGCCTAAATCAATTGTGACAACCGATAAAGGACAGTAAGCTAAATCTTCAAGCTAGCATCATTGCTTTGTACATGCTGAAGAAGCTTAATGCAAGCACTGCAACTTCCAAGAATAAACGAACAACACATTTTACACAAATGATTATAAAAAGGGAGACACATACCAAACCAAAGGACTACTATTCTACCTCACAGTGCTCCTGTCAGAACATCCTGGGTACCCAAAAGCAGCCACTGCACTCAACAGAAATCACTCTAACTAGGCTGCAACTTAGAGTCATCTTTCCAGGTAAAAGTGTTCCATTTATAGAAATCCACAGCGTCTGCACACAGATTTGCAACACTGCATTGCAACCCAAAGTTACCACAAAACTCCCCAGGGACTGACATGGTGTAAAATAAAAAATGGCACACAAAGCTAAAAGCACAAAATCCGAAGAGGACTGGAGAAAGTCAGAACCCTCCCCAGCACCTTGGTGTATAACACATAAACACGTTGCTGCTTCTTCATTTGTAACAAAGATCACGCACAAGTTGTGGCATGAAGGGTTTTTTTGCAGGCTTTGGGAAGTCCAACATGATTTCCTGCTGGCGTGAAGGAAGTAAAGGACGGCAGGTGGTATAATTTCATAACAGATCATCATGTAGTGATCAAACTGTGGCAAAACTGTTCTTTTAACCACAACCGTACTTATTTTCATGCAGGAAGGATTTTCTACACCTTGTCAACAAAAGTGCTACTTTTCAGAAAGTCATAATCAAGATTTTTAACTCCCTCTCTGAAGCACAAAGCTGAAGAAAAAAATCCCTGCTCAGAAAGATACTATGCATCTCCTTTTACAAATTTAGTCTTACAATACCTGTTGTAGTCCAAGGCACCTTAGTAGATCTCCTGTCAAAATCAGTGCATCAGCACAAGTGTCATATCCAAGTCATCATCTGTCATGCAAAACTTCTTAAGAGCACATAACAGCAGATTTGGAGCACATAGAGGTAGAAAAATGCTAAGTTTAAGAAGTATTGCAGCAGAAACCTCTATCAGCATGCAGAGAAACGCAATACAGCAAAGAAGAAATTTGGCCAGTGGCTTCTTGTCAGTTCTGGATCAGTGTTTCTCAGCTGCTGATCCAGGGAGCAACAGTCAGCTCTGAAACATCTGAAACAGCCTGTGGAACAGCTGCAAGGAAGGCTGGCTTGTGTTTTGGGCAGGGAGGGAGAGGAGAGAATTGTTTTCTTGTTTTTATATTTTCAATAAATAGTTCTTGCATGCAGGCAAAAATCAACACAAACAAAAATAAGAGCAGCAACTGAGCAATCAAACCTCAGCCTAATTTCTGTCTCACTGCAACTGTAACCTTCTATGGCCTTACTGCACAGTACAATCCTCAGATTGTATTCAATGAGGTCAGATGTCTCTTTGGACTTAAAAAGGTTGAGAGACATCCTTTAGATGACAGATAGTTGGCAGATAACAACATGGAAGATAAATGGAAGATGAGGATTTCTGAAGGACAAAGTAAGATGATGAGATAACCAGCACATATGATTACAGAAAGAAATGAAAATTCACCAGAGGAAAAAACCCAAACTTGTCTCAGATATTTTAAAATGCACAGAAGATTCGGGAAACAAAAGCCTCAAAATACAAACTCTTTACTTTGACAATTAGGAATCATAAGCTAACAGAATATTCCAAGAACTGAAGCTCTAATATTAGGTTTATAAAGCATGAACCTGCTCTTGTACCCAGTAATAAAAGTAAAGCCATAAAGAGCATTAGGTAGTCACAAATTCGACCCCTTAAGCATGCTAAAAGCTCTAGCATTTGAGTGGGCTTAATCACATCCCTTTAATACTACTAAATCAGAACCACCTCACCACTATTGCAACAATTTAACAGACAGTTTGGGGCGCCCAGAAACAGTTGCACCGTGCTCCTACTTACTTGAATCCTCCCATCTGAGAAGGTGCAACTTCCACGCAGAATAGTACAGAAATCCCAGTACCAGAAAGAGGCAGAGGGCTAGCAGCACGTTACGCACAAACACCAAGAGTCCCATCTTCACATTAAATCTGCTCTTCTACATGACCTGAGAAAGAAAAACAGGTTGAGGCTGGAGCCACCTTCTCCAACGGGCAATCTCCCCAAAACATGCAATCCCATACCCACCATAACGCACAGATCCCAAACCGTGCTCTCCACAAGGTAACACACACCCGTTCCCCAAAGCACACCAGTGAAACAAGAACTCCCACCCCAGACAGCTGCCTGTTCTGGCCGTCACAAGGGTCAGTGCCGCTCCGGAGAGGCGGGGAGCCACCGCCACGCTGTGACAGAGCATCAGCCCCGCTCCTGCCCACTTCAGACAGCCGAGTCCAGCACGGCCCCGGCCGCCGAGGCCTGGCGAGCACCGCGTCCTCCCGAGACGCCACAGAGCAAAGCCACAGCGCCGGGGGTGTCCCGCGGACAGCGGGGCCCGCGGGAGCGGCCGGGGCCCAGCCGGTCCCGGGCACTCCGCGCTGCGGGGACGCGCTGCCCTAGAGGCGGTACCGGCGCCCGGGGAGAGGGGCTCGCCGGGCCCGGACAGGACGGCAGCTCTCCGCCAGCTGACAGATGCCAGCGGCCGGCTGGAGGCTGGATTTGAACGGGCAGCGGCGTCGCCACCGCCGGGCTGCCCTCGTCTAGCCGTGCTCCGCTACCGGCTACGCCGCACCGCGTCCCGCCGGGCCC
>VWZT01012513.1:1142993-1181273 GCA_013397055.1 Pachycephala philippinensis
CGCGCCCCGGCCAATCGCGGGAGGCGTCCGCGGCCACTGGCGCGCGGGCGGGGGGTCCCCGCCGGAGGAGCGCTGCGGCAGGGCGGCGGTGCGCGTGCGCGGAGCGCCCCCCGCGCCCCCCAGAATCAGCGCGTGGCGGTGGCGCCGCGGGAAACGGCCCGGCCTTGCTCCCCCCTCACGGCCGCTGGCCGGCATCGCTCCTCCTCCAAATCCCGGCGCCGCTCCCCAGGCACGCCGTGGCACCTCCAGAGCACTGCGGTGCTTCTAGGCATGGCACTGGGTGACCCCTGCAAGCACTGCACCCGCTGTGACGCTCCGCATTGTCACCCCACAGCACTGCACCTTTCGCCAGCTGAGGCACCTCAGCTCCTGCCCGGCCGCTACGCCCCTGCAGTGACACGGCATCGCCCGCCCTCCAGGCACTGCATTGAGTGCGCTGCGTCTCCCTTCAGGTGCTGCACTGCCCGACCGCCGAGCACTGCTCTGATGGCCTCTCAGCCCTGCCCCGCTCTGCACAGCCAAGCTGCAGCCACGACACAGGGCAACACAGCCCTAGGGTGCTTCCGTCACTGCCCCACGCAGCACCTGTGCCTGCTGCCCAGTCCAGCCACTGCCTTCACACCATCCTCCAGCTTCTGCACACCCAAAAGGTCCTGCCCACCTCCTGCACGACTCTGTGCCACCTCCCCGGTATGGCACACCCTCCATCACTGGACCACACCAGACTGCACAGACCATGCCGGGCGGCACGGACCCCACCAGCTGCCCTTCCACCGCACAGCACAGCTCACGCCACGGAGACAGTGCAGCTTCCAGCGCTTCCCGGTATGTTACAGTCTCCACCTTCTCACCGCACAGCTGCCCTGTGAGCACAGCAGCACTGGGCCCAGCCTGCACCGCACTCTTCCCACAGCATTGCCCTCGTTGTTGCTGGCCCCACAGCCTTCTAATGCTCCTTAGGTAGAGGGCAAGTGACAAACTCTAGTATAAGGCCCCTCAGGGATAGAATGATAAAGGGAAATTACTAGTCATGAGGGGCAAAGTAATCTGAAAGGAAAGAAACCATAAGGAATAAACCTGCATCTTCAGTGACCTGCCATGAGTCACTCACAACAGAAGGAAAACAAAAGGTGATTTTAAGGGAATCTAAGTAGGATCATGTCCAGCATGGTGACAGCTCCCATTGAGTTGAGCCCAAGTGCCAATGTTGAACGGCAGACACTGACTTGAACAGCACAGAGCTGGCTGAGCACTGCCCAAGCCTGCTCCCCGGCAGTTGACAAAAGGCAGAGTTCCTGTTGGTCACAGGGAGAGCTGGTGGGGGTTCATACAGCCCCACTTTCACAGCCAGAAACTACACTTCATGTTCTGCACGAATGAACTCAGTGCGAGCTGGTTGCAAGTGTGGCACCCACACAGCCAGGCTTCCAGAGCTGCCACACTCCTCTGCAGAGACACAAGGGAGACATGTCACACTTACACGCCATCAAGTTTTTTGGATGCCAACAACAACTTCTAGATACAGCACAGGAGACCAACAGACTCAAGCAAGCACCCAGGTATCCTGGCACCAATATCCCCCTGAGGAGGTATGTGGAGAGGGGACACGACCACATCCATGCAGCCCTGTCCATCTGTAGATCTGCCCCCCCAGCTGCTGCCCCACCAACCCCCAGATTGCAGGGCTGACCTGCTTAGGATGCTCGTTGTGCTCACTCATCTGAGGCAGCTCCCTTCCCTCCAGCTTCAAGGCGAGCTGGCAGCCAGGGCTGGCCCGGGCAGCCTCCTCCGATGGCCCCAGCTCTGCTGCCAGGCTCATTTCTTCCAGCAACCCCACCGACTCCTGTGCCACATCATGTCTGGCTGGAGCGCAGTTTTACTTTACATACGCTTGCTTTATGCCTGCTCCTCTCTTCCCCTCTTCATCCCTCCATCTGCGTAAGCTGGGTCTCTTCTCCCTGCCTCAACCGCCCTTGTCCCTGTGACACAGAGCTGCTGCACTGCCTGCTGTCACTGCGCCACATCTGCTCCAGCTGTCCCCAAGCTTCACCTAAACCGCCCCCAACCGTACCACATTTGAACCCTGCGGTGTGCGGGCACAGCAGGTGATCTGATTGCAGTGATGAGATAAGCAGGGACCTACAGCACAAAGCCAGATAGCGACAAGTCTGGGGCTTGCTCCTGAGCCTGTGTTTGTCACTCAGGAAACTCTACCCCCGTTATCAGGTGTCAGTGTGCTGGAAAGAGCCCAGGATGAAGTCACCCTTCTTGCCAGCCTGGAAAAAACTCAGAAGGTGAGCGCTGTGTATCTTGGAAAATCAGGTACCAGCACCTGGCAGCTGTCTTATGGCCATGAGATGAATTAAGGCAATGATTAGTGGAGTGATTTGGTTCAAGTAGCAGGACTTTAGTCTGAACATGTTCCTACTTAGCTTACACATTTCATTCGCAGGCAGATGTCAAGCTGGATGTTGCTAGGAGATAGACAGCAGGGGAATAATTAAGTCTGATTAAATCCTATCATATTGCTGTGCTGCTTTCCAGAATGCTCTGGAGCTTTTCAAAGCCAAACTGACCAAATGATCAGGCAAATGGTCCACCCCATCCTGCTCAACAAAACCCACTTCCAGCAAACCTGCTGAGCCTGTGGCTACTCACGTGTCTGCAGAGCATTTCCTACAGCAGCACTGGCCATGATCTGGGGAAAAAAGGCTCTGGCAGAGGGCACAGCTGGTGGCTGCCTTAGCAGGTAGCACAAGACAGTTAAGGCTGGTCACTGCTTGGAGCAGGCAGTGAGGGGTCCTACCCCTGTGTCCCTGCATCAATGCTGCAGAGACACTCATGCTGGACTAAGCATGACTTGGACACACCAGTGTGACCATAAGCAAAGCTTCCTTCTGCCCTTCTTTTGAAAGGAGCCTGCCTGGGGCATGCCAAAATTGCTCTGCAAATTTCCCTCGTGCATGATGCTGAGCACCACAAGGCATTTCCACTGAACTGACACTTGCCTGCTTTTTTATTTCATGGTGGCTGAGCCACACACTGTATGGGGGGGACTCATAAATAACAGCTACATGTTCTTTTCCCACCAGTAAATAAAGTTACGCTGTAACTATCTGCATCAGATGCCAAAAACACACATCAGCCTCCAGGCTTCCTTCATAGAGACTTCTAATCTCATTTTGTTTCTTTACCCTATAAAAATTACCATTCTAATACTCACACTGTAATCCTTCTCCCCAAATTAAATGTCATCAAATCAGACCTGATACTAATTAATGCAATATTTTATGATTAATTAAATACCGCTATATACCACAGCAAAGATCTCTTTCAAGTAATGGCTAGACAGAGATTACCTCTGCTGATGCACAGGCTCGAGGAATGCAATCTGGGCTGTAAGACACTTGTAGTTTGTCTTATCTCTCTGACCAAACTTGTTTCATCTCACACACTCATTATGTATTATTCTTAAATGCAGACTCTCAACGTGATCAGACTGTGGAGAACACTTTACATTTTTGGTGCTCTGGCTACTCTAAGAACAGAAATGTTAAACAGCATCAGCACCAGGTCCACACAAAACAAGTTAAAACAATCTGAACTTGGCTCAAAAATTCTGCCACCCTCCAGATGTTTTCAACAGCAAAGAATCCCACTTACCACTTTGGGTGCAGGTAAACACCTGGAGCCTGCCCGATCAGCTCCCCGAGTGCTCTGCCTGACTGGACCAGGTTTCCCAGGGCCTTCCTCAGATGAAGTGACCCAATGGTCCCGCCTGGCAGGCGGCCGTGCTAGTGCAAGCCCCTGGCCAGCACCCTGCTCAGCAGTTCATCTCCTTGCAGTAATTCCAATACACTATGTTTGGTTCACTCATAGTTTCCAGGAGAGGAGGTAGGCTTCAATTGAAGACAAGCATTGAAGACTCCCACTTTTCTGGGTCTGTTTCAGGAGTCCCTCACCCTCACGTTCAGAAGAGCATCCCACCTCCCTGTGTCTGGCTTCAGCTTGCAGACATACCATTTTGTTCTGCCTTCTGCTTGATTAAAGAGCCTTTCAGAGCCTGGCATTTTCTCTTTGTGACACTACACATATGCTGCAAGCAAACCCCCTCTCATCCGTCTTTCTGAAAAGCTAAATATACTGAGTCGCTTAATTCTCTTTCTGCCAGGCTTTTCCTCCCACCCTCAAGCCATTTTTTTTCATTCCTGCTCTATAGAGGCTCTCTGATTTTCCTGAATCCTTTTCAAGATGTAGAATCCCACAATGAGCCTCCCTAATGCTTTCACATAGGGATTTAATCTGCTTTTTCCTATTTTCTCTCTTAAAGGGCTGCATTAGTCCCTTCTACCAGAGCTTCAGCATAAGCATTCAGGCAGGATTGTCCCAGATCTTTTCCAGACCCCCTGCTGGCAGGTGAGAACCACCTGTGTCTCAGCTGCACATCCCGGCACTGATGAATGGAGTTTGGTGGTTGGGGACACCTCTGCTCCCACACACCTCCCTCACTCGCTCCCTGTCCTAGAATCATGGATATCATGGTTGCAACGTTTGCAGGGGGGACTTAGGGAGCTGAGCTTGGCTGGCCTTAGGAAGGTTTGCTGAGCCCTGGTGAGCTGTCCAGGAGCGAATGTCCTGCTCCCAGAAGGTTACTGTGCTGTGAAAGAGAGGAGAGCACAGAACCAAGCAGTGGCTGCCAGCATCCAGGCTGGTTGGACTGTCTGGGAAATATTTTGCAATGCCTGTTAATATTTTACCCAGCCTGTTCAGAGTGACAGCACTCACTGTGGAATCTGTGCACTGATTAGTTACCAGGCTACACACCATGAACACAACCTCTTAAAAATAATAGGCTACATGAAGGTTCCATCTTTAATTCTACTCTTTAAGAAAACAGCTAAAATAACCTCCCTGCAGCAGCCTCCCCAGTGAAGCCTACCTGAGATACGGGAGTGAAATAGGGAGTCTTGCTCAGCCCACATGCCATCACTGGATATCACAGTGCATTTCTTCATGCCAGTGCTTCAGGAACCTTGAATGACCCCAGCTCCAGCTGTGGCCATGCTGCCTCTCCGAAGCCAGGAGTGCTGTCCTTGAGTTTCTGAGATGATTGCTGAATAAACCTGAATTTCAGAGACAGTTAGAACTGTGATGGCCATGAACCTCAATGGGTTCATCTTGAGCTCTCCAGCCGGGCATTACCCCATCCCCTTTCATGCCATAAAAACAGCTGAAAGAGTCAGGCGAGGCAAGCAGGTACCATCCAGCCACTGCCTCCTCTCAAACAGGAATGGCAGGAGTGACTCCATCTCACATGCTGTCACAGAGAGGAGGGAATTTGGAAAAGCAGTGGCACAAGGAGAGGCTGCAGCTCCCCAAACCAGCCACACTCATGCTACAGGCCCAAGTAATTTGCAAATAATTTGATGACTTAATCGCAGACTCTCCCAAACACATGTGTTAATTTTAATGAATGGTCAGCTGCTAGGAGGCCAGCGTAACCTAAAGGGTCAAAGCAATGGGCAAAAAAATGGCAGAGAGCCTCAGACTGCCACTGGGTAGGTGAAAGCACAGCTAAGGGCATCCCGAGGCTGTTACACAGGAGAACTCCTCCCTAGGGAAAAGGAAAGTTCTGGCTGCTTAGAGCAGGAGCATCTATGGAGAACACTTTGCCTTCTCCACTGCTCTCAATAATGCTGTAGGATTTTAATTAAAAGTATGTATTATAAAGAATTAATAAGACTCAAGTATATTAATAACTACATGTATTAACAGCTACATTCTGAGATCTGTCAGTGAGCCAAGCCTTAATGGGCAGACATCAACAACAGGAAGCGTACCTAGACCCCCAGTGACCCCTGGTCCAGTGCCATTTAATAGGTCTTAATTGTCTGGATGACAAGATGAAGGCTTACATTTGAGGCTGATAAAACACTGAACAGGCTGCTTGCTGCTACAGCATGAGCTGAATGGCCTGGGAAAATGATCACAGCCCACAGCACAGTGACGGGCTGCAAAAGAAGGTTCTTGGGAATGGAAAGGACAGGCTGTACCGCAGGGTGGAGAATCTCCCTGAAAGCAGGGCTGGGAGGTAGAATTAAGGAAAAAAGCTGAAAAAGAGCTGTCCCCACACATGACTGCTGCTATGAGCCTGCAGCACAGCACCTTGGCTCTGAGATCCATGAGTCAGAGGGGCATGGAGGTGATTTCCAAGCAGAGCTACAGCTCTGGCAAAGTCAACTCGATGTCTGGTCCAGCTCTCCAAACTTCAGAACAGGCACAGAAATCCCAAGGAGCAGCACCACCACCACAAAAAAGGAGTTAAGGGTTGGCAAATACAGCTGTGTAGGATGTGAGGAACACAAGCTACGTCACTGCCTCAGGAGAGGGTCTCCTCACTGCCAGAGGGAATGGAGCACCAGTATGGGCAGAAGAAAGTGCAGGAGCCAAAGATGAGACATTGAAGATGGGAAAAACTCAAGCCTGAAATTAAGTACGGCATGGTCACTGAAGGTTGCAGGGGCAGCCATCCTCACCATGCAGCAGCTTGCAAAATGAGTTTGGATCTCAACTAGATCTCAACAAGTTTAAGGTCTCAGCTTTAATTTTTTGACATCTATGGCTCAGGCATGAAGAAGAGATGCTGCATGGACGTGCTTGCTGTTTTGCCCTGACCTGTATGCACCCCTCCTGATCTCCTGTCCAAACAGCTCCAGCAGCAAAAAGGAGGCCAGGACTGATTCCTGCATGCCAGAGAAGGCAGTGCAGAGGGCTCTGCCTGAGGACAGTCTTGTTCACCTGCTCTTCCAGCTCATGCACATGTCTTTCTAAAAACAGGTACAACAGCCTGAGCTGGCTCTGCGGCATTACACTACCTGCAGCAGTGCTCATTGCCAGCCCTTGACCCATGGAATGCCTCATTTCCAGCCTGGAGCTTCAGTACTTAATTACTTGCACTGGAGCAATCTCTTGTGCACCTTCAGCTGGCCTGCTGTGGTGATGGGGCCACTGGCCATGGGCTCCTCTTTTCATCCTGTTCAACCTGAACCGCCTCTCCATTGCTGCCTGATGCCCTGTGAACTGCAGCCTCTGAGCCCAAGTAATGCACCAGCAACCTTCATACAACACAGCAACCAGCTCTATTACTCACACTTATCTCTCCCATACATGCCCAAGTGAGCTGATGCCAAAACCCACAGCATAAGCACAGCAGCACAAGTGCCCGAGTCAGTGTCCACTTCAGGTTTACAAACCTTCTCCATTTGTGTCGCTCTGATCTCTTCCCCATGTGCCCAGAGGAAATGGTCAGCAACACTGCCGCTGGTAAGCAACTCCCAGGGCATTGTCTGCAGAGCCACAGGCTGCACCCCTGTGTGGGTGATTGCCCCTCTCAAAACCCTGTGATGCACCAAGGGACATCAACACCTCCCAGGGTGCAGGGCCATGAGAGATGCTCTTGACCTCCTACTCACCTGAGACCAGGGCAAGCGTTATGCTTAGGAAAGGGATCAAGGAGATGGGAAGGAGAAAGGGCAGGGGGCAAGGAGAGGCAGGAAGAAGGGAAAGCACCAGGCACCTCAAATGCTGCCAGTCACTGGGAAGGTGGTGGGAGGAGGTGCTACTGGAGGTGCTTCACTGTTGGTCATGAGAACGGATGCCTGGCATGGGGCACTGGGCTGGCAGGGTAGCTGCCAGCTGAGGTAGCCTTGCCACATCCCAGTGCCTTTCTTCCCCACTCCTGGGTGCTGAGGCTTATCTGCTCCCTCTTGGGAAAAGGAAGAAAGTAGAGGAGCCACCCAGGTTGGTGTGGGCCAAAGGGGCTGTGTGGGAGGGTGCAGGGGCTGAGGGCTTAGTTTGCACTGCCCTGACCCCTGTGCTGCAGGATGTGGCCAAGGGTTTGTGCCTCTGCTGTGGGACGTGAACACGCTTGGTTTTGGAGATTCAGCATTTGTGGCAAATTCCTGCAGCCATTCCTGTGCATTCCTGCAGCCGCTTTTCATAACAGGGAGTTAGAGCAGCCAGGGGAAACTGCCTCTGGGTGCTCTGTTTGCTGGCAGGATGTGGGCTAACAGCAGCCATGAAGAGGCAGCTGCCAGCCACAGGCAGGGGACACAGACAGAGGGGTGCTGCTGAAACACCTCAACCCCCCTGGGTACACCACTCAAAGTCACACAAGTCTATGGTGGTAGGTGCGAGTGAGAATAGGACTAAGAGGACACTGGATCCTTGTGTAGTAAGTGTGATCCTAAACAGTGAATGTACAGAGCTGCCAGCCATGGAGGACTTTGCCCCTGTCTCAGCAGTCATGGGGGAACAGTCAGGCCAGCAGGTCCTTGTTTTCAGCTGCAGCCCACCCTGCCCAGCCACAGGAAGATGGGGACACAGCTCAGCCTCTCCAATAAAGCTTCTCCACCCTGCTCCATGGGAACCAAATCCCTGTGCCACAGCCAAGGGAGTATGAACTTTCTGCAGCCATCACCTGAACCACTGCTATGCTGGGGGATGCTGGCAGATCCACAGGGTCAGGCAGAAGCAGCTGCTCAGGGCTGGAACTTTCCAGGTCTCAGCAGCCACCTGAGGGAGTTTTGCACCTGCAGCTGAATTGGTCCTTCCAATGCAGACACGGGGAAAGCCAAACACAGTGAGGTGTTGGTACCAGTGGCACCCTCCCTGACAAACTGGTTCCTGGTGGATGGGGTAGATTAGTGCCGCTGCTTTGTGCAGCCACCCAGACAAGTCCTGTGTTCAGAGTCCAGCACCTACAACCCACCTGGATTGGTATGTAAGCCCTGGTGTGAAGCTGGGTAGAGCAGCCTGCTCCAGCCCAGCCCAGTTCCCCTCCAACCCAGCCACAGACACTGTGTTGGACAGTTCTACCCTCTGCCAGCACCCAGGACACAGTCATGGCCTGGCAATGTCCCCTCCCAGCAGCACTGTGTCATTGTGTGTGTCCAGGGCATCGGGCACCTGTTTCATGCAAGGCCTCCCCAGCAGTGCTGAGGGACCAGCTTCAGACACACCTGGCCACAGGAGACAGCCTTGTGCCCCAGATCTCCTGTCCTCCATCAACTCACCCCAGTCACCTCCAGATCACTGCTCCTTCCACTCCACCAACTGCAGCCCCACAGATAGCTCTGATGAAAAGGGGAAACTTTGATACCTTCTTCCAGAGAACTTTCCAAACCTCAGGCCCTGCAGAAAAGCCAAACTCCTCAGCTGAAAGGGCTTCCCATTTCTGTGACAGCAAGTGACCAGGTGCAAGCATGTCACTGCCCATGCTTCAGTCCCACAGCTTCAGATTCCTCCCTCCTTTTCCTTCACAAGCCAGGAAATACCCTCAAGGTCAAGAGTCAGTGAGATCTGGGGAATTCATTAACCTGCTCTCTCAAAAGCAGTGAAGCTGCACGAGTTCAGAGGGAGAAGGGTGGTGGTAACCTGCACCAGTAGCTGCTCCCAGCAAGCCCAGGGCCAGAGCACCTGGTCAGTGTTGCCTTCCCTGGGGGAACAGCCCACGCTTCTCCCATTGCACCAGGTGGCTGCAGCTGGGAGAGGAATCGCGTGGTCCGGATGTGGAGTGAGCCTGTCATCTCTCCCTCATCAGCACAGCCAGGCCTAAAAATATCCCAGAGTGGGTTGATGGTGGTTGTGCTACAGTCTCCATTATGCAGATGGAAATGGCTGGTCCCTGCCAGAGTGCCTGGGGAAGCACCGACTCCTCTGCCCTGCACTGGCACAGGATCTTGGGATCCTGTGCTGTGCTGCAGAAATCTCCATAGCAGAGCGGTGCCAGGGACAGACCATGGCACAGAGCACCTCAGCCAGGCACAGCATCACTGCTGGGGATGTCCTGGCCAGGTCAGGCTCCACAGACATTGTCCCTCCTGGGTCCATGGGACTGAGCAGGGTGGGAAAGAAGGGAACGGAGTTTCACAGCCCACTGCCATGAACCCTTAACAATGATGAAATGGGAGCTGCCCAGGGAGCACATGGTGAGTCAGAAGTGCACCCAAGCAACCGAGCTGACAGCATTGTGTGTGCAAGCATAGGGGCACAGGGAGCTGGAGGGCAAGTCAGCAGAGCAGCCACAGCAGGAGTGGGATGAGCCCTCAGCCCTCAGGAAACACACCAGAGGAGCACAAGAGCAAGGGGGGCCAAATTTGCAGCTTGGCCAGGAAGAGGGCGGGCTGGCTTTGTGCCCTGCAACATGCTGCCAAAGGGCAAAGCTGCCAGCTCCTCCCTTCCCATCCCTGCATGTTCCAAATCCACAGGGCCTGACAGTGGCTGACGCTGAGCCTTGGGCAATCGTTCACCCAATAAACCTGAGTGGGAAAAGCAGCAGAGACTGCAGGAGGAGTCAGGAGGGATGTACCAGCTCTTGTAGGAATGGCTTACAGGATAAGATCATGAATCCAGTGCCAGAGATTCTGGCTCTAATAGAGACTCTTGGCTGGCAGGCAGAGCCAGATTTCATCCTCACAGGTGTCCCCAGGATGTCACAAGCATCCTTGGCCACAAACCTGAAGTGTTGTTTACTCACCCCCACTGCGTGGTGTGCTTTCGTCAGATCCTGGGCCAGCAGGGCAAGCCCTCTGCACAGCCAAACCTCTCCTGGAATGGTGACCCAGCATCAAGGCCACACTGACTGGGTAGCACTTCCCAGAGGGACAGGCTCCAAGCACGGACCTCTCGCACCTCTCCCCGCACCAGACTCTTGGCAGCTCCCACAGCCTGCAGGGAGCTGTCCCCAGGGATCAGAGCCCTGAGCAATCTCACCTGCTTGTAGGGCTGGAGGACAGGTTGTGCTGGGAGAGGAGCGAGCCCAAAATACCATATGGCCCAGCCATAGACAGGCATCTATTCACTGGGAAGTGGAAAGTCTGCCTCCGCAGGTACCAGGCACCTCTCCAAAAAGGCTGCACAAGGGTTCTTCTGTCCAGTGGCTTGTGGAGGAAGAATTCTCTGAGAAGGGGTGGGGATCTGCTGTGAGAGGTGATGACTGTCCAGCTCCCAGGATCACCCCCACAGCCCCAGCCCTGCACTCTTGCTGGGAATGATCTGTGCAGCCTCCACAAGCCAGTGCACCACTGGTGGCTGCTTCTTTGCAGAGTCTGCACAGATGGGCAAAGGACTGATCCAGGTCCCCCAAATCTGCCCCTACAAGATGACAGAGAGTGGAGGACACAGGCAGGCAGGGCAGCTGTCTCAGCCAGCATGGTCCAGGGCAGCAGTGAAGGAACCAGGCTCCTGGGGAAAGACCTCCCCAGCACACTGCCAGGGCAATGCCTCAAACAGGCAACAGTCCAGCCTCAAACAGGCAGGGCAGTGGGACACGAGAGACCTCACTACACTGGGCTGGGACCCCTTGAAAGGGCTCCTCTGGAGAAGGTGAGGAGCAAAAAGCCCTTCCTCGTGTCCTGGCCCATCAGGTGCTGACGTGCCTGGCTCCCAGCCCAGCAGCTCGGAGTCACGCAGCTCCCATGAACGCTGTCTTTCTTCTCCCGGCTGCAAAGCCCTTGGCAGCCCCTCACCCGCTTCGACTGGGGACGGAGAAGAGCCAAGATCTCTTTTTCTGTCCTTTCCCCTTGCCAGGCTCTGCACAGTGCTGAGGGCCCAAGTGGGGGGTCTCCCTGCTGGTGACAGCACTGCAGACCTCCGCTCCCATAGGAGTCACCCTCCAGCCAGTGAGGAAGAGCAGGGTTGGTCCCAGCCCCACCGCGTGGATGGCTAAGGGTCCCAGCAGGATACCCTATGCTACCTCTGCTTATGAAAGGGAGAACGGCGGAATGTGAGCATTTACACTTCTGCCAGTCCCTGTGGACACCAGCTGTTAAATGGTGTTTGGAAACATCTATCCAGCTGGAACTAGAAAAGCCAGAGCGGTCTCAGGACAGACCCATCTCTGGCTGCCAACACAACTGCTCCCTTCATCCTGCTCTGGCTCTGCTGGCCCTGGACAAGCAAAGCTGTGTTCCTGCTGCAGAGCCAAGTGGCCTGGGCAGCCATCCACCACAGGCAACCGCAGTTCCAACCACACGGGCTGCTCCCCATCACTAGTTTCCTTGCTCTCCTGTATCACACCACTCCTGTTTTCCATGGAACTGTCTGCAAGTCAATTGCTCCTCTGCACCTACAGCCTATCAGCACCCACCACCCACACTAAAGGCATCTATATCCTGCACCCAGGATACTGTAATTTCTTTTTAATTGCTTGTGGCTATCAGGAATGAAGTTTGAGTCCTGCTGCAAGGATAGGCAAGAAAATTAACCCAAAAGTTGCACAGATACTGTATTCAAGAGAAGCAGCAGCACTTGAGGAAATGAGAGTCCAAGCATATTAACTAATATTAGCTCACATTCACAAACATCTGATCCCCATGTCTGAAGTGTCTCTGGAGGTCCATGGGTACAACACGCTGCCACCCCTCCCTAAATTCAGTAAGACTATGGGATTGAGTCCCTATACCTCTTGAAGTAGTTTGCTTTGGTCTATAGCATACTGGTTGGGCTGTAAAGACAGGTTTGCTCCTAACTCTATATGGAGGACTTCAGCCTGGATATGAAAACCAGCCACCCACCTTGCCTACAGTCTGTGAGGAGGCAGCTCTTCCTTCAGCCAGCAGTGTGGATAATGGTGAGAGCATCCCAGTTCCTGGGGTATTGAGCAGCATGAGGGGCCCACGCTGCCAGGCAGTACCTTGGGAGGTAGAAGCGCCCAGACAGCAGGCCTGTTTCATTTCTCTCCTGCATCGTGTACTGAAGGTGTTCACAGCCCACTAGAACCATTCATAACAGTGAGAATGTTTCCTAAATGCAGAATTCCAGGCCAAAGACACCTCTTCTTAGGCTCTCCTACCTCACTCAGTTTTGTTTCGAAATTAACACACATACTACACCATTTCAATCTTTTTCCAGTAGCCTCCCACACTTTTCCCTCATTTGCTAGGTTCTGTCAGAACTGTTTTGATGCTGGTGTTGTCACATTACTCATGCTGCAGCAAGGAGGCTGTGGCAGTGCTTCTGCATGGATCTGCCACAGCTTCACCAAAAGACAGCAATCAGGTGAATGTTTCCCATTCCTCTGGAGACCATTCTGGTGAGGTCAAAGGAAACTGCAGATACACACCCTCAGCTATGCTCATTACTGGAACCAAGCAACAAACCCTACCTGAAATGTTGTACTCTTCATTCATCCAAGGGAGAAATCTAAAGCTGTTCAACAGCTCTAACAGCAACACAGAAAAATGAAGACTGATTATGGGAAAAGAGGAAGAAGGCTTATTTTGACTTTTAGCAATACAACAACATTCTTGTTCATGTTGAACTGAAAATACTATACACTTTACACTAATCTAAATGCCCACACTGAAAGGTTTTGTGCAGTATCTACGAATTTGTCAGAGAAAAGGAGCCATTATCACTTTCCCCAAACTACAAAAGCTGGCTTCAGGAATACCTGGCACATTAGGTTTCAAAGATATGAGCTGAAATAACACTACAATAAGCAAATTCCTCAAGGTCACTTGATGTATCAGTAACAAAAATCCCTGAGCTGAAGTAGAAGAATCTCCTTTCCCTGACTGCCAGTTCAGCAGGTCTTAACCAGCCCTGTGAAATTCAAGAGTCAACACCAAAAGTAAAGAACAGAGCGGTCTGAGATTGCACCCAGGTAAGATTTTTCTGGTAACTCCTCTTCTGGCACCCTCAGCTACAGAGGGAACCTAAGGCAACTCATTTCTTGCTGCAGATGTCTCAGTTCTGTGTTTCAGTGAGGAGAGATGATTCTGTGGTTCCATCCCTGTTCTAGTTAAACAGCCAAGCTGGACTGAGTCCTTGAATAACAGAACTCCACTTAGGTCTCTGAAAGACACCTGAGAACTCACTACATAAGCATTAAAGAGATGAATATTAGGAAATAATAATGCAAATAGAAAAATTAGAAGCATGATGAGAATTTCCAAGTTCCATTGCTTTCGTTTTTAAATTAGTTTACAGACAGTCTTTTTTAAAATTAGGTTTATTTCTTGAGGAAACTGAAAACAACATACAGGCTACCAGAGTCTTGATTTCACCCCATGTTTCATTAAAAAACGAGCACAACTGCAGATGTGTCAGACAACAGGAGCCCAGTTAAAGAATGTAAGAACAGAGATGTACTGGAAGCCTTAGGATAAGTGACTGTGCTCCTCAAACAGTGCAGAATCAATTCAACCCAGCTCAAAACACCAGGAAGAGTGAGAAGGAGCAAGAAGAATGGGTCCTACTACTGACAGGACTGCCTCTGGTCATCTGAGAGGTCTGCTGATAGAAAAGAGGTCTCCTAGAAGTCCAGCCACAGGCAAAAACATTACTGCAATGAGGTGCTTTAGAATATAGTCACCTTTTAAAATCTTATGAAAAGTTATCACTGACTTAATTCATCCTGAATTAAGGGCAATCCACTATTTGTTTATACAAAAAACACTTCTTGTGGGTCCAACCTGGACCAGTCACAGATGGAAGCTTCATGAAAAGTGAAGTAAAAAGGTCTACTGCCTGCAGCACCACACGCAATGGGCCAAGCAAAGGGCCACCAGAGATCCTGTGGGGCATATTGAGCATGATTTTGTACTGAACATATTCAAGAAACACCTGACTAGCTGATAATCTGGCAGCATCTCTGGAATACTGGAATGATGCTGTAAAAGGGATAAATACACTTCCAAAAAACCCAAAACCACTGGAGAAAATTATCAGACATGACAAAAGTCTAGGTAATGGAAAGCCTATGTACTTTTGAGACAGCTGCTCTGTATGGAGCTTTTATTGCTATCTGTTATACTTCAAGCCATAAACCAAATTGTTTCTGCAAAGTCAGATAATCAAGACCCCTCAAACATCAGGGTCACTGATTTTAAGTTCACAGAGAAGCCAAAACACAGTTTAGTCCCTGCAGGAGGTAACAGTGTGCTCACATTTGAGTGATGCAGCACAAGAACTGACAGGAAAGTTGGGAAGGCCCTTTGTCTCAGAGTGCAGGTTGGCAGTGGTTTCCAACACAACGTAGTCAACTGACAAGAGTAAGTCTGGCACCTGCAGAAAACATGCCAAAACCAGAAAAAGCTCCTGGTCCAGAACAAATACTATGCATAGGAGCTCTTGAAAGTCACTTAATACTGTTAGAGGTGAGTGGCAAAATCTGCTGCAGGTGAACAACAGAATATCCTGAGTTGGAAAGGATACACGAGGATCAATAAAATCCAACTCTTGGCTCTGCACAGGGCAACTCCAAGAACCAACTCCAAGACCACCACGACACCAAACAAATCCAGCTGTTTCCTACTAGGTCATCATTTCAGGATGAAACTGTTGAGCCAGATGTTTGCAGCATAGCATGTGGCACCTAAAAGGTGCATTTAAGTTCTGTGGCAGTTTGGCGACAAAGCCTGAATGCAGGCACCTTTTCTCTGGAGGGAGAGTGGCAGATTGAGACAGGGAGTATGTTTTTCAGTAACACACAGGTAGTGCTCATCCTATGAGAAGTTAAGACCAAATTAACTCTGACAGAACAGACACAGGTTTGTTAAGGCCCCGCCAGCTCTTCTTCACGTTTGTACACAGCACATCACTTCAGAGGCTGACATACAAGCTCAGATGTCAAAGTGAAATTTCGTTCCTATTGCCTGGACCAGATTAACCGCAGCTGCCAGACTCTGGTCTTAACAGATCCTTTGGCTGGTTTTATCAAGCCAACTATCCCATTCATCAGAAAACCATTTAATACCCTGAGACCAGGAGTTCTGGACATGGTAAAAGGAAAAAAAAACCAAACCAAACCAAACCAAAAACCACAAAAGAAAGCCATTATATCCGTTCAGAATCTGTTTAAGCCTTCCAATAGTGATGAACAAGGTATTCCACCACAAAAATAGGACAGATTAACTCTATGCAAAACAGTGATTGTGCAAATCTTCACTACTTACATCATCCTCCTGACCCTATAAAAATGTAGGGCTAAAGATTTTCTGTATAAAAGTTGCAGTTTATTTCTTTTCTGATCAAGAGTTGTATCACTACTCCATACTACATTTTATTGCTAATCACAAATCGATGCACCAGGGGGTTTGGTTTATAGCGCTCCTATGTAACAAAAGGAAAAAAGTTACAAATCCAGACTTTGCAGACACATTGCCATGTCCCTATAGAAGCAGGGATGCATTAGGTCTGTTTCATTAGAAAATTCTCCTCTTGAACAGTTTCTGGAGAACACGCAATCTTGATTTTCTCCAGTAGGAAAATTCACCCCATCATTTCATGCAAAAAGAAGGTGGCCAATCTGCTCCACAGCCCAAAATCCTTTCCTACAGAATGGGAAAGGAACATGTATTTACACTGCTCCTATTGTGGCGTGTTAATGCTTAAATTATTAGGAGCAAGTTGGCACATCTTCCAGGTACACCTACTACCCAGCTCAACTCAGCTTCCTATGGCTGGGGTAGCAAGTTCTCTCCACCACAACTGAGATGTGTCCTAATACTCTATAAAAATGCTACGGTAACCTTTGCCAGACAGCAACACAGCAGCACTCCTGCTTCAGAAGAGCACTGCACAGCCTTTCAGTAATACACACAGCTCAGTGCATACTTCACCTGTCTCAGACCAAGTATTAGCTGCTGTAAGCAAAAGCCTGCGGACACACGATAGACAGTGCTGCCCCAGAGGAGGGACAGCACTGCTTCAGATACCGCTGCCCTGTCATCCCCAACACTGTGATGCTTGGATTTCAAGAAGGGAGAGTTAGGACTGTCCCTTTAGTCATATTGCCTTAGAGAAACTCAAAAGAAACTCTTTGGGAGCTGAATGTCTATTGGGAGCTGAACACCTATTCTTGTTAGAAGGCTGCACTTCACAAGGCTCCAGAGAGATTTCATTGGTTCTGAGGCACATACTATTAACAGTTAAACTTATGATTAAGTAAGTCAAAAGCACTATCAGAACAAAAATATTAAATGGAAGGTTAAATAATTTGTCCTACAGGTTTCAATTTCACATTTCACCTGTTCACACAAGCACCTCCTGTCTGTTCAGATTTGAACAACCTACAGCTCAAACTCAGAAAGGAGGTGCTGAGAAACAAGAGACTGAAGCTGCTTGCGACAAAAAAAATGGATATAAATATAAAAGAGGTTCCATTTCCAGCACCACTAATACTGCCTGCTCAAGCCCAGGTGTGGTCACCAGGGAGACTCCTAAATTCAGGAACATTATTCAATTTAAACAACAGACCACAGTATCCTGCAGCTGCCAGGATTCCTGGCAACAACTCCCCAAAGAGTTTGCCACCTGTCAAAATTGTCTCTAAAGAAAAAGCAAGACTGCTCAACAAGATGAAAGCAACATCCCCAAGCTGGCTTATTTGGTAAGGACCCAACTTCAGACCAGCAGTCTGCAGGCATCAGCTTCAGCAAATGGGATCTCTTTCACTATCCAACAGCTGCCTTACAGCTACTGCAGAGCATCAGCTTTTTTGCTTCCTTAAAATATAAAAGAACAAAACCCCAAAAGAAACCCTGGATTCAAAGCATCCAAATATGGCCTGTTGTACTGGAACGTTTAAATCCTTGGGGGAGGTGGGCATCTTCTTCCTCTGCCACAGGCAGCGTTTACTCCATGATGGCCCGGTACAAGGCAGGTTCAATATAATCTTCACGGTAGCGTGAATTGATCACTCTTTGTCTCTTCCTCTCTTGACTGACCTCCTTCTCTTCGAAGATCTCTGTGAAGCGCATATCTGAAGCTATTGACTAAGAGAAAAAGACAGAATTAGTCACTACAGCACAGATCAAATCCTTGTCTCCACATCCTCCTATTGCATGTAAGAAAGAACCAAGCCAAGACACTTGCGACCATTCAGACTTCTTCAAAAACTGACCAAACACAAAAAGAAAAATATTTAAGAAACTGGATTTACAAGTCTGGGGATATGTTTAAGTGAACTGTAATCAGAGATCTAAAGAATCTCAAATTTCAAATGAAACTGACCACATGATTTAAATTCACAATCACTTTCTCAAAGTAATAAACAGAGTCAGCTGTCCAATTTTCAAACAGTTTGGTACAATTTCTGCTTTATGGAGCAGGCATGTTTAAACACCTGGTCACAGAACTCAGCCATAATACATTCTTTCTTAAGCCTTTAACATCCTGTGTGCCTGCCAGGAGATCCGCACCAGGGTGTGCATTTTTGAGCTATACAGCAAGTCACCCCAGTGTGCTGTCTGTAACCACAACTTTTGTAGTGGAAAGTGCAAAGCAACAAAATAGGAGGTGTGGGATCTCCATCCTTATTGATAATCAAAACTTAATTGTGAGACACCCATGAGCAATCCTTTCTGAAAATTAACCCTGTTTGGAACAGGTGTCTGGAGACCTGCAGAGGTCCTTTCCTACCTGAATTATTTTAGTTTCAAGAAACAGCTGTTTTGATGCAACCGTACTAAGAGCTTCTCAGAACAAAGGGTAAGTGAAGGAACTGGGCCATTCTTTGCAATAGAAGTAGACAATGGAACTTATGAATACAGGTATGAAAGGGCATTAACGTGCTCTCCCAATCCGTGACTCTATGATACAAACTCACACCCCTGAAGAAGGAGAAATTCTCTCCAGAGCAAGACAGAACTTTGCTTTTGTAGCCTGATCAACTACTGAGCTTTGCAATGATTAAGGAGAGCACCAGATTGTATTTTGCTGCTGCCACGTGCTCAGATTGCTGTTCAAGCACAAATTAAGTTAAACAAACTTCTTTAGTAGAATTTGCACCCCGTTTACCTACCAGCCTTGACTTCACTCTCTTAGGAAGCTCCTCGTCAAGAGTATATACATCATCCCTTTTCACCATCAGCTGTGAACCATCTTCAAATTCCACCTAGAAGAGAACCAGAAGTTGTTCTGTCAGAAGTCTCACAAGTTAGAACTCTCCCACAGCTACCCAGAACTTGCCTTCTCCCCACAGAGCTCTCTCGTGAAATAATTTTCTACCACTTGAAATTTATAAGATATATATGCAGCTATGCACACTGCAACAGACTTTAATCAAAACCTCAATAATCTCATGACAATAATAGCCCAGCAAGTTTTGGGATATTCTTTTAACATCTGACGAGACAGTCTACCTGTTCATTTTAATACAGCCTGAATATTCATCCCTTTGGAAGCATAAAAGGCATGGTGCACTCTCACTAGAGAAAAGCAAAATAAACTTATTTTAAGTAGTTTAAACTACAGGAACACACTCTGATGAATTACAGACCAGCAGTTTTCAGAAGTGGACACTCAAGTAGGTAGCCAGATGTACATACAGCTGCAACCAATCACTTCCAGCAACTGTTGCCAGCATCTGTCATTGTTAACACAGTGAGAGTAACTTACCCCGGAGTGTTTAAGCATGACTCCCCTATAGCAGCCCTGTTAACATGATTGGCTTGCTCTGAGTGATGAATTTTCAGACAGCAATTTTGTACCTGGTACATCTGGATAGCGTGTGATGCGACAAACTTGGCTCCATAAACTTGTCCGTCTGTCCATCTCACCTGCACGACTTCCCCTTCTGCAGGGGGACCTAACTGAAGACAATCTCGACTCTAGAATGAAGAAGGAAAATGGGAGAGACAAGAAAGGTAAGCAGCTTCCTTACGAGAAGATTCAGCAAACCACCAAGGAGGCACACTGCACACCACCCCAACAATTCTCCATTTTAGAGATGGAGAACTAGGCTGCAAGACATCCATTTATGCCATCTGCATTTAAATCCCAGCAGCGGTACCAACTTCAAAGTACTTGATGTGGGAATGGCATGCAAGTATCAGCAAGTTTTCCTGCAGACCTACCACTGCTAAGCAGCCAGAGATTAGCTGCACTCCCTGTTATACCTGTCCCTATGCGGCCTCACAGTTAAAGTCATTCTCAGGTAACATCCCTAAGGCCATCCTGCAGTACATCTCAGCTACTACAGGACCCAGGGAACAATAACCAGATCCCTGATGTGTCTGCTCTACAGCAGCAAGAACTGACTCGTATCATGTGACCTGTACCAGAACCCCACCACACAACATACCACAATGTCCTCCGGGTACAGGTTATCGCTGAAGGAGCCATCATCGAAGTTGACCTCGTAGAAAGTCTCCTTTGCAAGGCTGACCACTTCACATTGATAGAAGCGACCATTCTTGTGCTTGCTGATGACTATCTGTCCAGGGGACAGATCCTGGAGTGCAGCCTTAGCTCGCTGAGAAGAGAAAGATCACTTTTTATACAATGACTTGAAATAAAGAATGTGTTGAAGACCATGGCTCCAGTGCTGGCAGACAACAAAGCAAAACATTTTAGTTCAGGTGAGTTACTCTATTTAAGCCATCATCTGCAGCATTTTTAGAGAAGTTCTCCCTCCAGAATTTTAAATGCCTGAAGTCTAATCTGTTACGTGCTACTGTCCTTAATTTATTTAGTAAATTAGATTCTCATTCTTCAGAGCAATGGAAGGCCTTTATAGAAAACATTCTCTAACAGATTGTTGTGGTTTTGGTTAAAAAGGCTGCATGGGAACTTCAGAAACTAATCAATCACTTAAATGTGAAATTCTGTGACCACTCATGCAGACTGCTGGAGTACTGGCACTAACTCCTGCATATTAAGTATCACAGCATAAACCCCACCACTATTCCTCATTACAACAGCCACAGGAGGCATGTGATGCTTTCAGTCCTTCTGGTCTGCAAACTGAAGTACAGTAAAGGACCTGACTAAGATCAGAGTAGCAGCAAGGCTGATATCAGAATCCAAGACCAACACCATCAGATTACATTAAGTACTGTGAGACAGCCAAGTCTTCAATGAAATTTCAAAAGAATCACACAATCTAAAAACTTTTCAGTGCCTCCAAGACACTGCAGTTCAAATCTTGGGAGTAACACACCTACTCACCTCTGCCTGAGATGGAGTCTTATGCCTGAAGCAGGTAATGAAGACAACAAATGGCCAGTCATCGGGCTGCATCATGACTCCTGCGGCTTGGGCACAGCTTACATGAAAGGATGTGGGACACCGACCATGTGAGCACTGTACACAGCAACCTGCAATTCTCTTTCTCCTTTTCTTGCAGAAGATGCATTTCTGTGGACAGAAAACTAGAGGTTATTGGTTGGCACGAGCTTTTACCCCACACCAAGGGCTAGGTGGTCTAGCTATAATAGCTTATCATATAACAGCTGTGCCATTTAGCCTCTTGGAAAACACTGCTGCTTTCTGACTAAACAGAAGCAGGCAGCTACTGGTTTTAGTCTACAACAAGACAATAATTTATAAAAGTAAAGTAATGCAATAGAGGAAAAACGCACATTAAATATCTACCAGCTCAACATGCACAAAGCATGCAAACCAAGGGTGCCAGCAACAGATCTTGGATTAAATTAGCCTGCAATGCTCCAATAGAGCCTTTCAGCACTCAGTTACATAAATACAAGTAACAAGATTAGAATTATGGGAAATGACCACAAAAGTAACAGTTAAAATTCTATCACTACTACCAGTGACTCAAGTAGGCCTGCGGGCAGTTGTAGGAAAAGAATGTTATCTGTAATGCATATGTAAAGCACAGTCATTTCCCCCTCAACACTGAGCTGTTAAAACAGCTAAGTACAGTCACTTTCCTGCTGAAGACCTTCACCCATTACAGGAATGCCTCGCATATCCTGAGGCATCTCAGTGCTTGAGAGCAGTCAACGAAGCAAGTTAAATACTAGGAACTAGAAAAACAACAAGCACAACTATCACCATTACACCACTGCATCAATGCAATTTGCTACATACTGAAAACTGTGCCCCTTTTGCTGGTGCTTCACGTGAATAAACACATACTAGAACAAGGAAAGATTAAAAAAAATGGCAATAGGGACAACTGCCATCTCTCATACACAGAGTTGAGCAGCTTATACAGTTCAGTCTGGGGAGGAGATGACTTGGGTTTGAAGGGATAAGCAAAGCCCCTCAGATTCTGAATCGACTAGAGACACCACCGATGCAGCACAGGTGATCCTTACCAGTCTGAAACGTTGCAGGGGGATTTTACCAACATCTACAGGACTCCGCTCTGCGATGTTCACAAATTTTGCCTCCAGTACAGCCACAGCACACATCACATGAACCCACCTGTCAGGACAGAAGAGAGGAAAAAGAAATTAATATGCATTAGGCCAACAGAGGATGCTTTGCAGTTTAAGTAAATACAGTTCTGTTCAAGTTTGTCATATAATTGACAATAAATAACGTCTGAGAACGATCAGTGTAATCTTCCTTCCTACTGCTACTAACAGGTCACATGTAGGGCAAACCCAAGACTTCTTCATACTTAAAATCTACTACTAACAGGCTTCACAGGACAGCAATTTAGTGACTCCTGCATGATAAAAGGCTGCCTGGCCAAGTTTCAGTTATTTCATGGTGCTACAAGTCTGCCCCATTGCTATTTTGCATCAAATAACTTTAGATGATCCACCACACCCCAAGGACACAGGACAGGCAGTTGCATGCACATTTTGCTGTAGAGGTACTTTGAATTTCAATGTTGTGCTACTTAAAACTACGGTTGTCCTTTGTCATCACTGTAACCACAAATTAGATGGGAAAATCAAAATCCTCTGTGGAGAAGGTACTGAGAGATGTTAGTTCATTTGGAACCTTATTTTTATGTGGTAGGTTACACCTCTGCACATTACAGCTCTGCACTATCCAATGCAAAGCAATTAACAGCTGCTATCAACAGCACCAGGCATTATCTAAACAGGTAAGAACTGCTCCCTGAGAAGACAATGAACACACAAAGTGTGACGGGTATTGTTGGTCACTCTGTTACACCAAATGCAGATGGTTTACCAGCTTACCCTCAGATACTTAGGAATTGAGCCTCCCCTTTAAAATAAAAAAAAAATCTGGAACACTCACTTGTCATCATTGGCTCTCTGCAGTGCTCCTCCTCTTAATGAACACAAACAGCAGTCCTGGAGTAAAGAAGAAAGCATTAGCTGGAAGAGTGAAGTCAGTGCACCACATTTGCTGCAGAACTTCCACCTCAAAATGCACATCCAGAGGAAGAAAATTTTGCTGTCAGAAGAGAGCTAACTACCTTGTACAGATCAGCCCTTCAGCTCTCAAAAGCTGCTGCCCTTAGGGTAACAAATACAGACTCCAAGTCTGTTGAAAGCAAGCAGACCTACCACTGGAGGGTCAATTTGTTTGTAATGGGTTCCTTTTACACCTGCAATACCCTATATCCTTCAGGGATGTCTAAAAGGATCTGGAACAAACATGAGGAAATAACTGAAAGACTAACCCATTCTACTTGCTGAGAGTCTCTACAGCTGTTTGAAGGAATCCCACTCTTCTTGCTTTCTTCACATGTGCATACCTGCCTAGTTATTAACACAAGTTACTTTCTGGCTTAGTAATAGTAGCTACCATAAATTCAGACAGACAATAGAGCTATTCCCACATTCATACAGAACATCTTCCCTCTGACTCAAATGAGGTCTGCAGCTTTGCATCAATTAAAAGGATATCATTATGGTCTAAAAGTACCAAAATACAGGAGACTGGCTCCTAAACATTCTCTAAATTGTGTTCTTTTCACAGGATAATTAAAAAAACCCAACACCCACAACACTATGGGAATTAACTTTGTAGCCAAGTTCCCAGATGCACCAGACTCCATCTGTGAAAAACTTTACCTCTTCTAAGGCATTTTCTGTACACCGGGAGCACATCCAGTCTTCAGTGGCCTTGTCAGGGGAGACACCATAACAACCTAGAACAGACACATCTCACTTAAGAGCTTATTTAAGCTCAAACCCATTCCTCTTGGGCCCAGAAATAAAGCAGGAATTAAAATCAATGAACCCCAGCTGATGCTGTGTATTTGTAGCCACCCATGCAGCCAACTGGCTACTCCACAGGCCAGCACCCAAATATATATTCCTCTGGTAAGGGCTGAACTTGGTCTATCTGCATGTTAAATCAACTGGCAGAGGCCTGCTAGGATGTACAGGCTCAGCACAGAGAACACCAGAGCTTAGGGTAACATCTGGATGCACTCACTCGCATGAACACAGACATGGCAGTTCTTGCAGGTGATGAGTACACTGGTTCCATCTTCCTCCAGGTAGGGAGTTGAAAGATTGAGGTCAGTGCTGCAGCCAGTTGCAGTGAAGCACATTTCAGGAATCAGGGGTTTAGTTCGGATCTTCCCATCCGCAGCAGCTGGAGTTACTCCAGAGTTTTGACTGCTGCCTTCACATTCTGCCTGTGAGGGATGGACAGGGAATTTAAATTTTACAAGTAAAACGGTCTCATGTCATCTTTATTCACACATTATTTCATCCATATATCCAGTTTAAAGAAATAATGAAGGTGCTGAAAGAGTATAGAGTTGGTAGGTTAGGTTTTTTAAACTATGTATAATTATATTTGTAAACTCCTTAGCTGCTGTGGCTTCAGAATGAAATTATTTTCTACTCAAATACTAAATGGAAAGTCTGAATTGCATCCCTCTAATGAGCAACAAGATACACATCAAACTGCATCTCTTCTGAAAGAACAGATGGAATCACCAAGCCCACGTCATGCTCTACAGGCAACACCTCTTCTGCATCTTCCCCCTACATTTTTTTTGGTCATAACACTGCTATCCATCAGTGTACACTTATCTTACCTCAATATGGAAGGATTACCAACACATGAACAGATAGATACCTCCTACAACCCCCATTGTTTTTTCCCAGTGTAGTTCTGAACAAGTCTAATGGGCTTTAAAATTAATTTGTTCCTGGAAAATAAACCGACCAAAAATGCAGTTTCCCAGACAAAGCTCAGGAGACTTTCAGGCAAATCTTTCATAATTTATTCTTCTAAACCAATGCCAAATCAAACAGCTAAGACATACAAAGTTTACAGAGAGATACTTCCATTCAAGCTACTCTTCTGAACAGCTAAACAGAATTTAATCCTTCTCCGTGAAAAAATGTTTAAACCATCTTTTGTACCTCATAGGCCACCACAGAAGTAGCTTGCCTCATCTTTTAAAATTACTGTTAGCAGAAATTGCAGTAGCAGAATGAATTTGCACTGTCCCTCCTACAGTGCATCAAAAGCTAGGGAAGAAAAGTCCAGGTAATACTCACAGTTGGAAGGAAATGGACATGTTTTCAACAAGTCTTGTTTAGTCCAATTCTGTAAAACTTACTGATTTAAACTTACATTGAATGTCAAGCAAAAGACAAAATGACTGAGGGAAATCTATAACAAAGTTGAAGAAAATATGACTTTTTTCCCCCCAAGCAGCAGATACTCTCCTTCCCAAAGGAAAAGTGTGTATTTGTCTGGCATTTTGTGCCAACTTTTTATTTGAACGGGTAACTGAAGTGAGTTTCCAGACTTGCTATATAGACTTTCTGAAGTTGGAACAACGACTCTAACCACAGCTCAAGTCTTGGAAGTTTCTGCTCCTGGTGTAGGCAGACATTTGAAAATCTGCAGCTATGAGTTTTCTTACAAAAAAGAAGTTAAGAGAACTTCAACTGTCCTCAAATCATTAACTTTATACCCTTCAGCACTAAGGAAATCCTCATGTACCACACAGTTCCTAAGCAGAATTTCCATTCCTAAGAACGTACTCTCAGACAGAAATAGCAAGATTGAAGAGAAACTATTGTCTATGGTTTTCATGAAAGTCAGGAACTATATGAAATATAAACCTTCAACAAAAACATGAGGTCTTTATTTCCAAAACTGTGGTGAACACGCTTCTAATGTCACCACAATCATACAGTGATCACAAATGAATCAAATATGTTTAGTGTATGGCAAGGGTCAAACTGTCTCAAAGCTGCAGGTCAAACATGCAGACAACTGTTCAAGCTACCTTAAAATTATTTATCTTAGATATATCAAAAAATTCAGTGTGGGACTCCTGCCTGTACATTTAGTCAACATGACAAAGGTGTTCTGCACCCCATCCCGTGCTACTGTCACGCATACAGTCCAAGACAAGACAGCTTTCAATCTATACCATCTACAAACACAACCCTAAATCCTTTTAAGTAAAAGGTTTTCTTCCTTGCCAGCTCCTCAAAGACCATGTGCTATGATAGGACTTAAAGTGCTTTTTAAAAAACATTTTAAGAGTGAAGGAGTCAGTCTGGAAAAGAGAAATGGGATTTTATAGTCAGCTCCAGCAACATTTAAGCTCCATTCTGTGGTCTGAGCAAAAGCCACAAAACACAAAAGCTGCTGAACAGCTGAGCGAGCCCCTGAGAACCCACAGGCATCCGTCACAGCTGTAAGGATGTTCACCCACTTGTGCTCTCCTGGAACAATTCCTTGGGAAGACTGCAACATTGATACAGCTTTTGTTAACTGGCAACATGCAAACCCTCATATTTAAAACTATGTATCACAGCAGCACCTACTCTTGTAATGTCTGTGATAGCGTGAATGAACAGTCTTGGTTTCGTACCTGATAGGCCTGGAAGAGCATACAAACAGCACAGTACGGGGGCTGCTGGGCCATGGTGCGGTTGTATTCTTTTTCAGCCTCAAAGTTTGGTGGCCGGTTCTGCCACAGCTGGCTCAGTGGCTTGGCCCATGCTTCTGTCTCCTCAGCCTCTTCTTCAGGAGTTAGCTGCTCTGATGCCTCTGCGATAAGAGAGCATTCACTCTGTGATTGTGTGTCCTTTTATAGATGCTCTTCTTGTAAATGAAACTAAATAAGGCAAGAAGCTATGAATGGAGATAAAAGAAAGACTGCCAGAATGCAAACTGACAGAAGGGTGATGGAAGCCAGTAACTCAGTCTCCTTTTTAAGAGGCTTCTACTAATCAGGCAACAGTGCAGACACAAGACAGGCTTAGTGTGAGAACAGAACCAGCTCCAAATTACATCAACATCAAAATTAAGCCATCAGCCAAAGAATCTGGCATTAGGGTTTTTTTTTTTAAAATCATGAATATGTACATCAGTGACTGGAATGCTCTAAGGCAGATGCAATTAGGCAACAGTCTCTGGTAATGGTTTAATTTTCCTTTCCAAAGAAAAGCACAGGGAAAAAACATGACACCATTTGAGAGAAAAGTTTAATGATACACTGAGATAAGCACCTTGTCCAGGAGGCAGAGGTGTCACTTGCTGACTCCTGTTTATCATCAGTTACTTCCTAGAATATCCCACACTGTCCAGAGAAGCTGAGACCCTCTCTCCAATCTCCTAGAGAGCATAAGGCTTTACTTACCATCATCACTGATGCAGTCTTTCACCAGCAGCGGGTGATGGCGTGGGAGTTTGCTCAACGGCTGGCGACGACCCTTGGACTTCTTACTCTCCTTCACTGAGCTCACATACTCCTTTCCCACCTGGACCAGGAGAACCAATTCAGCTGTTAGTTAGCAGTGCCCTTTTGACATTATTTTGGGAAGAATTTACTTTGAACTTACAGAAACTTCTTCAAAATGCACACATGATTCCACAGTTTTATTTTCAACAAAGTAACTTCGGCTCTAAACTTTTTTTCAAAGTGCTCAAGCACTTTTGCTATGAAAAACCAGACAGAGCTGTACTAGCTCTGTTGAGTCAGTAGAATGGATACTTTTCACAGGTCTCAGTGTAGCTTTTCATGCAAGTCTGTTTGTTTAAAGAATCGTGTAAAAGACAGAAAAAGAGAAAGACAAGTTGGATGGTTCAACTTAAAAGAGCCATGATAAGAAGTCTCATGAATTCTGGAGAAGCCTCAGTTTGTGTGTGTCGCTTAAAACACTCCAGATTTAAAAGTAAAAAAATTAGTAAAATAAACTAGAAAAAATACAGAGCTCATAGACATCTTGAACTAAAAGGGTTATTTTAAATGCAGGACACTTTCATCCTTTCTGCTTATTACTTGCTTTGATGTCTTACCAGACAGACTGGAAGAAGGAGATTGCAACAACAGCTATTTCCTCTTTCCTTTGCCTCATACGAAAACAAGTGACACGCTGACAAAATTACTACTAACCTGACAAGCAGGGCAATAAAGGTTATGATTTTAACAGCCCAGGAAGTCTCTCACTAGATAAGAACCTTTTTTTAGAATGTTATTATTTTGAAAGTAGAAGTAAAACTTGGATTAAATGCACCTTACATATGTTTAAATATCTTTTCATAAAAGAAGCCAGAAGAGAGCACAATAATCATTACCTCTGATCTCTTACACAGAGTTGGACTTAAGACTTCTAAGAAATATGGAAATCAGCATTCCCAGTTACTACCTAATGGAAAACTTGTTTTGAAATACACCACACTGGGGAAAACAATCCACACCCATTCAAAATTTCACCTTTTCCCTGTATAAAGCATGCAGTGGAGACATCAGTTTCTGCAACAGAATGTCTTTAGTTTAAATAGCCATGACAAGTCTCTCAGTTTCAGCTTAATTATAAACAGATTGATCTATCTGCTGTTCCTTTTGTGTAATTCTGACTTCTTAAAACACAATCATTACTGGCCTCCCATTCTCTAAACACAGATTTAAAGAGGAAAACAAAATATTGGAAAGACACTACCAGATAAGATTTTAACTCTTCTCTTAGGTTGTTTAATAAAACATTCATTGGCAGCTTTTAAACACTCAGATTTACATTCTCCCAACCAATATTTTTGTTGCATCCTTTCTTCTCTTTTAAAAGGATACAGAAATGTACCCATGTATGCAATTTTATATTAAAAACCCCTCATCACATCAATGTGCTTGCAATAAAGGCTGGAACAAACTAGATTCACTTTAGGTAGAGAGAGATGTCTCCTACTACAAAAGGATCTCAATCAGCCTGTAATACTGATTGTCAGTATCACCATAATACCATGTCAAAAACACCAAGCTACCCCTTCCATTACAGCACTTAAATAGTTTAGAGATGTTCTCAAAACAGGTGATCTCCTTGCTTTCTAGAAGGGCTAAGTGTATAAGGCTTTCATCTGAATTCTTGTATGTTTAGCAAAACCCAGAGGTGCAACCTGCTATGCAAACACCAGTGGGATGAAATTGTCATCTGCACAGATAGGAAGTTTTGTCACAGCAAATCCCCGACCATGGAATTACGGCCCTCCAGCTTTCAGTTCTTTTGCCATCCATACCTCTGTCAGTTCTTGCTCATTGATGCTGGAGGTGGCACTGGCTTTCTTCCCTGAAGTCTGCTCGTTGTCGGATCCGCCAGCATCCCCCTTAGCATAGCTGTGGACTGTGAACACCCTGGCTGGCCCAGGAAGAGTTCGTTTTGCCAACGGATCAGACGATTCAGAGTCTGAAGAATAGGCAGGTGAGCTGGACTGAACACTGGATGTTGCACTCTGCTTTGAGGCTGGCAACACTGAACTGGAATTTGAAGCATGTGAAATAGAGAGATCCAGTACAGCTGCTTCTTGTTCTTCTTCCTCCTCAAGCTTCACTGTTTTCAATTCTTCAAATTTGGCTGAGTCCACACGATCTGGAAGAAGAGGTATACTGACTTTTTCTGAAGTTTGGGCAGAAAGAGAACACTTGTGCAACTATTTGCACAAAGCTGAACAAAAAAGCAAACTACTACAACCAAAAAAGCAACAGTACACCATATAAAGAGTAGATGATTAATTCAAACACCTATAAAGTCATAGATGGCTTAGTGAGAGAGAGAATAAAAGCGTCTGCTCATTGCCTCTCCCATCACAAGAACTAGGGTATATCAAACAAAACCAGCAGACAGTGAGTTCAAAATAAACAAACAGAGATGATCCTTTACACAGACACCTATGTAGTTAAAACAGCCCAGCTCTTGGCCACGTGTTGCTGTGGGTAAGAGGTTACAAACGTTCATGGGAGACTTAATAGAAAAAAATAAAAACCCACAAACCAACAGAAGATTATTAAATACAAGCTGCAAAGGGTTGGAAAACAAAATACAAGATGGGGCATCACATATGTTTTCCCTGGTCTTGTGTTGTTCCATATGCTCCTTGCTCCTCCCCTAATAGCAAGGATAACTCACCCATTACAAGCCACGTGAATTTTCTCCAGCCTACTTATTACAAAATTACAAGTAACACACCTGTAAAGCATACCAGACCCACAGTACCAGGAAGTGTGCATATGTTTTACCAAGCAATTCCTATAAACAGGTCACATTGCTCAACAGACATACAAAGGAACTTAGACTCCTGAGGCATCCTATATATTTCTGTATGCAGGCAGGCAAAATGAAAAGACTAAAAATCCAAAACTAGAAAATGGTAGTATTTCTCTTATAACAGTAAATTTCTGAAGTGCTAACAACAGCTCTGACAAACTAGTGTCTGCATTTTTGGACGCAAAAGCATCCTACCAACTAGCCTCATATGAAAGAGTGCCCCAGACAAGCCTGGCACTCAGTTACCTGGATGTTTGAGCCTTTGTTCACCTTGCTGCACAAGTTCACTCGTAGGCCTCTCACAAGGCTCTGCCATGTCCGCTTCATACTGTGTGGAGCTCAGCTCCTCCTTAGGGAAGGCCTCACTCTCACTCACCTCCTGAGGCACTTCCAGGCAGACCCTGTGCCTTTTTGTTCCTATGCGGTGCTTGGGGATGCTGCAGAAGACAAATCCCTATGTCAGGTTAGCAAACATGTAAATGTGTTGAATTTCTGTGTGAATGCATAAAATACAGTCTGGTTTGGATCAGTGTTTTATGAGACAGCATCTGGAAAGTCAAATAGTTTTCAAATTATTCTGAAATGTTTTCTTTGCCTTTACAGAGGAAAAGTCAGTAATCCTTAGAGATGACTTCCCAGCATGTTAATCATGTATTAGGCAGCTATGGTCTAGCCAGGCATTCTTTACCTTAAACAAAAAACCCCCTCCAAACAAAACCCCAAACAAAACGAAACCAACAACAAAAAAATCCACCACCAAAGACAGCTTTAGGAACAGTAGCTGGCACTGACTGAAAAAGACTTAACTGCAAAATGTAAGATGATTAGCAACCAGGAACTGAATGCCAATGTCACAGTTTGCAGCACTGATTGTACCAGAATTTGCTAACAAGTACTGTCCCATGCTCTCAATACACCCCCTCTTTCTTCTGGCCTGTCAGTGCAGGGTACACACTGCCAATCCAGGCTTTGGGGGTCTGTCCCAAGATGAAGAACTACCTTCCAAGCTGGCATGTTTCCTGCTTACCACAGACTATCTATTAATGTGGATTTAAATAGTAAAAAATATTAAGAGTGAACCCTGTTGCCAGGAAAAACGATTATTGCTAAGTCTGACGGTTGTTCTATCAGAATGGCAAACATTTAATTGCAACTAGGTTCAAATTATAATAATCCAATAGAAAAGCAGAGGACTATATAAAGCAGTACCTTTTTGTCTCATCCCCATCCACCTCCTCTTTACACGTCTCTTCTGTTTCCATCTCCTCAGCACACTGTTTCCCATTCTTGACTTTTTGCATGAGATCCCCTTTAAGGAACTCTGCTGCCTCTGGGGTTGGGAGAGCATGGTCAATGACAGTCACGTCCTTCCCGGCTTTCCAAAGCTTGTAACGATCTGGCTGGTACTTCCTCACAAACACATCCATGGAGATCTTCACCATGTCCTTCCGACATGAGCACTGAAGTCACAGAAAATATTAAAGTAAGGCCAAATACTCAACAATTCCACTCTGCATTTCTCTAGCACTTTGCTTTCAAGAGTTTAAGGAACAAAATCCCACACTACCATGTAACTGAGCCTCAGAACTCTCAAGACTCTTTACCAGGAAATCAAAAGGGTATCTATTAGCTTACTAAAAATGGCAGAAAAGCCAACAAAAGCCACAAAACAGAAAACCAGATGTTATCACAACAACTAGGAAACTAGGAAAGAAAGCTCATCAGTGTATTTACAGAGTTGCTGGTAGAAGCTGACTGTTTTAAAATGAGCTTATACAGAAACAGGGAGCCAACCCAGAGACTACAATGAAGGAATCAGAGCCACATAGACTCTGGGCCTACCCAGAGCAGTAGAGGTTCCCCTCATCCAGGCATGGTTACAACTAGTGCTTTAAAACATTCACTTCAGCTTCTGAAAACATAACCCTTGTTCCTAAGGCACCTCTACAGGGATATAACACTATTCAGTCAAGAGGTTCAGCCAAGACACGTATTTTGATAAGTCATTTAAGTTACCAAAGTCATATTCCAGGTTAAACAGTCAATAAAAAATGGTTAAAATCCTGGAGAAAAACAGTGATAAGCTCTGCCCATCAAGCATACTCTTTCATCTCTGAGAATACAACCAGTCCCCTGCTTTTCTTTGAAGCCTCACTTGGGCAGGAAGTTACACAAAAGTTACAAAACATGACAAAACATATTGCAAGCTATCCATGGTTGACACAAGGGCAGGAAGCACGACCTCACCTGAATGTTGCTAATTTGTGAGAAAGCAAACAGCAAACATCACATCTTAAAAGCCCTGAAACCACTCCCTTAGAATAAACAATGGGGGCTTAATCATGGCAACAGACCACTCACCAGCACCGACTGCTTCCCATACTCAATCCACCGAAGAGTAGCAAAGTTGGTAGATTCAGCACAGTTAAAGCCGTGGTTAAAGCCAGCATGATAGCTATAAGGAAAGGTTATCATGAACTCTCCAGCCTCCTGTGTCACCTAGAAGACAATTGAGACATCACAGTGTTATTCAGAATTTAAGAATGTACTTGATGAATATGATTAAAAGGAGCTCCTGCACCCCTCTCTGCAGCACACCCAAAAACCCCATTCACAGACGGTGGCTGGAGCTCCCTGCTCCAATGGATAGACTTGATACTGACCTTCACTATTTTGCTACTTAGGTTAAATATCTGTTTACTGAAAAGCCATGCTCAACTGTTTTTTTACTAAAACACAACACAACTGATCAAAATAGCACCAAAATGGTTATACATACAAAATACTCTGTGACCAGCTATAGGAAGTTTGTAAAGATGCTTATCTGTATCAGCTACAGGTTTGGCTGAACAGTATCTAAGGTCGAGTAAATTTCTATCCACACAGAACTTGGAAATTTACTCAACACTTCCCCACTGCAAAGGTTTATGACAACAAAACCCTTCAGCTGCCCAGGCACATGAGACAGTATTTCTGAATAAGAACTCAAAGACTACATCTTTAATATCTGTGTGTGGGAGTGGGAATGGCAGGTCATTACCTGAGAAAGTAAGGAAGTCTATAAAGTTATTAATGTAATTAAAAATTTAACAGGGAACAACTCTTATTTTCTATCGAGGAAGCAGATTGCAACAAACAAAATTAGCAAGGGCAAGTTTGGGGAAAAAAAAAAAAAGAACAATCTCACCTCACTGAATACACATTGAAACAGTGAAGTGAATCTAACACAGGAGGTAATGTTCAGTTTTAAGTCAAAAAATTAAAAGAAAAATTACAGAAAACCAAGCTCTTGTTTTTAGGAGCCCTTGACAGATTTTTCTGTCTCAAACTTTCAGGCCCCAACTGCCAGATAAATGGAAGTACAATAGGAAGGACTGCCTTATCCCCTGCCTGTTTCTATTTTCCTCTCTAAGCATCTGCTACTGGCTGCTGTCAGAAACAAGACCAGGCTGCAGGAACCTCTTGATTAAGCTGGTATAACCACGATTACTTTTCTACACCTTATCAAATGGAATTCCATATTTCTTCAGAATTGATGGAGAGATGAGAGTCATCTTGTGACGGAGAAATGCTTCACAGCTTTGGGCACTTCCTGGGAAAAAGCCTGTTTAAAATAAAGACAAGGAGAGATGTTACCATTGTGCTCAAACTACATTTATTTTTCAGCAGTTTTTATGAAAAATTACTGTCTAGACATTTTTCCCTACAAGTATGGACCACCTTATTTGAAGTGTGCTAGTTTGCACGCTGAAGAAAAATGACAGGTCCCCAAGATTTATCTTTTAACAGCTGCCAGTTTGAAAGAACATAAGAAAGACCTCAAATAGAAGGATCCTCCCCTGGCTATAACCTTCCAGTTTAATAATCAATAGCTAAGGATTTTCTCATTAAAGGTTAGACAGACCACAAGTTCATTATTTGTAACGTGACATTTCTCTTGTGTGTATCCTATAAGCAAACACTCAGAAGTAATGTAACCTATATTCTAAAAGGCAAATTATCAGTTCAGTCATGCTAGCGTGTGCTCTCTAAAAGAGCTGAAAACCCATTGTAGCTGTCCATCCCATCTTTAGAAAAAGTCAGGACATGAACTGCCTGATTACCTTTTGCAAGTCTCTCCAGCCGCTTCCCATGCTCTGGAGGGATAGAGTACCTGCAGTTGTAAGAAAAAGTCTGATAAGTAAAGTGACAACAACAAAATCTCAAAGGTTGACTGGAAATCATAAATCAGTCATCAAGGCGTGAATTACTTAAAAAAGAAATTCTCTATCTCTACACTTGTCATTTTCAAAGTTTGATATAAAGCTAAAAATCTTCATTGAGGACTTTTACCCTTCTATCCCAAGAAAAATCAACACCCAAAAGCTGACCATTTCTTTCAAGAACTTTTGCTCAAGCAATCAAGGAAGTAAAAAGCCTCATGTACATAATTAGCAGATGTGTGCAGCAAAACATGAATTGCAACGAGAAAGGGAAGAGCACTTCCTGAACTGTCTCAGTTCACAGCCGTGCAATCTCAGTATACTCAGTGCAAGGAGAAACACAGGGCAAGAGAGAAAATGGAATCACCTCTTTCAGCTGCTCAGACCAAGATGGGACTAAGTCAGATGCCACATCCTTAACACATGCGCAACTCATGGAGTGCTCTTTAGGGCTATGTCTCTCTCTCTACACACCTTTTTATGGGTGCCACAAAACTCCTGGTTGGTGTGACTACAATAAATAAATCAACCTACTTAGTCTGCTTTCACTCTGGAATACAGTGCTATATTCTGAATGTATTCCTTGCTAAACTAATCAAAGATACCAGCAAAGCTCACTTCTTCCAAGTACTACTGTAGAAGAAGCAATGGCCAAATAGTTCAACAGACTGAATTATTCTGTTTTATGTTTCCCTGCTACTGCCACTGCATGGGGTTGTTCATGGGTCACATTGTGCTAGCTATTATTTTTTTCTGCAAAGTTGTATTAAAAGGCAGCCAAAAATACTAGTTTCCAACAAAAGTGCCATGGAAACAATTGTTGAAGTTGCTTGAGAAATTAATTTGTGAACAGAAGGGCATGATTCACTCTTAAAATGCAAGCCATGCTACAAAGAGAAATTGAGGAGCCTCCCCTAAAAAGAGTCAAGAAACCTCAGACACTGGACAAACCACTCAGTGACATCCATATGATAAACAGCTACAGTTCAAAGTCTGTTAAAAACTGCCTGTTCCCCCAGTGCCTTTGTGACCATACCTCTGTATGGTTATTTTACAGGCTCAGGAAATGATAAGCAAGTTTGCCAAGTTTTGGCCCTACCACCACAGAGAGGATCCACGCTATATTGTAATTCAGAAGAACTCTCTATATCAGGACAGCAAACAGACCCTTTTAGAAGGTAACCAAGCAAATTCTACTGAGAACACGCACTACTTTGTAGTTCCTTACAGATTTCTAGTGTTCTTGGTATCAGATAGAACTGCAGTGCAAGACTGGAAAAATGGTAGCTATTTTAGTCAACTCTTAGCTTCATGAACTTTGACTCCACTATTTTATGGTATTGCTCTTTTACATTTAGAAGATTCCTTAGAAAATCTTACCATGACTTGGGTTCCCCAAAATGCAAGTAATTAATACTGTACAGATCCATGTCCTCAGTGTGCCAAGCAAAAGAAGTTTTCCACATGCCAAAATATAGATAAGGAGTATTCACTCCTTCAATGGTTATGCCACTTTCATTCTCCACGATATCCAGGATTGTGTTCAATCTGCCAATATTCCACGCATCTACATGCTGTAAAACACAAGCCTCATGTCAAGCAAGGATTACAAAGAACAAAACCACACAGCTAAGATGACAGTTTGCAAAAGCTAACAGACACTTGTGAAACAGCACATCACAGAATTACACAGCTCAAGCTGTGAGCTAGTTCACCTAAACCCAAAGTTCTGCACAGCGTAGCTTGCACGGTGATTGCTTACTGGCCTTTAAGGAGAGAAAGAAAGTTACCAGTCAACATAATCATTACAAAGGAGAAATAATCACGAAGCTACAGACTTAACAGGGAACAATAGCTGATGTTGATTGAGCTTGAGCTGATGTCTGAACTCTCTTGAACAAAACCACTTTTCACTCCAAACATCTTTTAAAAGAATAAATCATGGTAATTTAGGAGACAAGCAAGCAGAATGCAAACCATCTTCTGACAGTTATCATCATACCACCTAATGTCTACAGAGCTGTCCCACAAAAATACATTCACCAGTGGATACCAAAGCTGCATGCATCCACTGATCAACATTTCCAACTCTCATACGCCTTTCAGGACAAAGCAATGCTTGGGCAATAGTGGTTTTTGCTTTCTTAAACTAAACTACACTACACTGAAGTGCTAGCAAAGGTCCCTTAGAACGCTACTCCTGTCAGCCACCTACTCCAGAAGCTGGAACTATGCTAAGACTATCATTAACTCTTTGCAAAAGGTAAGAGTCAAATGCCACATTAGTATTTATGGAATGCAATACACCAGGATAACTGTTACCTGAAAACCAGAACCGTTTCCTTACCTTGTCGTAGAGCGTGCCATTAACGTCAGCCCCGTAGATGGGGGCATTGAACGTAAGATTCTTCCAGTATTTTCGTTCAAGATCTTCAAAGTCTGTGTACCGGGGTGTGCAGTACCTGAAAAAACCAAGAAAGGTACTAAAGACTTTGCAGTTTGATATCTGACAAGTCTAAACCAACATTTTCCTCAACTGGAAGAATGGAAAGCTGCAATAAAAATACTTAATGTGTGTTGTCAGCCAGACCCCTAAACTGCCAGAATATAAGTGAGGGCAGTCATGGCTCTGCTTCTGTGACATTTGGGAACGGAAGTATCAGGAAGAAAATTACTTTCCCCGTTTCTCAGTTTACTTTCAGTTTTGCTTTACCGACTTTTCCGGGGTCAGAACAATTTCACCTTCTAGCTGTAGCTACTTAGTAACAACAACGAAGTCAAAACCAGAAATGATACAAAGAACAACTTAAAAAAAAACCAAACAAACAAACCCTAAGTTTTCTGCCACTGTGAAACTAGCAAACCTTCACAGACTCACCATGGTCAAACATGCTCTGTTTACCAGCAAAATACATGCTCTTGATGCCCATTCCCTGCTAATATACTGGACTATGTGTAGCACTGGGGGATCAAATTTAATCTTAACACCAATTTAATGTGTGCCTATATACATAGATTCCACACAATTACATATATAACATGAAACAGTAACTTCCACCAAATTATTCTATTAAACAGAATTCTAAAATACCTGGTCTGTACTGCTTTTGAAAGATAAAACAAGCTTTTGTTTCGGAGTGACTGCAGCTGGCAATTCCAATGTTATTTCTAAGTAGTTATTGCAAAGGCTATTTTGCTCCAACTCCTTTTTAAGTGACCTTGATCTCATTTTTTATGTCATGAACATTCCTTTCTCCACTACTCAATAAGCATTTCAATGGTCTAGCTACTGGGGACAGACAGACAGGAGCCCACAGCACACAAAGTTCTGCTGCCATTACGCATCATCTTGCTGCACAGGTGACAAAGGTCCCCATGCACACAGCCCGCTGTACAAGCAACCTCATCTGCCCAGGGCATGACGCTCACACTGCTGAGCCCAGGCCGCATGGAGGACCTGGCCCCTGTGGATGCCCCATCCCTTGGAGTGCTCAAGGCCTGCTTGGATGGGGTCCTGAGCAACCTGTCCTTGAGAAAAGAGTCCTTGACCCTGACAGGGTGGGGAACCAGATGATTTTTAATGCCTCTTCCAAGCCAAACCATTCCATAACCCTACGTGCCCGGGACCGGCCGTACTTGTCACTGTTGGCGATCCTGCGGAACTCGCGGACCGTCATGGCCTTCTTCTGGATGTTGTACTGCGTGAAGAGCCCGGACTGCCCTGTCACCACCTGCTGGATGGGCGCGGGGATGACGAGCTCGTCGATGTCATCGTAGCACTGCCGCGGCTTCCACTCCTTAGGCGGCACGATCTGCGGGGACACACGGGCCGGGAGCGGCGGCCGCGGCCGGGGGCCGCGGGCAACGCGGGG
>VWZT01012517.1:30512-48280 GCA_013397055.1 Pachycephala philippinensis
TATATATATATATATATGTATAAATGCCTTTTATTCTTTCCTTTTGCTTTCCTATTGCAAAGCCTCTAATGTGCTGAGCTAAAGGTGGGTGGCTTTAAAAGAGGCTGATTTCATTAGGTTTTTATTGTGTTTAAAATGTGGTTCCATTTATTGTGCTAAACACTTGGCAGCCTTTGTCACGTCGTGTCTTATGAAGGCTTGGAAATGAGCACACGCATAGAAAGCTGCATCAATTTCCTCCCCCCCCAGTCCCTCCCCAAGCAATATAGGTTTGTTTCTTTAGCTGGCACTTAATCCTTCCAAACTTGGCCCCCTTTCCGAAATTAACTCATCGAATAATGGACATGCTCCATTAAAGTGATGAAGATAAAAACTCTGCCAGTGACTGACTTAGTAAGAAAACCATCTCATTCTCAGGCCAAAAGAACACACTTGAGCTGTGACAAAGGATCTGTGTAATTGAGAGCCAAGACTCCCCTCCCATTTATTTCCACAAGTTGGTATTCTTTGACTGTCCACGTTTCTTTTTGTACTTGGGAAATGGGTCGTGCATTTCTAGCAGAAAGATCTAAAATTAAAAATAAATTTTAAAAAAATGTACTGTGGAAATTTCCAGAAAGGTTTTCCTTCATCTATCCAAAGACATGCATGTTTTTCACATATATTTGTTGTATTAAGATTTTAATTTACTGACAGTTGGTGCTTTGATTACAGATCCAGACAGGGAGTCAAGTTCACGTATGTTTGGTTCCCAACTCTGTGACTGACTTTAAGTGTATTATGAGGAAAGACAGTTATTCATTGATTTTCATAAAAAAACCAACAGAAACAACAAACCAACAAAAGTAGCACTTGTTCGTGTCTCCTGAGAGCTGAAAGGAAAAATAACTAATACCTGTCAAGAAGCATTCGTATTCATATGCTGCTGTGATGAGGTGCAAGTATACAAAATATCACATTCAATCCACATTTTAAAAAATAAACTTTGTGATTAAACAAATATTTTTTTCCGTGTGGAAACAGAAATAACCTGAAAAGTACTATGGTGATGCCCCTCAGGTTTTTTGCTGGGATGCTGCCAATGTCTCAGACCTAACGCTTTAGAATTTTTCTTTGGACTGTGATGGAGAGGAAAAGTCTTCTTTTTATATTAATCCATAAAAGGAAAGCTGGGCCCAATACCTGTGTGGGATCTTTCTCCCAGAGAAGCTGTGTGTCAGAGTAATGGCCCCTGACCTGTGTGCTGTAGTTTGTATTCTGCCCAGGAAACGTTCTGACTTTCCTCATGAACGTAGAAAATTAAAACCCCTTAAAACTAAAGAGACTGTGGCTGCAGTCCAGGTTGGCAGGGAGAGCAAAGAAAGATGCTGCTCACATTACTCACTCATTACTTCTGCCTATGAGCCATAAAGGCTGAGAGCTGCAAGGACAGAAAATCCAATAATGGAAGAAAAATAAGAGCCTGTGAATTAAAATGACCCCAAATACCAAAAGTCAGATAGAGTAGATATCTTGCTAGGCATCAACAGGCACAAGAGTGTCCTCTAGATTAATTTTATCTGTTTTTATACACTTTAAGACCATAAAAGAGGATTATCTCATTGAGTCTGACCTCTGGCATAACGCAGGCAATAAAAAATGCATTCAGTTGCTGCTGCATGGAGACCACTAATTTGTGTTTGACTAATGGAGTTATTTCAGTAGAGCAGCCCTTCTTGGCCTTGAAGATTCAGTGCTGGTGGAGTCCACTTCTCTTCTGAGCAGACAGCAAACTGCAGCTTGGCCAACACTCAGGGTGGGACAAGTGCTCCCTTGCAGCTCCTTCCCCAGGGACAACCCCTGTGGTGTGAGTGCAGTGACCACTACTGGTGCAGGAGCCACAGCAGGAATTCGGGAGCCATCCTCACCCTCCCGTGTCCCTGTGGCACCTCCTTCCACCTGCCAACACAAGCATTGCTCAACTGCACGCCCAACAGGTTAAGGGAGATGATCAAAATTAAATCAGTTCAGTGCCTGGGTTTTTGTTGGCTGGATTGTGCAGCCTGGGGAGGGATAAATGATGGGAGATCTCTCAACAGCAGTGTTGTTTTATGCCAGTTCAGATTAGCATACACGAACCTGCTGGTTTGTGTTATTTGGCCATTTCTAGTGATTTCAGGTCTTTCTGCAGCTGAGTGATGTCAAGAGGCTGAATCTCACCAAGCAATACCACCCAATGTTCATAAATTATTATATTGAAGGAAATTGCAATCAAACACTGGGTATTGCTTATGACATTTGGCATACCAATTAGTCCACAGATAACATATCCTGTATGTTTCCATGAAACGAACCAGAATTGTTTTCCCCAAGTGACAGAAATACAAATCAAAACGATATTCTGTCCACATGCTGAAAATGCAGTGTTTCTTCACACGCTTTAAAACTGAGTATCATCCTCCCTCTCTCCCCACTTTTGGGTCTTATGCAGCAACATGTTCTCAGATGTGTGGCAGTCACTTTTACCTGTTATTAGTAGTCCATGCCATGAGCATGGCCTAGAAAAACACCCAGCTTCCTACATCATCAAATCCTCCCAAATAAACCCAGTTCTTAGCCTACCCACTACTGATAGGAGAGCTGTTGCCTCCATTTCTCTCACAGACAGTGCCCAAGGCACAACAATACAAGTGTCAAACTCCGTGTTCGTGTAGAATTAAAAAACTCAGGGAAGGAAAGATGAAGATCAGGTAAACTCCGTGCTATTTCAGCATCCAGGAGAGGGAGGAAATCAAAATGATACCTCATAGCAGCACAATAAAACAAAAAACTGTGCCACATAATTTCTTGCCCTTTCTGTATTATCTTTAATTATGTATACATATTTTCTGTGACTGTCACCAGAGCACTCTGTGGCATGCTACTGGCCCGCCTCACAAACTAATTGACCAGAAGCATGACTCCTCTCTCAGCTGTATTTAGTCATACTAAAGTGGAAGATTTAATCAGCTTTAAAATAGGCATCTCAGTTCCTTCCTCCATGAATATGGAGAGATACCTGGTCCTTTCCCCCAGGCCTTACCTACCTCAGATAACTGTAACTCCTTCTCCCCCTCACTGCACCCCAAGGGATTTACCTAAAGCTATTGGTTATAGAGGATGGTTATTTACGTATCTCAGTTTAGTCACCTAACCTCTTAGAGGACTGGTCAGGTTAAACTAATCACGTTTGATGAGACTAATTGTAAGCTTAACTGCATGCAAAAAGCCTCACTTGTGTTTCTTCAATACTTTTGACATCAGGCTATCACAGCAGAATTCTTTTGGTCTTCCCCTTTTTTTTCTTTTTTGAGCATAGAGGTGGTTAAAATTTCACTCATTATGAGTTTTCAATTACACGTTTCATCAAGTTTCCATGGTAGAAGAAAATTGGAATTTTTAGCAAATAAATAACCACGGGGTTTGACCAGCAGTGCAAGACGAAAGTTCTTAGAAATATAAAACTTGGTTTAGTAATTTGTTTGTATTTTTACATATTTAGTATCAACTTTACCAAAATATAAGAATCATTTTATTATTACTATTGATTTTCCTTAACTTTGTGTATGGATTTGCAGAATAGAGATTAAGCATCAGGGGCAGTGCCCTACCAGAAGACAGAATGATGTTTTTCAGCCTTAAGACAACAATCCTAATTATAGGACACAATTTAAAATCCTGTAGCACATTTTTTTATAGGAAAAGGTATTAACCTGATGATCCTGCCAATCCCCAAACGAAATGCCTAATTTATTTTGTTGAAGAAATATTGTCTTCGTAATTAAACTTGTTATTAATTCTTCACACACCTTTCTTCTGCCTTGAAAGTTTGATTTGAAAGGATTTCTGTTTTGGTGTTGAATTGGTAATTTTGGTTTATAGCCTATAAGAACTTTGGGAGTGTAGAATGAATACAATGTTTTTTTAGGTTGTCTTTGTTATTATTGAGTGAGGTCTGGTGAAGCATTGTGCCACGTCAACCCTCTGAACACAGCCTGGAAGAGAAATGTATTGGCCATCAGTAATTACAGGTAGAGGCTGATGTTTCAGGGCATTAGAGAGGATCCAAATCGTGCCTGTGTCATGCCATGTTCACCCACCACTCTTTGCTAAGGCAAGCTGGCAGGAGTCACCCTCAAACAGGGTGTTCCTCCCTGTCAGTGGATTCCCAGCTCCCTCCAGAGCCTCGGTGTTCCCTTTCTGCTGGGTTGTGAGTGCTCAGTTCTCCTTTCGTGGTGCTGGACATGATGGGCTGTGACACCTCTCATCTCAGCAAAGAGCAGTCTCAAACAATACCCAGAGACGTCACTTAGAGCCTGCCAGCTGGAAGAGAAATTGGATGGCACAGATGGAAATGTGGCCAATGATGGTCTATTTTTATCAGTCCAACATAACATCAGTTCTCTGAAGTGCAAGCTACCTTATGGTTCAGGATGGAGGCTAAAACCTTTAATACTTTCATAGCTGGGTGTTATCCCTTTCATTCTAGTACAACCGTATGATTTTACATGATGCAGCTTCTCATCTACCTGAACACAAAATAAAACTGTGAAGAAGAGCTCTTTTGACCACTCCAAAATGAAATGCACTGTTCATTTGTTGTATAGAATCACAGAATCACAAAAAAAATTGTTTGGATAAGCCCTCTAAGATCATCAAATCCAACTGTTCCCCCAACATTGCCCACCACTAACCCATGTCCCCAAGTGCCACATCTGCACATCTTTTCAATCCCTTCAGGGATGGGGACTACACCACTGCCCTGGGCAGGTCCGTTCAATGCTTAACAACCCTTTCCATGGAGAAATTTTCTCTTATATCCAATCTAAACCCCCCCCTGGTGCAACTTGAACCCATATCCTCTTGTCTTTTCACCTCTTATCTGTGTGAAGAGTCCCCCTGGCTGCAGACCCCCCCCCGGCTGCCCCCTCCTGTCAGGGAGTTGTGCAGAGCCACAAGGTCCCCCCTGAGNGCCCAGAGCTGTCCCCAGCACTGGAGGTGCCCCAGCAGTGCCAGCACAGGGGACGGGCCCTGCCCTGGGGCTGTGTCACACCATGGCTGGGACAGCCCAGGGGCCACTGGCCTCCTGCCCCCCTGGGCACCCCTGGGCTGATGTCCAGCCGCTGGCACCAGCACCCCCAGGGCCTTTTCCAGCTTTCCAGCCCCTCTGCCCCAGCCTGGAGCTGCAGGGGTTGGTGAGACCCAAGGGCAGAATGCAGCACTTGGCCTCATTGAACCTCATAAAATTGGCCTTAGACCAGGTGCCATGGACCATTCCCATCCCTGCTCCTCCTGATTCAGTGGTAAAGAGGTCAAGCTGTTTACCACACAGTCTGATGACCTGACATGCACCACCAAAAGTGTCTACTGCCCTGGCTTTGTGTATTTCCTCTTCCCTCGCATGCTTCAGCTGTTCTTCATAGCACATTAGAGGATTGCTGTCTTTATTAGTCACCAATAACACATTAATACATTCCTTCTCCTATTACCTCGGACACTAATTTGGTGGAATTGGATACTGACAGTACATTGATGTTGTTAAGGTTAATGATCCAGAGATTTACAAGAGAAGTCACATTAGAAGTCAAATTGATTGTAATAATTGTTTCAGTGAGCAGTGTCAACATTAAGTACAGTGTGTTGTGCTGTGCCATTCGGGGAGGCCCCGTGGCTGTAACAATCACTGCAGCGCTCTCCACACCCCCTCCTTACAAGACAATTCACGCTGAAATAGGTTTAGGTAAATGCAGCTCTAATAAATGGATGCCTAAGATGTTCTAAGATATGAGACACTGTGTTTCTAGTCCCTGCACATTATTTTGCCTCCGAGCATATTTTGTACTTCCACTCGATTCGGAGGAAATCGTTGCTTTTCTCAGGCAGGGTCGAGCAGAAAGCAAAATTTGGTGGTTATTGCCTCCTTTTGGCCTGAATTGTGAGGCAGTACAGAGTACTTCTGCTGTTCAGTCCTAAATTTTTCTCAGACAAGTGACTGCTTGGCAGTTCAGATGCTCTGCAATTAAGCTGCTTTAAATATTTAAGCTTCAATATAGTGTGTGAAATAATTTTCCTGTTAACGTTGCTCTCATACTGACAGTGGCATGCAGGAACTGCAGATGAGATGCTGTCAGAATCTCACAGAAATGTCACCCTTGACCAAAAGGACGTGTGATTGCCTCCGTGCAGCTATTAAAACAAACAGCTCGTTATTTTTCACATTGCAGATCTTGTTCCTTCCCTTGCCTGCTACTCTGTGCATTGCTGCTCCTTCTTCTTCTTGCATTTTTCCTTTCTCACTCAGGATGTTGATCCTGCGACTTGCAGAAGTCACTGCTGAGTGCTGAGCAGCACCGTGAATGGTGAGATGAAAGGTGCTTGTCATGCTGGAGTCCTGAGCAGTCATCCACACACCCACAGGGTTTGAGTCACCCTCTCCTGCTCTCGTCGTGTCTCCCTGACTGTGGGGCAATCACGACATCGCTGCTGGTGGTGAGTTATGACTAAAGCTGAATGTCAGGAAATGAACCTCTCGTGCTTCTGACTAAAATTTCCTCCACACGTCTCTGTTTGTTTCTCAGTCTTACTTGCAATTTCTCAAGACCTCAACCAAGCCATGTATTTTTCCAGGAAAATTCCAATTTTAGCAACAGCAGCAAACATTCCATGGAAAGAGGAAAGCTCTCAGTAAAAACCATGTGTCTGCTTTGGCTCTGATAAAATACACTAAATGCATTCATCTTCCCTTCTTCCTTTCTCCCATTACCAGTTTCTCTTCTTCCTCAACTAGTTTACATGCTGTAATTATGAAATCATCTTTAAGGTCTCTTCCAACCCAAACCATTCTATAACTCTATGATTTTATGTCTGCAACATTGATATATCTGCTAGTCACTCCTGACACTTCTTATAACCAGTGGGAAAAAATTAAACATCTTGGCATGATTAGTTGCAGCCTAGAGTGGATGAAGTGCAGCCTAAAATGAATGCTGGGTTCACAGCCTCTAAGCACATCTAAGCCTCCAAGCAGTGTGAAACTTATGGGTTATTGTGATCATAATTATTGTGGGCATGGACAGATGGCTACTCATGTGACCAAGAAGGCCAATGGCCCCTGGCCTGTCCCAGCACCAGAGTGTCCAGCAGGACCAGGGCAGGGCCCGTCCCCTGTGCCGGCACTGCTGGGGCACCTCCAGTGCTGGGGACAGCTCTGGGCCCCTCAGGACAGGAGAGACACTGAGGGGCTGGAGCGTGTCCAGGGCAGGGAACGGAGCTGGGAAGGGGCTGGAGCCCCAGGAGCAGCTGAGGGAGCTGGGAAAGGGGCTCAGGCTGGAGAAAAGGAGGCTCAGGGGGGACCTTGTGGCTCTGCACAACTCCCTGACAGGAGGGGGCAGCCGGGGGGGTCGGGCTCTGCTCCCAGGGAACAGGGACAGGAGGAGAGGAAACAGCCCCAGGTTCCACCAGGGGAGGTTTAAACTGGGTATTAAGGAAAATTTATTCATAGAAAAGGTTGTCAAGCACTTGCACAGGCTGCCCAGGGCAGTGGTGTAGTCTCCATCCCTGAAGGGATTGAAAAGATGTGTGGATGTGGCACTTGAGGATGTGGTGAACAAGTTGGATGCTGGGTGGATGGACTTGATAATCTCAAAGGTCTTTTGAAACCTTAATGGTTTTATGATTCTATAAAGGCAATTGGGGTGAAAACAATCTGCTTTTTGTGCATAGATTCCTAGACTAATGAGGTTGTATTATGCCTTCTGTCTGTGCCACACCTACTAAAAATGTGGTTTTCCTCTACTCCTGCCCAGAAAGGCTGCACGGTTTATGTCATGCTGTGGCAGGCTGTGTTTGCTGTGTGATGAGGAAGGTCCACTGCACCATCTTTCATCAAGCAGCTGTGTTTTAGCCACCAACATCTGAAGAACTGGCCCATGGGTTTGGTATGTCTCTAAGTACCACCACACGTAAGAAGCAAACCCAAAACTCGTCGCATTTTGGATCTCACCACTGTTTATATAACACATCAATAACACGCCAAACACTGTCTTTTGCTCTGTGCAGCATGTTGTACAGCTTGCTCTCTGCACCATAGGCTTGTTTTGTGGATGATGTGTAAGCTGGGATATTACTTTTAAAATGTATTTCAGTGGCATCATGTATTCTGCAAGAGGCCTGTCAAAATACAGTGTCAAGCTCTCATATGTCACATAAAAACTGTTTGATGTTCTCCTCACTTGAACTCCTACTTTGCATTATAATTAGGAGAGATCTTGACTGGGTGAACTTGTTAGCTTTTTACATGCACAAGCCTAAGGACACTTTAATTAAAGTCAGAGGGAAACTTGAAAGCACAGGCAGCAAGAAAAAAATATAATAAGACTAAAAATAACCTATTCAAAACTGCTGTAGAGAAGGCAAGGGACAGGACATGTCACAAGCAGGGAACATTATGAACTGAGGGAGTTGAACCATTCCTTCCCCAGCAGTAGGACATAATAATTATAAATATAAATCATGCTGCACTTGTCATATGACAGCACTGGAAAAGCAGAATGACAACATTACTGGCCAGTAAAACTGTTTGAGAAAGAGAAAAGGGGTTTTTGGTGGTTTTTTTTGTTTGTTTTTTTTTCTTTTGCAAAACCAAAATTATTAGTATTAATTATTTTAGAGAGGAAGGGAGATTCCCAAAACAGTGTTGGGAAAAAGAAAACAAACCACAATTGTCGTTTTTCATTTGGTGGAAATAATCTTCCAAAAATTACCTGTACAGAAAGAAGGAAGCATCAGCACCGCCCTGAAGGAATATTTCAATTTTCAATTTTTTCTGATTTCAGTTTTCTTGTGGAAAATCAGTTTTACAGCAAATCTGGAATTTTTCACATAGAAAATATTTTGTTCTGTTTAATAAGTAAAGGATTAGATAATGATGCCATGTCTTTTTTTCTGTTTTTTTGCTTGATTTCTTTTTTCAATCCAGAGCTAGCATTTCACCTTTTCCTGATTTTTGAGCTGTCTTAATTATTTTGTTCTTGCCTAGCTACTCTTCTCTCCTTCAACATCCATATCTCACAATTTCTTTCTAAATAAATAAATTAGACAGCACAAATGTAAATTTTATTTTCCAAAGCTCCAGATACAGACACCTCACACATTTTCTTTACTCTCCTTTATCTCCTGTACTGTGGCTATGACTCACACACCAGTGGATCAGAAAGGTATCCTGTTGCAAGGCTTAAATGTTCCTCCTTGTGCAAGTCCCACCTGCATGAAAAGTCCAGGGTTCCAATAATTCTCAGTATAACTGATTATTTAAGATGGGATTCATATCACAGATTTTCACTTTTTCAGAACAGTGCAGCAAATCTTTAGCCTTGTCCTTATTCAAAAGAGCACTGATGTCATCATTCCCTCACTTCTAAACTCTTTCAGAGTGCAGTATTGAATTTGACAGTCCTGTTTCCTCTCTGTGCTTGTTCACCTCCTTGTATTTTTGCTTTCTCACCTCCTTTTACAGCTCATTCTCGTGCACCTTATTTGCAGATTTAAGCAGGCACAGGTTGAGGTTTTTGTTCTCATATTCCATGCCCTGACTTGTTTGGGACTGGTCTTGGCTCTCCGGGTTCAGGATCCACTTCCATTTTTCTTGCTCTAAAGCCCTTCTTCAGGGTATGTTTTAGTTCTTATTCTCTTCACCTCCTTTTGTCTGGGAGAAATAATGGGATATCATCTCACTAACAAGCAGTGCTGGAGGGTCCAAGAACCAAATGCACATTTGTGTGAGAGCTGCAAAGCTATACCCAGTGTCAAAGATTTGTCCTCCTCAGAGCCTTTGACAACGACTTTTATGACTTTTTTACCAGAGAAACACTGCCATGCCTCTGTTAATCTCCCACAACAGGTCGGTTCCTGCTTGTTTCCACAGGAAAACAGGCAGCCAGAGCCCTGTCTGGGAGTCGCTTTGAGTCACCCGTCACTGTCTCTAGCTGAGCACTAATGTATGTATGTAAATCCACCTACACCCGTGCATAACCCACAGAGGCAGTGTGACAGAAGCTGTGGCAGGTCACAACCATAACCCCATCTGTTCGCAGCAGCCACTCGCTGAATACATTTGAAATTTAATACAAACAAAATTAAGACAAGGTTGCAACTGGCTGAGGTACGAGAGATTGAACACTTCGCCTGTTCCAACGTCTTCCCAGACATCCCCAAGAATAGAATTTTTATAACAAATACCTTCTCAGAAATATTATTAGTTTTAGGATTTTAAAAGCATGCATCTTCGAAACTTATTCAATGTCTTTGAATCCTTGTTATGTCAACATAAATAATAATAAATATGTTCCATAAAAGTGTTGCTTGATTCACCTCAAAACACGTCAGGGGAATCACTTGAAAAGAAAACCCTTCCCTGGAAGTGTTCAAGGCCAGGTTGGATGGGACCCTGAGCAACCTGATCTACTGGAAGGTGTCCCTGCTCATGTCAGAGGGGTGGAACTGGATGAGCTTTAAGGTGCCTCCCAACCCAAACTATTCTGTGATTCTACAACATGGCTAAAAGCCATTTTCAGCGTGAATTCAATGCACGCTACTGAGTCGGCAGTGTCATGTGTAATGAAATGAGATGTATAAAGTTGCTTCCTCATCTAGACAACTTTACACATTGCAAATATGAAAATAAACTAGCATATGAGATTCTCAACTGGGGGAAACTAAAGAAAACGTGAAAAGATATGGAAATCCTCTGCCAAGCTGGCTTGCGTGTGAAAGATATTATTATTATCTACCAAGAAATACATCCAGCTGTCAATGCACTCTTCTGTTAGAGCTGACAGTCACACAGGAGAAGGCCAAGTTAGCTCTCAGAAATGCTGGAAGCTTTGTGATATGTGAATAAAGGATACATAGTACCACTGCAGATGTAGTCAGTTAAATTATAACACCCTGATCACTGAAAGAAGAGGCTACCTTGTGAGCGCAAAACAGGACAAAAACCAACCCTACAAAATCAGTATCCTGGCTACATACAGCCAAGGACATCAGGAATCTGGGTCAGCATGAGAGCTATTTGGGAAAAAGCAGAGCAGGCAAGGAAAGAGATACCTTAAGTGCAAATCCTTGCAGAAGATAAACAAGAGCAGAACAGGGAAGAGATCATTTCATTCCAAACTGCTCAAAGTATACAAATACTTGGACATCTGGGAAAGAGACAAACTGCTCGACATAACTAGTGGGATAGGGCAAGCCGTGTAGTACTTCAGATGTCAAAGTATCCCGAACCATTTCATTTCAGACTGCAATCCTAATTTTCTGGCAGGGAGATTTGTTAATTATATGAGAGTGGGAATTTGGTCACACCGCATCTCCACACTTAAGCCATAAGCTTGACAGATCAAATTTCCGAATTTCATAAATGAGCTCGAGCAAGTCTTTGACAGAAGCCTGGTCCAAATCTCCAAATTGAATTGTAGAGACTTGCAGTGCCTATAGCTGGAAATATTTTAAGATTGACTTAGCTCCCCCAGGACAAGCCACATATGGTGAAGCAAGTTAAAGTGTTTGAACTGATACAAACTCAGCCTTCAAACATATAATGGGTGGAAAGATTATTGCATTCTAACTTCCAATTACTTTGTTTGCACCAAACCCAAGACAAACAACGGGGAGTACATATTAATGAAATGCACTCCCCCATGAGACAAGATAAGCAGGACATAAAAAGAGAAGAATTTTTTCGTGATTTTAAACTTCCTGAAAGGTCTTCACTAAGAACTCAACCAGGAGGTATCTTGCTGTCACAGGAGAAATTCACACTTATCCCCACTGCGGGGTACATTGGATGACTCTTTGATACTGAGGAAGTTAAAAAACAGCTCTCCAAGACCAGGATGGATGGTACTTTGAGCAATCTGGTCTATTGGAAGGTGTCCTTGCCCATGGCAGGGGCTTGGAACAAGAATATCTTGAAGATCCCTTCCAACCCAAACCATTCTATGATTTTATGAACTTTCAGAGAGCTGTGTCTCAGATCTGCAGAGAACCTAACTCTGTACAGGTTGGGAAGTTCCTAGATCTGTAACGGGAGGCACAGAGAGTGGCCCCAGGGCTAGCTAAAGTTTGTTCCTCCTACACAGCTACTTTCTGATGTTTGCCCGCTTATACCCAGAATATAAAATAAACATAAAATAAAATTCTGCCATTGCTGTGAGGGTAATATTTTAGATCTGGGCTGCAAATGTTATTTTTTCTCATATTAATAAGCTCACTATGGATTTTATCTGGTTCAGAGGCAGTGGTCAATCCAGTCATTCCTAATGTTATTTAAAAGGTTAAAACTCTCAAATAAATCTTCAGTAGACTTAACTGTTATGCTCAGATTATAAAAACTATTGTTAAGGTCATGTTTTATTTTTAAGTCTTCTTCAAAAATGTTTTTTAGTGTGTTCATTGGTTTAATACTGCCTGTTTTCTGTTGAAAATCTATAGCCATAGAACAGAAAGCTGGAACTTTTCTAAAGAAGCCTTTGGCTTCTTTTAGCACTGACTTCATTCTATTCTTTCATTTTCTTGATGACATAAAATTTACTCCAGGATCCCATTGCAAAGGTTTTTGCATCAAACAAATCATCATCAACCACAAATCTCCAAAGGGTCTCAAGAGAGAAATAAATGAATAAATAAGCAGAAGGCACTCCAGTAGATAAAAGGCAATGAGGAAGGGATCAGGCAGTGTAGGTCAGAGCATTTGCTGTGGTTTGTTCTCCCTATAGGGATGTTTGACAGTGGAGGGCAAAGACAACCTGATGTAGCTGGATGCAGCAATCTGACATGGCATGGGAAATGATGTCTGGGTGCTGGAGAGGCAGAAATACTGGGAAATCTGTTCCTCAGGAAAAGCCTGAAGTATTCTGATTTCCTTAGCATGGTACAACTCTTCTCCTTCACTGTCCTTGTTTTCCTGCTTGTGTGCTTGTGAGAAACAGATGGACTGAGCATATTATTACCCTTTCTGCCTCAAGCACTGAAATCTGGATCTTTCTGCAAAGCGAGAGGTCTTGGAGGTAAAACTATTGCCTCTGTATAATTAATTTTTATTTATATTCCTTTATCTGGAATTCTTGCATCTAATTTTTATTATGTTATTCTCTTCAATGAAAGGAAGAGCTTACCAATAATATCATCATATATCAATTGTTTCCTTCTGTGTGTGTGTAGAGAGAGGGAAGGGGAAGTCCTGAAGGCCAGCATGTCCATGCCTGGAAAACCTGAACACTTACCCAGAACAACTACTGAAAACTCTTGACACTCCACTATTGCAATATCAGTTTAGGTTTTTACTTTGCACGTGGGTCAGCAGACCTCAGGATATCCCTTCCCTGCTCTGAGAGGTGATGACAACACCAGATTTAGGTGCTCAGCCTTCGGTTTGCCTGGTAAGAGAAAGGAGGAGCAGACTCATGCTCTTCTCCCCTGAGAGGTCAAACATCAAACCAATACTTCATGGCTTACAGAGTTACCACTCAGAGACCACCCTTGTGAGCTCTTAGCCTGCTGCTGGTGTGGGATCCTCTTGTCTTAATCAGCAATTAAGGGCATTAAGGTAACTTTCATTACATTTGATTGTGTGTGAACTAGAAGTGAACACGACAATAATAACCACAGTGCAGCTGACCCACAGAAAATTGTTAATCTGTGGTATTTTCCTTAAACATTTGCTTCATAGAATTTCACCAAGAGATACACTTCTTGGCTTTGCCATAGCTCTCCCATGTGACTTAAAAAGTTTGGACCCAGTTTCTAAGTCTTTAAAATGAGTGAATGATTCTCCAGCACAATTTTCTTTCTGCCTCAAGGTGTTTGTATCCAGAGAACAAAGTTTTTGGTTGCAATAGATTTTCAAATTATGATAAAGAACATAATATATGCATTAAGTCTGTAAAGCATTTTTTTTCTTTCCCATTCAAGATGTATTATGGTCATCAAATACAGCAAGAACACTAATTAGATTGACTTGTATGACTTCTTGTGTCTATCAGAGCAAGGCAGAGATCATCTGAGCCATTTCTTCTGGAGGTTTATGAGACAAAAAAATCTTACTGTTTTTAGACAGAAGTTGCATAAAAACACTTTATAAGTGAGCTTATTGGCTTCCCACACATACGTAAAGAGGAAGCAAGACACAGAAATATTAATCATTTTGTCAGGAAATCCATAATTCTATAGCTATACTTAAAGTGAGAGCAAGTTCAGCAAGTCACAGGCTTTTATCAAAGTCAAAAAAGCTTGAGAAATGGGATCTCACTACCAGGGCTCTGCAACAACAGAAATGGAACTAGAGAGTGATTATCCTTCCCCTTCCTCCCCCTTCTTCCAAGGAAATGAAATCTTCAAGACGAAAGGATTAAACTGCAAACTACTGGTACAGAAATGGAAATTTCTTCCTGATGATGATTTGCATATTTTCCATATACACTTTATCACGTCTGGAGCTTTTGGCGCCCATGCTCGAGGCTTTGATGTGGGTCAGCAGTTGGCAGGGGCCAGAAGAGAACAGCACTGAAGACACTTTGACTCCTTGCAAGTGCACCAGACCAACATTAATGGCAATAATCCCATTAGAGCATGGTCACATTGAAACGGTCACACTTAAGTAAGTGCAGGGAAGTTACTGAGCCTAAAATGTCATCAACTACTTTTATAGTCCAGATTTCTACCTTTCAGCCTCTTCCTGCTATGGGAGAGGGCCTAATTTTCATGATTGATCCTTGCCACAATGCCTCTTAGTTTTACCTAAATGATCAGTTTGATTTAAACCAACAGGATGACTTTCAAAGTTTGAGGCTAAGTATGTCAAAAAGTTTGGAAAAAAACCCTTTTTTAGCTATGGCTGCAGATATAAAGCTCATTTTTGAACCTGTATCAGGTGAAGTCAGTTCTGAAATGCTTCTAAATCATTCCTCTGCGACATTAGCATCCTATGGAGGAGATTTATTCCTTTGCAACTCTCCATATTAAATACTATTATGTTGTTGTTTAGATTATAAACCAATGCCCAAGGGTATCTTTTTCTCTTCCTTTCTCTAATATGTTTGAAAATAGTTACATGGACAAAGAAGACTGGCTTAAAGTTACAGCAAGGTCATAAAAATGGAAAACACCAGAAATTAAATAATTCTTCACCTTAACTCATCCCTTACTTGAGTTCACTTAGAGTACATGCCTTCCTGAAGGTCCTGGAGGAGAATGTGTTTGTTATCCATCAGACTTGAGGGAGAAGGCAGCAAAATAATGTACACCAGAGGGGCAAAAAAGCCATTCAAGAGAAAACCTTTCATGAAAAAAAAAAAAAAAAACCAAAAAAAAACCAGCTTTGTTTTGTACAAAGCAAAAATACTTCAGGTGAATTAATCTTCAGTAATGTGTCATGCACAGAGATGGTGAGAAACTGCATGAATTCTATTTTCTTCATCACATTCACTCCAGTGAGGGATTAAAACTCAGAACCACAAATACATTTGCAAACTGAAGTGAAAAATACATCAGTAGACCTCAAAAGAAGAATTTCCTTTTAGCAGCTTTAAAATTTGACTTTCTCTTCTATTTTTTTTTTAAGTACAAATGTATTCAAATTTTAAAGTAAAAATATAGGTTAGTAAAATTCCAAATGTTTCCCTTTCTGTAAGTGTCCAAAAAATTTGATTTTTTCAGTGTTTAAGTATCTGACCAGAAAAAACCTATCTCAAATTCAAACTGACTCGCTAACTCATCCCTTCAGGCTCCAGGGACAGGAAATTCTGTCTTGCTGAGAAGATCCCAAATTCTCACAGGTTCACAGAGTACGATTCAATCTCTTTATATTAAAATATTTTGAGACATCTTTTCCTTAATATTAGCATTTTTTTAATACGCCCCACAGAAATTATCTGAAATTAGCCAGACTGCAACTGATTCCATTACTTCATAAACACTTTTGTGCACCCGACATTGTCACACACCCATGTCAAGGGCTCATCTGTTTGCAGACAGCTCAAAGTGATTAACCCATCTATAAATCAATGAATGGGAAGTAACACTAGCTTAGGCCAAAAAAGCCAAATACCAAATTTTATTGTGGGAGGTAATGCCACACTGATAACAAATAACTGCTTTTGGTGCAGAAAAAAATGCACTTGGTCATATTAAGCCATATGCAGAAGACTGCTGGCAATTCTTGTTCAGCAAAGCCAAATATTACTACTTTTTTTTCTGATTTTGATGTGCTCCTGAGAGTCATTATTTCCTAATCTACTTTAAAGGTAAGAACCTCACTGGGAAACAGTAAGAACGTTGCTTTTGCATTTTCTACCAAGTGTCCAGGGAAAATCGTCAGGACATAGGACACAACTAAGGAAAGAGAAGTTTCTTATCAGTGAACCTCTGCTAAGCTCCAAGGCCGGTGGCTGTAAGCTGATATGGCATGGGTAGATATTTAGGTGTGAGGGAACACATCTTCTTCCACATCTCGCCATCAAACCTGTCTGCTCCCAAATGAGAGAGGAAATACTTGGTAAATTTAAACAGACTTGGAGGTCCATGCTGTAATTTTTATCATGTGCTAAAACAGGATAAAAAATGGTGCACAAAGCCCACTCAGCTCTCAGAGTTAAATAGAGGACTCTTGTCTATATTAATGGTGGCTTTGTACATTTCACTAAGTAACTTCTACCTTTTTGTTTTTAATCCTTTCAGTGCACCACACTGAACCACTGTACTAAGCCACTCTGATGACTTACTTGACTTTCTTTTTAATTAAAATAGTACAGACATGCATTTAAAGGACAACAGTGTCCTCTCCAAGGTTGTATACTGTTATTATGTACTGTCTTAGGTGAGGGAAGGACATGAGACTGCCATGTATCATTTTACCATCAAATTTCTGGCAAGCAGCACTGAATTGTCAGGAGAGAGGTCATCTTAATCTCCAGACAAACTGACCTCAGAGAACTGTATTCAGAAATAAACAGAACCCATGTAATATTGCTGATACACTTTTCCACAAGGCATAACATCATAGATTCACAGAAATACAGCCATGGAATCACAGGACAGCCTGGGTTGGGAGTGAATGGGGTGACATAAGGCTGGAGACCTGTCACTAGTGGGGTTCCAGAGGGCTCCATCCTCTGCCCTGTGCTCTTCAACATCTCCATTGATGACTTGGAGGCAGGAATGGAAGGGATACTGAGCAAGTTGGCAGAGGACACAAATCTGGGAGGAGCTGTTTACTCCCTCAAGACCCTGCAGAGAGACCTCCACAAACCAGAGATGGAATATCACCAACCAAGTGAAGTTCAACAAGGGAAAGTGCTGGGTTCTGCCCCTGGGATGGGGCAACCCTGGATGCACGGACAGACTGGGGAATGAGGGGCTGGAAAGCAGTGCCAGGGAAAGGAACCTGGGGTTCCTGGTCAGTGGCAAGTTGAACATGAGTCAGCAGTGCCCTGGCAGCCAGGAGGGACATCCCTGTCCTGGGGGCATCAGGCACAGCATCGCCAGCCGGGCAAGGGAGGGGATTGTCCTGCTCTGCTCTGGGCTGGGGCAGCCTCACCCTGAATATTGTGAGCAGTTTTGGGTGCCTCAGTATGAGAAAGGTCTGAAGGCATTAGAGAAAGTCCAAAGGAGGGCAACAAAGACAGTGACGGGCCTTGAGGAGAAGCTGTGTGAGGAGTGGCTGAGGGCACTGGGTCTGCTCAGCCTGGAGCAGAGGAGAC